>JAREIS010000435.1:0-367140 GCA_030060385.1 Muscicapa striata striata
CCTTTGTACTACTGAGCTCTCTGTGCAGAGTTACTTTATCATTTTGAGGTGAAATTTTTATCTGCTAGATGGGGAGGATATTAGAAAAGAGCCAATATTTCCAGTTTTAATGAAAAATAGTGGGATTTTTTTTGGTTGTTTTTTTTTTTTTTGTTGTTGTTGTTGTTTTGGTTTTTTTTTTTTTTGTTTTTTTTTTTTTTTAATAAGGTTGTTATGTGTTTAGAGAAGGTAGTAGAAGTAATGACATATTTTGGGAGGAAGACTACCCCATCTCAGCACAGCCCAGGGCAGTTCAGCTAAACATAGTTGTTAAAAATACAATGTTTTGAAATATACCCTTCAGTCTTTTGTCCATGAAAACCATTGTATTTCCTTATTGTTCCTAAACTCCTTACTTCAACATGTCTTTTACAAAAAGAGATATCATTTTTCAACTTTGCTTTTTCAACTTATTAGCACTTAATAATAGCACAAACGTAGCTTTCTATAATATTAGTACACACTAATAAAAATGACAATGGCATAGATATTAATGCATTCAAAACATTTGCAATATGTGTATAATATCATCAAGAAAGAAAGAAAGAGAGAGAACTGATGTGAAATAGGAGCAATCAGTAATATGGATTTTCACTTCAATAAAAAAATTGATGCATAAGAATGTGGAAGAGCAGGACAGATTTTCTAGTTCTACTCTATCACTGAATATAACTTTGAGGACCACTTTGACAACATGTGTTTAAAATATTTCCATGCTGATAATGCTGCACTGAACATTTCCTTTGAATTGATCAACACTCTTGTAGTGTTCCTTTATAACTTCTTTAATTTCTTGTGGTAGAAAACTGATAGTTACCATGACTTTAAGGATAGGCATGGAGCCTAATTCACTGCAGACTGAAGCTTTTAAAAGATTCTTCTTTGCCTAAAATGAGCTTTATCATGGCAGTATTGGTTTTCAAATAAAAATATTTGTGAAGGATTCAGCAACATAAGGCTGAACAATGGACAGGCCCATATAATTTGTTCAATACATTGCATTATTTGTTATAGCTTCTGTTCTGCTTCCACTTATTTCCTAGCTTTTGAAATGTTGAAATTAAGAAAAGAAAGTAAACATTTACTGGATTCTGTGCCATGCCTTGATACTGTGCCCTCAAAAATGCACCTCAGCTTTTCAGCCAAGCACTGTTCAAAAATCTGCATAACTTTCCATTAAACCTCTAAATAAAAAGTCATGTATAGTGTGGAATTTCAAATATAAAGGTAAAGTTTCCACCAATTATGCTTTTATTAAGGAATTTTAAATTTCACTTGATTTTTTTTAGATATCTTAATAGAATATTTATGAGAGAAGAATGTGATATGATATATGATATGATATGATTTGATATATGATGATATGATATAACTTACAAAGCTAGTCATACCATGATCAATATTTTGTAGCCACCTAGAAAAAGTGTAGCTTCTTTGGATCTCCTCTGAATAACCCTGTGGAAATTCTAACTTTGGTTTTCTGACTTTAGAAGAAACCTGAATAATTTATACTCGTCCAACAGAGGTTAATGTCAAGTTAACAAGTAAATGACTAAAGGAGCACCAAAAATATTATTAATTAATAAATAAAAACCACCTGTGTAGCATGCCAAATAAATTCCTTCAAAAAAAGGTTAAGGATGAAAGTATGCTGTATACTATATTTGAAATATGCCTATGGTAAAGAAACAAAATAAACAAATGCAACATAGATGTGAGGATGTAATTCAGTAATTTAGGAAATTATAATCCAAGGTACAATGCCTAGAAGATGACTGTAGATTGTATACTATTACTTTAAGTGTCTCTAAAATCAAGCAAAAGGGGGTTGATGGAGTTTTTTAATACACTTTTTCCTATAATAACTCATGTGCATTCACTGAACATTTATTTGCTTTTACCAAGAAAAAAATAGACTGTGGTTAAAGGAAAAGGAAACATTAAGAATAGTGAATAATATAAATATGAAAAGTAGAAGAGGACAGAAAAGCAATTTTGAAAGAGCAATTCTTGCAGGTGTTCAAGGCTTCTTATCAGTCTCTTCTGAGGAAAGGACTGAAGGAGGAATGCCTACACTGATTCTTTGAGTGAAGAAAAACCTCTCTGCATAAGAGATGCTACAGATCATTGCTCACTGCTTCCAATTGTCTATTTCAAGAAAAAGAATTTGAAATATTATAGCAGCTAGATATTCAGGCACACTGCCTGTTATTAGACACCCTAAGTATGGTAATGAATGCTCTTCTCAGAGATCAACTTCTTCCTGCTTGACCTGCACTTAGATCCTGCTCATAAAGAGAGCTTGTGGAACATCTTATTTAGGGCTTGGTATAAAACCTACTTAAACACCTCAAGTTGAAGGATGCTGCTTGTTAATTTCTTGCCAATCATATATAGGAAATCATATATATTGCCAAGGAGAATATTTGACTAATTTTAACCATTAGAAACTCTTCTTTCATGAGGTAGCTACCAGAGCTATATACACTACAGATTGTACTAGCCTATGCCACATAGTGAGTTTGACTCCTTGTTGCCTGAAAATATGATTAAAAGTGAACTATCAAGAATTTTCTATGTGTATAGAAGTTTTCCAGAGCATGGTTTTCTTATGGAGTACTGGGAATAAAGAATGTAGGGGAAAAGAATAAGGATTGGATAAAATAGTTCTGTGGACACAAGATGTATTTTTAGATTATTTTCACCAGTGTTTTTAGAAGTAGGAGAAAATATCCCCAGTCTTTACAGTGCCCTTTTTCTATGGTTCTATGCATTGCAGACCTCAAGTGGGTGTTAGTAGTTAAGGATATGGCTATGTCTCTCTTTTCTCTCTGTGAAGGAAGATATTAAAATAGTAAGATCCTGCAACATAGACATATGGAAACTTAATACATAAATCTCTTTACCTCAATATTTTGTTGTTTTTGCAGATTTTGAATCAGACCCATCTGTAAATAACAGCTGAACTTCCTACACTTCAGATAAGAATCAAATAAAATGTTAATCTGAGCATCTCTAAAATTATTTTGGGTATTGCATTTTTCCCCCCTCACCCCCAGCTAATTTAAAAATTATTTCAAAGGTTTTCTAGCTGGTCCATGAAACAGGCCATAAAGCAAAAGTATGTAATTTTAGACTGTTAAATCTAGCCAATAAGGATTGGTGATGTCTTGCTAACCTCATCCTTAAGAAACCACAGACAGAAAGAAAAATTTACTTTATTTTAAAGCAGAAACGCATTTTCTTGTCTATCCTGAACTGGACTGATCTCTATCTAGCTACCTATCTGTACAGCTTATATGTATTCAGTTATTCTGTTTGAGATCAGCTATTCTAAGCACACATGCTTTATTATTTAATTAACAAATTAATGAACACTGTAAAGTTGACTTTCACAGGCAAAGAATTCTTTTTTATAATTTTCTTTCTTAAACATAGAACATTAGTAATCAATGTTATTTATCCACAAAATATATAAAGAGCTTGTCAACTTGGTGGGGGTGGGGGGGGGGGGCGTCAGGAAGAGGAAAAAGGAAAAAAATCAAGGTTCCTCACTATAAATTCAAATGTTGAAGCTGATAGAGCTAGAGCTTGGGCTCCAGACAGGCCATGCTACAAGCACTTCACTTATCAGCGCCAATGAATCAACGAGTATGCAAGATACAGCTCTTTGGATTGGTAACAGAAATTATTTTCCTTTAAATATGTTAGTTGGCTTTTTATATATATTTTTTAAAGTTTTGAATTCAGATAATTTATTTTTTCAAGACCAATAAGCACACAAGAGAAAGAATGCAGGCTATAGAGACAGTTAAGAGAGATGTAGCCAAATCTCTGGCAGAACTGCTGAGATACCAGCTAGAGACCTAGAGGAGACAAACATGTAGAAACTGTGGAAAAAAAACCATGATGGATGCTCTGTGTGATTTCAATTCCTCAAAAGAGAAAGCAATGTGTCGAGCTCGTGAACATCAAGAGTTCTGAAGATTTATTGAAAAATGTAAAATTTTCAGGCAATTGAAATGTAAATGGTAAACAGAGTTTACCAGATTCATATCATTAGAAGGCAGAGAAGATTAGAGAGGTGACTGATATATGAATCACAGAATTATTATACAGTATGTATGAAAAAAGCCCACCCAAAACACTGAGGCTGTTACAGTAGGATCTGAAATAGATACTGTGTAAAGCATTGACTACTCAATAATTAATCATTTATATAAGATTAACATAGTGATTCTAAATGCTTTGTGTCTCTGGGACTGTGAGGAAGGAGAAAAGGGAAAGTGTCCAAGGCAAGACAAATCTGGTGGCTGTAACTGCAAACAAAAGTGGAAAAAAAAAATGTACCAAAATATTTCTATGTGAAAGTAAGGATTGAAAGTCCATGTGTGTCTCACTCTTATTACTTATTTCTGAAGAGCTTAAGAAAAGTCAAAGAAAAAATAAATCACAATAGGTGACTATTATCTCTGCTGCACACATGAAGGCTTGCTTATAACTGGGAATTATGCTGTGTAAGTATTCATTTCTGGTTTAGAATGGCTGCTCTGCTGTGACACCAGCAACTGCATAATATTTATGAAAATAACTACAAGAGAATGCACCTTCTCTTCCTCTCACACAGTAGGGGTAGAAAAAGTGGAAAAATCAAGGAGTACCTTAAGTAGAGACAGGAATGCAGATGTGGGGGTTTCAAACTTTTTTAGTGTACTGGCATATTACAGTGTGTCCTGGCTCCAGTCAGGATGAGATTGTTTTTATTTCAGTAGCCAGGAGAGGGTATGGCCAGGAGACCAAGATTAATTAATACCAACCTACATTATTGCTGGGGGTGAGGTTAAGGGACTCTCTTCCAGGGAGAAGAGGTTCCTTCTAGTCCAGCAAATGTTGCAAGGGGATATTGTCCATTGTCAGGGGTTTTCAATGTGAGTTGTTTGCTTCTTGAAGCTTCTGTCATTAGAATTGTTGCTGTTACTTTGTGTTTTCTTATCTCTTTTTTGTTTCCAGTAAATTCTTCTTATCTCAACCTGTGATCTTGCCCTTTTGTGCCTGGAATTCTTCTCTCCATCCTCCCACACAGGAAAAAGGGAGGGGAAAAGCACTGCATTAAAAGAACAGCTTGTGGTTTGGAGAGTTTCAGTGGTGACACTGGATTGGTGTTCACCATTCCCAAACTATGTCCACTGAAAGGTTTGATTTTCTTATGATCTTTTTCCACTTTTACAAGTGACAGCAACATGGACATAAACAAAATAGTAAAAAATTACAAACCTGTAGTTCTAATATCCACAAAAAATAGTCTTATTCAAGAAATAAAACTTCTATCACCATGATAAGAATGCTGACATATCTGTCCAGATTTTGGGTATATTTACAAGTAGTTCATTTCATTGCAACTTTTTAAATGTTGAATTTAAGTATCATATGCAGACCTAAAGTTTTTGTCATCAGTCAAAATCTTTTGAGAAATTAAAAAAAAACCTAAAAAACCCCAAAAAAAACCCTCATCCAGCAAACTAAGTAAACAAATTTGTAAAGTATGGGTCTTAGCTGACTTAGGGGAAATACCTCAGAAGGCTACAGAAAATTAAATTTTAAGGTTGATCATGTCTTTTTAGACCTGAACAGGTATTTAGTTAAGAGATGCAAATAAGAAATAGAAATTTACATTGTAGATGAGACTGGCTGGCTACTGAATGTTCATGACTTAGTACACTGTCTTATAATTGACAGGTTTTGGCTTTGTTTTAGAGCAGATTGATAGCTTGGGTAAACATCTCCATTTTTAAGTGGTATTGTTTATTACAAAGATGAAAATTTAAAAAAATTTAAAAGCATTTTATCACTTTTTTGTTTGACCTCCTTATCCAGTATTTGAATAAGTAATCACTATTGTTATGGATGCACATGATAGTTCTAACTAATAGGATGCTGACTTTGGGTAGACTTTGCCATATCATTTGCTATAGTTGGGAAAAGCAAAACTGAAAATTCAATGACATCTCATAAATAAGCCTATAGGGATGGAAAGATGGGTAGAAAAGAAGACAGTTTGAAATACTTTCAGATTCTAGACAGGGTTAATCATATTTTGAATGAAAAGCAAAAGGTGGCTTTTACATTGTAACTAAACAGCATTTTCCATAACTGTTTCAAATTGATGTAGTCTTGATTTCCTATATCACATGGTATATTGAGCTATTTCCTACTGAAGCTGGCAGCATTCTTGGAAAAGGATAAATGACAGAGACAGAAAAGGGAGGATATAATGTCATTCAGTTCTACAACAAGCCTCATGAGACAGTATTCTGACAGCAAATCCTGTCAGAATAAGACTCCTGAATAAACAACATGAAGTCTGTTCACTGACATCTTGCCCTGGAAAAAAATTTGGATCATTGACTTCCACCCCCCCTGCCATAAGGAGCATGGTTCTATTAGACCAGCTTACCCAGAGCCCCATGGTTAGGATACCTCCAGGGATGGGGAATCCACAACCCCTCTGGGCAACCTGTTCCAATGCCTCACCAACTTCCCATAATCATAGTTATAAAACATACATAAATAATCCTAAATTATAAAACCAGATGTGTTCTGATTTGGGGTGTATACTCCTCAATACCAAATATGTATTTCATGACTCACCTAAAAAGCCACAGAAATCACAACACTTCATAGAAATTAGGTTAATACACATCGTGCTTTCATAAGTGAATTTCAGAGTGTCCATGATGGTTATGGTTCAAAACCAACACTTAGTGCTGAACTCACAATTCTTCCACCCTGGGCCAAAATTACCCAACGTGAACCCTCACAGAGAAACGTTTGTCTAACCAGTATTTGAAGGCTGCTATTCTGCATCACTTCAGTCTTTCTCCTCTCTAGACTAATCTGAATCTTATCTTTTTCCATGGATTTAAGTGTGCCCCTTCCAAGGTGCTGGCATTGGGAAGAATGCAGAGGCAGCCTCTTTAAGAATAGGTTCTAATGGAACCACCTTCTCTGTGAGGAGCTGGTTCCAATGAACCCATCGCTGACTGGACACAGATGGGCCCCTTTGCCAAGCTGGTGGTTCCCCTGGGAAAATTTTATTAAGAAGGGGCAAAATCATCACAGAGGTGCTTGAGAGCAAAATGAGAAAAGGTGTCAGAAACTTCTGCAGAGATTAGTGTGAGAGAAGGAAGAGAAGAAATGCTCCAAGCACCAGGGCAGAGATTGTTCTGCAGCTTGTGGAGCAGATACCCACACTGCAGCCTGTGCAGAGCTCCACACCAGAGCAAGGGGACGTTCACTGACTGAACTGTAGTCCATGGAGGAGCAGGGGGATAGCATGAGGAGAAGGAGCTGGTATGGACTGACTGCATTCCACCATCACCCTCACCACACTGCTCAGAGCAGGCAGATAGAGTCTGAGATGGAGTGACTTCAGCTCTGGGAAAAGGAATAGAGATGGGGGAAGTGTAGTATTCATTTGTCTTTGATTCTCACAATCCAAATCTATTTTAACAGACAGTAAATCAAATTTTCTCCAAGTCTAGACTATTTTTCCCCTGATAGTATTTGATAGGGGATTTCCTTGTATTTGTCTCACACTACAAGATTTTTTTATCATATTTTCTTCCTGCTATCCCATTAAGGAGGAGAAGTTAGAGTGGCTGGGTGGGGGTCTGGCAACTTGCCAAAGTCAGTTGTCCATAGTATAACCTATCAGAAAAATGGGGGGCCAAAAAGAAAAAAATTCCAGACCCTACAAGAATAAAATACTTCTGGATTATATCTCCATGATACACAGTTTGGCAGTGAAGCACATTTCAGGGAGAGGTTATAAGAAATATATGTTTCACTCTGTGCCTCACTGATAATACTGATTTGTAAAGGTAGACTATCACTTCTGCTACATCTCCATCATCCTATAGTCCTGATATGCTGCTCTTGCAAATCCATGAGTGCTAGAAGAATCAGCATACATCATTTGGCCTGTATCTGTGACAAGGCACCTGCTAAGACAGCTATTTGACTGCCCAAATCCATGATGTTTTGGAGCTGCTAGTTTTTTGAAGGAAAGTGAGCAAATTTTACATGGCAAGCAAGGACTTCAGCAACTGTGTAAATGTCCCATACCTTCCTCAGACAAAACTGATCTTCACAACTGAATTGGACTTTGGAATGAAAAAAATCTTAATTCAAATTTATGTAGGTACCAGGTTTTGAAAAAAAAAAAAAAAAAAAAAAAAACAAACAAACAAAAAAAAAAAAAAAACAAACCAAACAATTATAAACTCTGCATGTATAGGTGTATAATTCTGTTTTTAATATCAAGTATCATCCAGGAGTTAAGCTTGTAGTCCCAATCCCTCATAGCCAAGTTTCATAAGAGAATGCCTTTGCACAATTTTGAAAAGATTGTTGTCAGTAATTGAAGCCTATGTGATAATAAAACAAATTGCCCTTGTGAAGGATTCTATTCTAGATGCACAGGTCAATTTTGTCCCTACAATTTTCATTTATTCCAGTGTAGGATTCAGGATTGGAATAGTTTTAATGGCTCCTGTAAGGATTTGGTTTAGGTTAAAAAAGCTGTTCTTCAAATTCTCTTTGTTTGGGGTGTTTAATTTTTTTTTTTTTTTTTTTTTCTACAGATCAGTTTTTTATTTTAGTCTGTTTAGGTTTTCAAACTCTAATCATCCAGCCTGGGTCCCCAAAGCCAAAAGTGCTTTCAGCCATCTCAATCATTATGGTGTAGCTATGAAACTACTGGAGTTTGTAAAAAAAGGAATTATTACACTAACAAACCTCAGTGACAACCCTCATTCAGTCTTCTGAAAGCAGAAGAAACACAAATCTGCTGGAGGTTTTTGCTTTCTCTTTTGTTGTCTAATCTATTCCTTAGGTTTTTTTCATGGCAAAATGCATTTCTTTTAAATTTTGCTGCAAAGCCCAATGACATTGCAATCAAAAGTCAGGGGTGTGTGCTCAGAATGAATGGTATAACTTTAGTTGCTTCACTGGACTGGCATAATTTCATACAAGATGCAAAATCTCAGCAGTAATCACTGAATTAGAAAACACAGTAGAGTCCAACTGAAGCATCACTGCTCTGATTTTTCCTTAAAAATATGCATATAAGAAACAAGTATTATAGTTTAAAAAAGTATTATTTTAATATAGTTATTGCCCTGAATGAAACTCATTAGACACACACAATTTATAATGACATTATCAAAATGTCTTCAATAATACAGACCACCACAGTGAATTAACACACTTGAATAAGAAATGTGCTGCCTGCTGCACAGAATAACAGTTGACTTTGGTTGCATGTGTCAGATCAAATCATAGTTAATAAAAGCATTCACATTTCTGATATGAACAGAGCAGACAAAAAAACCTTCTTGAAGATGTTTACCCCTAGGATAAATGGAGCTTGAGATTAAGACACTGAGGAGCAGGATATCAGTGAGCAGATGTTAGGTGATGGCAGGAATTAGGGATGCTTGTAGCAGAAATGCCTACTGCCAGCTGCAACCACCCTAATTACTGTGAGACAGGGTGCCAGAAACATGAGAAAATGTAAACAGGGGGAATCAGGCTATATTGAAAAGAGTGTTTAGGGATAACTGTCAGATTCAGAAAAGAGAAAAAAGACTGAAAGTCACTGAGAATTTTCAAAAACACTCTATCTTAAAAAGGTCCAGATTATTGGAACCATTGTGACAGAAAGATTTAGAAAATGATCCTTCACTGAATTATTAGGTCTTCAACAGGATGCACCACCAATGACTGCATCATTTCTGAGGTCTTATCTCTAATATGAAGACAAATCTGCTTATACT
The DNA here is from genome assembly GCA_030060385.1 of Muscicapa striata striata. Taxonomy (NCBI): domain Eukaryota; kingdom Metazoa; phylum Chordata; class Aves; order Passeriformes; family Muscicapidae; genus Muscicapa; species Muscicapa striata. The sequence goes on from JAREIS010000435.1 coordinate 9,876, forward strand.
TGAATTTGTTTTGACAGTTCAACTATTTCTGTTTGAATCTACACTTTCAATTTAAGGTCAAAATCCTGTTTGATTTCTCTGTTAAGAGCAGCCACCCATAAACCGCTCAGTAAAACACTGAACATGCATTTTAGACCAAGGTATGCATCACATAATTTTGCTGATTGTGGTGGGTTTGGCCAGGACAGAGTCAACTTTCTTCATAGCATCCAGTATGAGGCTGTATTTTGTATTTTGGACTTCCACTAGAGGGGTTAGTGAGCATTTGTGTGGGGCTTAGTTGCTGGCTGGGGTTAAACCACAGCACCGAGGAACTGAAGACCAAAAGTGAACCTTGGTTGTTCTATGGACCATGAGCATCTGTGGGAGTGAAGACACATTTTGGCTTGGGCAAACATAGTCTGGTCAAGTCAGTCATCCCCTCACATCTCCATACCTCTGATGGGCAGGGCAGTTTGTAAATAAGAATGCCAGGTGAATATTGCAGGAAGAACTGGCTGAATGCTTGTGTAATTAATATATTCCAGACATAGGCAAGCATGATGCATTGTTAACATTTAGGTACTGTGTTAACAATAAATCTAATCATAATCATACATATAATCAGTGTCACACTTCTCATGCCTGATCAAGAGTTTTCTCTCTATTATTCTGTCACACACATCTATCAGAAATCTCCCTCAGTTGATTCCTACTACACAGTTACATGTAGACACACACTTTTTCGATTCATCCATGGTGCAGTGTTGGACTTATTTGTGGGTCTACAGAGGGAGGGGTGGCTTTTCACTGTGCTGCTCCTACCTAGGTGAATCTCACTGTAAGACAGCACCCACAGGCAGTGTTCTTGCCTTAGATATTTTCAGCATCAGTTCAGTACTCAAAAGTATCTACAGCTATCTGAGATTTCCTACCATGCCTAAAACATCTTCACTGTGCTTACACACATGGCTTTCTACATCTCTAGCAATGCAATTCAGGTCTAGCTTTAGGTGTTTATATATGCTTAGTTTATGCATGCTTGGTAGATGTCTGCATCCCTAATACCAGCCAGCATGAAAATGAAAGTGGTTTAGCTCCCCTGCAAACAGGCTCCAGCACTGGCCAGCCAAGTGCCTGAGTATCATCTAAGCACTGATTTTGTTGCCTGGAGAATGTTTTTGCTGCTCACCCTTGGGCACCAGGTTTCATCTGAGACTCTCCAGAGAATCCCACCAGGCCTCCAGACAGTTCTTCCAGCAGGCATTTGGGTGCAGCCACTACACCAGATCTGACAGCCCCACAGATGTCTGCACTGGTATCTGGGATATCCAGCTTGAGTGTGTCAAATGACAGCAGACACATCTGTGTGGGCAGTCATGCTCTAGCTTTGCATAATTTGTGACACAAGGCAAGCATGAAATGAAATTGAAGGTAGCAGTTTAGTTTTTTTTGATCATTGACCGAATCCCCATTCTGGTTCTAGACACATCTGAAGCCAAGTAAAGTTGGAGTCCAACTGATGTCAACAGAAAGAGAAAATAAGGAACAAAGACAAGGGATAAGTTAATCTTCAACTAGTAGTTCCTTTGAGGAAGGTGTCTGCAATCAAATACATACTATGCTGCTCAAACTGAATAGATAGAGCACTTCTAGATATTTTTCAGGAGGTGTCAGCAGGTCTTATTTTAAAAGGGCAGGTCAGACTGTAATGGTACTTCTCAGCTTTTATTTCCTCCATAAGAAGGTTAATACAGTTTTAAAAGGTAAGAAAAGAAAGAACATGCTGTAACCTTTTATCCTTGTCTTTAATCCAACACTAACAGAAAATGGAGGAAATGCAGCCTGCCACCTCCTCTCACATCACCCTGGGCTGCTGTGTGCCTGGAGTTCCCAGAAAGCAGTATCAGTCACAAACACAAGCAGATGGGGGCACAGATGCTCCCAGGAGACAGCCATACACACCAGTGCCCTCACACTGAATGGGAAATATGAAATAAACTCTCAGGGGAACAGTGACATAGAAAGAAAATAATGTTGCTCACCCATGCTTTGAATACTCATTGGTGCTATCAGTGTTGCTAATGTTCAGGTATCTGGAATTAAGCTTTCATTGTGTTCAAAAGATTATTTTTAGGTCAGTAGTAGAGTTCTGTTACTCCAGTGACAAAATTGTCATCGTGGTCTCACCTGTATCTCATCAGAAAATTTGGCCTTATTTTTATGGTGACAACAGAGACAAGCATGTTTCTGTTGTGGAGATATCACTGCTGGGCTGAGGGTGGGAGAGAAGATCTGGAGGAGAAAGAAGTTACTTCTCATTGGCAAAATTATTGTTTCTGTAGGTAATCTGGTATAAAGCAGCTGTAGAAGTTCTGGAAGGATAAAGCTATCAGATACTAAAGAGAAACCCCCACCTAAAAAATGTTCACATGGTTAAAGGCTGGAAAAGCTTTGTTATGCTTGAAGGAGCTCTCTTAAGGTCATGCCATTCTGTTTATTTTAGCAAGAATCCTGGGATGGAGAAGTATGATTTTATGGGGTAGAATGGAGTCTAAAGGCAAGCATGATTTGCAGGCAAAGTAGCAAGGAGCCATCTAATTAACTGATAATTAATGCTTTTGATCATTTCCCCCCCTCCCGCTAAGTGCTTTAAAAAAATGATGCCACAAATCTCCATGAGTACTTTAGACAAATTCTAACCTTATTAAACTCTAAGTTGAATGGCAATTATAAGACTATATACAGTGTTGCAACCTGCTGCTCTGCCAACTCATACCTGGAAGGAAAAGAGAGGCTGCTAGACACATGGGGAAGAATTAGCAGACATATTTGTAGGTAAAAGTCATGAAGCTGTCTCCCACCATGCTTGTTAGCACAGTGTCTACTTCTTGCCTATCAGAGAAAAGTGGCTTCTTATTGCTCTCTACTGAACCTGAACATATTTGCACTTAAAATAAAAGTAGCTGTAGGCTGAGAACACCAAGAGAAATTTTAAAAAAGCAAATATTTAATAAGGACACTTCAGGAATATTTAGGAAACCTTAATGTGTAGTATTTATTTGGCCTCTTTAACTTTTGCTCATTTATATAAATGCTAGCTAAAATATAGAAAAATCAAGGATATGTTGGAAGGATTAATAAAATTATTCAAAGAAAAAATATTTTCACGTAACTGCCTTCTTGTGACTTGTCTGTACTAACTCAGGAAGGCAATGGAAAAGAAAAATCTATTTTACTCAAGCTTCTGAAAATACAATCATTTTTGCTGAGAAGAGTCCCAACCGACTGGTTGCGTTCAGGATTTGTGGAATATTTGGAAAGGCGTAGTTCTTAACAACATATTGATGAAAAGGAAGAAATTTTATGTCATAAAAAAATTTGAACTAAGAATTTTTTATTTTTTGTTTTCCATAATCATCTTGAGTAATGCACAGATCAGAAACAGCAAAAAAAAAAATTCCTTACGCTCAAGACTTCTTCTTTCCTAGAATTTTAAATGAAGATACAAGGTCAATGCCAATCAGGCAAATAGAATGAGATAAATGCTTAGGGAGAGCAAATAATTTGCTAGCTGAAAAGGTTTAAATTTTTAAAAGCCTGGACATTTCACATACTAGTGCTAACATTGAAAAAAGTGCTTGATTCCTTTAATCAAAGCATAATATATATTTTCTACCCCTGCTAATTGTAGCAAGACCATACACAGTAAACTTAAAAATATAAGCCCATGCTGTCCCACATAGCTTGTAGTATTATTTTACACAAAAACCCCGCTATGATTGTGCTATCATGTAATAACAATCAGGTAGATGATCAGAAATAAGACCAACTACTTTAGCATCCTAAGATAATAGTAAATGGAAAAAAAATGCACAAAACAAAACAACAAACAATAACACCAAAAAAGTTAAAATTAATTTCTACAGTACTGCCAATGTAAAACTTATGTTTAGAAAAGTAACTTCACACAGCTATGCCCATTACCAGTCATTTTCCTTTGATTGCACATGACTGAAGGAGGATAAACACAGATTTAAGCAAACAGTTCCATGGAAACAGAGATGTTCCCTTTGGAGGTTTTTTCCCCTGTAACAGAATCTCCGTGAAAAACATGCATTTTCTCTAGCAGTCCTGAATACACTTACTGCAGTGTATTTTAGCAGGGAAAAAATATGTCACGAGTTCTCAGCTATGACAGAGAATTTATTGAAATACTTTTTATTTCTTATTAGGATATTTTCTCACTGCGCTATCTGCCTGGAGTAGTTTTAAAAACTGACTTCATTACAGACAGATGTAAAAGCAAATAAAAGAATATATAGCTGATAGCAAAAAGAGGACTCCAGTCTGGCAGAGCTGCCAGTCTCAGGTCTGAAGCTGCTGCCAACAAGACTCAAACTTTACAAAGTTTCTCATATTGTTTCTCCCAGGTTAGTTCTTTGTTATAAGTACTTTTTATTTCCATGTCCAGAAATATTAAGCCCCAGATGCATTTCCAGAGCCATTCCGCTCCCAGTGCCGCTACCTTGAATGGTTTTTGCAAATATGTGTGGATTTTACAAAACTACAGGTGTTATTTTTCTTGGGTTTACATGGCAATGTTTTGGTAGTGGGCAGGGGTAGCCTCCATGAGAAAACATCAGGAGTTGCCCCTGTCAGACACAGCTGTTTCCACTGGACCCACCCCTGGTCAGAACTGATGGTTCCTCTGTGATAACTCATTTAAGAAAGGGTAAAAAATGCTGTGCAGCAGCTGTGAAATGTGAGTGGGAAAATATGAGTAAAACAGCCCTGCAGACAGCAAGGGAGAGTGGGGAGGAGGTGCTCCAGGGAGCAGAGCAGAGATTCCCCTGCAGCCTGTGGAGAAGACCAAGGGGAAGCAGCTTGTGCCCCTGCACCCCTTGGAGGACCAGAGGAGAATCAAAGACCACTGAGAAAATATCACAGGGGGAAGAATCACTCTCAATGTGCTACTTCTTGCATTGCACTTCTGAACATTGGCTAGTGCTGGAGACAGAATAGAGACCTACGTGGACCTTAGGTGCAAAACCATGTTCGCTTTTATCTTATTCTGCTAAGGAAAGTGAGATCTCAGAAATCTTACAAGTCTTAGTGTTTTCAGAAGTTTTAGCAAGACACAGTAGGCTTCAAACAGAAGTGATAAGTTAAAGGTAGAAATTTCCATGCAAGTTTCATTGGGATGCACTGTGGAGAGGTCTGTAGAGAAGATTTCTGGACTTTAGAACTGTTAAAATATTTCTCTGCAAGTAAATTAGATCTGATTTCTGGAAGATGGTATTTAGATAATTTTAAAAGTATTTAAGTAAGCAGTAACTCTGAAGTGCTCAACGCCCTTCACAGTTTCATATTCTCTATGAGAACTAAAGGCACTCAATACAGACTCAGATCTAGGAATAAAACACCTTTTTGAAACAGTTTTTACAGCTGAATGTAGTAAAGACTTTATAGGACTTGCTAGGTTTTAATAGATAGATATTAGAAACCTTAATATAGTAGAATATTATAATAAAACAAGATGAGTAGTAATATAAATGTACATTAACTCATTTGCTAATGATCAACTTCAGCCATAGGAACAGATGTCAGTGGTTTCACATCCTTTCATCAAAAGGGAGACAGATCCTATTTAAATGTTTTAATTGTTGGGAAAGAAATGGATTTGCTTTTATCCAATCAATACTACTTTGACCAAAAATCAATTAAACTGACAAGGCTTCTCTTATTGAAGTAAGTAGGGACTTTAATTAAATTCCATTCTATAGTTTAAGCAAGGCACTGGAAGACAAGGAGAACACAAAGGCTACTTTGAATTTGCTGTGATATTGGAAGCAAAGTTTTAGGAGCAAATAATAAATTAAACTTCAGATATATTAACACTTTATATCATATTACATATCAAAATGAAGCCACAGAGAATGGCCTCATCTATTACAGCATGTACTTCTATTTGAATTAGCAGAAAACTGAATGCTCTGCACGATCCTTTATTTATTACAGTGACATTGTACATACAAGGGCATCCTCCTATTTCCTCAGAAAATATCATTAGTACTAAGCAGTTTCTGCCTATTTCTTCAGAAGATCACTACACAAAAAATGAGACACTGCAGAACAACAATGGGCTCCCTTTAATTGGTGCAAGCCTTCCCCCTGCCTATCAGCAGCACAACTCAATATTCACTCTGGGGTAAAGAAGTTATTAAAGCATTTCAAATGATATTTTCAAAGGGAATTTTCCTTTTTCCTTATTACCTCTTCAAATCTGAATCACTGGGTGAGAAGGGAGGCCAAAGAGATGGAAAAATAGCTTTCTTCCTAGGAAATTATTGAAAATGATGTCATGAAATCAAACAGGCTTTGGTATAAAAAAATCTTCAGAAGAGAAAATACACTTTAAGAAAAAGACCAAAAATACAAAGTCTTTCTGCAAGTGGCAACACCTCAGATCACTTAGCCTGGAGGTTCTATCATTTCAGTCCTCTGATCTGATGCTATTCCAGCTTATTTTCCTCAGGCTGCTTTGCCCACTAAAGCAAGTAATTAGAGTAGCAAATAATAGATCCAGAGTCCCAAATTAGCTTTCAATATTATCATCTTGTTGCTAGTGGCTGAAACATTGGTAAATCTATATACCTTCCTGCTAAACAGCTGCTAAAATAAATGATTTAGTAAAAATAATTTTCAGCATCCTTGTTCTAAAATACGCCAGTTTTGTGCAAATTAAATACTAAGCATACTTAGTGATCAGAAGGTTCCTCTGGTTAAATAGTCTTTTGAATTGTTCTTTGCTTCAGCTCACGTATGTTTCACCTACAGAAGTTTTCATGTCACTGAATGTCTACGACTTGTGGCATGAAGGCAAGTTTTCCCTTTAGATGAACAGTTCTCAAAGATTGGGGGGTTATTATTATTATGGTGGACAAATTAGCATAAAAAATAGGATCCTTTTTGATATAAGAAGACTTCTTTATTCTTTATAGTGTGATGACAATTACAATCCTCAATAACTGTGTCAGCGTTTTCCAGGAAAACAGTGTTCTCTGCCCATAAATTCTTTTTTTTTTTTCCCCAAATTATTGCTTTAATTGATAGTTTGGCTAAAACCAACCAACATATATATATATATATATATATATATATATATATATATATATATATATATATGTTTTTATTGCATTTAACATTTTATATGATCTTACTATATACAATAAAGTATATAGTATAGGCAAATTATTTAAACTGAATGGAAAATTTGATGAACATGATTTTTTGTTTATTTTATAGTTGAATTGAAGCTTTTGCTTTTTTTTCTGCCACACAACATCTACAGATTCTGATGTATTGGAATTTCCAACAGAGAAATTACATTTACTGAACATTTTTAATGTTTTAATGTTTAACATTTTAATGTTTTTAATGTTAATTGTTCAAATTATTCTGATATTTATGGACAAGGTATAACACTTCTATACTCAAAAGAACAAAAAAACTTCCAGAACAATATAAAGGCAAAATGTAAATAAAATAAGCTTCCTGCTTACCTCAGCTCTGTGCAAAAAGTTATAGCAATGTAACAACTATGCATCCAGTATTCATGCTATGTATTGCTAAACTTATAAAGTTCCCAGTCAAAATCAGTTTTAAATTTGTGTACACCACTGAATTTTTGCTAAGGCTATGAAAATAAAAATTGTTTATCAGCAGTTTTAATGCAGTTTTTAATGAAATTTGCTAATAATAATAAAAATAATATAAAAAATAATCTTGTAGCCTTTCTACAACTGTCTGCATATGACGTAAGAGCTCATGTGAGCTCATGTTGCCTACTTCTTCCAATTGGTGGACATATTAAACTGCTAAAACACAGTTTTATAAGGGACTGTGGTCCACAGAATGCTTATTAGCTCCTGCATGGAACCTATTAAGCTATTGACTTTATTTTGGAGAGTTAAATACTTGTTACTTATCATAATAGGCATGGTATGGGTTTTAACCCAGAAGAAGTAATTACATAAAGTAGTCTGTAATATATTTTCAGCAGGAATGACCTGCCATGCCCTAAGAACATTTAGTCAAATTCTAGTCCAACTCTGAATATCTACTTTTGAAATAATAGCTTGCTAGTTGCTTTGCCAAGCAGTGTGTAACAGCCAGGATGAAGCACATCTCTTGCCTACAGCACCTTTGGTGCAGCTTCCATGGCAGCTTTTGAAAGATTTTTTGATTTTATTAATAATTTGTTGGACACAGATCATGAGCTGTTTTAAAAACATGGAATTTTAGGATTTATGCAGAACTGAACTGTTTTTTAGTACCTTATTACTTTTCCCAAGAATGCCCAAACACATCAGATTGTCTGTCTCAGCAGCACCCTCAGTGTTCTGTGTCTCTCCATGTTCTACCCTATATTCTACAGAGTGGACAAAAGAGCAGTTGAAGAGCATGTATCACACAGATCATGCTACAGATTTTTTTAACTCTAATCCTGTGTTATTTCAACATAAAATGTTGCATAAAACAAACTCTATTTCAACTAAATGTCAACAAAGGACCTAAAAATTACTGAGGAAGCTGTTGTCCACATTTTTTTACTTCGTTTTTCTTTTTGAAGGAAACTTTTTTAAACATATAGATATCTCTTTAAAATTAAAAACTGAACAACCAAATAAATCTTTTAATTCTATTTAAAGCACTCGTTCCTTTGATCATCTTGAAAATATGTTATTCATAATTTTTCTGAAAGATAAAAATTATATTTGAGTGCTCTATCAGAACAAAATATTTCGTAACTGTACCTAGTTTCACATCATTAACAACCCATATTCCAATATTTCTTCATTCCTTAAACTTTGTACAAAATTTCTTCCTTTAGCATTTTGTACTTAGGCTGAAAAACAAAATATTTTGGAAGTCTTATGGTTTTGCATAACAGTTGCATAAACACTCTAGTTTTTCCTCAGTGATGTCACCAAGATGTCAGTCATTAGAAAACAAAACATTGATTTCTTGTTATACAAAATTGGTAAAACAATCCTTGTGTTTTGCTACCTCACTCTGCAGTCATACACTTGCAATATCCAGTTCATGGTCTTCAGGCTCATGTGTTGAAAAGCAGTTTTTTCCTGCCACTGAGTTATGCAACACAGTTGTATGGACAGCTCCAGGTTCTGGTTTTCTGAGTAGGTTTTCTGTCTCACTCTTCCTTTGAAAAGGAGGAAATAAACAAGTAGCAAAGTCAAATCCACCAGTTGCAGCTATTTTTGAAATGGAAAGGGGCCCTGTCAGAACCAGTACAGGTAAGACAGGTTGTTGTTTTTTTTTCTCTTTTTTTCATCTGCTTATTAACAGAAGTTCTAGCACAAAGAAAAGGATCTGTTTGACTAATAAAATCTCTGTGACATTTTATTTAATTAGCATCATGTTACACTTATTCTAGAGCAGTCATAGTTTATTATAGTAGTTGGGGGATGAAGATTTCAGGCTTTTATTTTACTGCTTCTTCAATTTCAATAACTCACTTTTAAATACATTGCCAGACATATCAGCTACCCAGAGAGGTGCTACAATAGCATGGATGGTATCATAATGATCAAGGGTTGCATGGGAAAGATGTCAGAGAACTAGGGTACTGTGAAGGTTGTATTACTTGTCAAGCAGCTTAGGAGTATCAGACCTTTGCACAAACTCTCTGTGTATGTGTGTTTCTGTCCAATTCAGCCCCCTAGAGACTGGTGCACAGTCTTGCCACTTTTCAAGTGTAGACATAGCAGTGAAGATGCATTCTCATTTTAAAGAAGCCTGTTCTCACTTTGATGGTGGCAGGGTCGCCTTTCATTTGTGTCTTCTGAGTTCTGTTCCCCAGTTTATCAATGATTCTGTCATGACTGAATGATTTTGACAGATGTCTATAAAGCTTCTAGAACAATTAACATGTTTAATAAGGCTGAAGAAAACATCAGTTCCCTTTCTGAGATGGGAGGCTGTAGAATCAACCAAAGTGCCTTTAGATTAGATGTTAAGACCACAGAGTGATGCTGCATCACAGTTGATGGATTGAGTCTTTTGGACATGGGAAAAAAAATCAGTTTTTAAGTGTTACACGAAATTCAGCTAATGAGCCACTGACAACATTTTTGAGGATATTTTTTGAAGACCTTGGGGTTTTTCAGTTTTCTCTTTATAAACACCTGCTTATTTTTCAGTATTTTCTGACAAGCAGCAGAATTTTCTGTCATAACTAACAGATACCACAAAAGAATGTGTTACTGCATTTCTCTAGATACAGCCTTTATTAACCAGCTTGTGGGGATAACTGCTGGGGCTAGCAAGGTTGACTACAGATCTTCAGCTAGGAAAAGACCATTGAAGCATAGCATATTCAAATTAAAATAGCAACAAAAACCCCGAACCCTGTATTTTTTTTTGCCTCCAACATCAGCTGCAGCATAATCTGCTCACCCCATTGCTATTTGTTCAAGCAATAATTTCACATAGTTTCTTCTTTTTCTCAGATAACAGGACATATGATTTTCCCCATCATTAGCACTGAGTTTGATAGCTTGCTAGCTTGCATGATGATGTGCTTTTAATCCGTTGATTACATATATGCCCCAGGCAAGTTACTATGTTAACATCTGATGATTTAGCAAACTGCTCTGATTTTATTTATTTTTTTACTTCTGGCTGATATAATTTCTAGTATCAATGTTCAAAGTGTAATGTCTTAGTGAAAGCAGCCTGTATTCACCACTTCTGGCTATTTGCATTAGTGGTAATGGATGCCTTGAGCCATGGGAAAACAATATGAGTTTTAATGTACATGCTTAACACTTAGTGCTAGATCCCTAACTTTAAAAAGGCCAGCTTAAATATTAATGAAGTGCCATTTTTCATTTTGAATTGAGTAACAACTGATTATCTTTCATAGAGATATCTGCAAGATCTGCAGCCAGGTTTCTATGCTAAGTTGCAGGGCTGCAGATGTTGGTTTGACTCTCGTGGGTCAAAGGGTTCAAACTACACTATAGTTTTTAAAATTAAAATGTAATTGAAGCTATAACCAAGCTGTGGGGGATAGATCAAATTGGGTTAATGCAGTTAGAAGATAGTGGTTTAGGGTGGTGTGTTCACAACTCGCAATTAGATAATTTCTTAAATTTGGTATTTGCTTATAAATAGTACAGATCACCACATCCAGAATGTGCCTGTACAACTTCTAATGAAAGTGTCATATTTACCTGTCAGCTCTCAAGACACTGGATACTCCAAAATAAATCTACTGACAGGCCTGTTTGTTTGGTTGGTTGGGGGTTAGGTTTTTTGGTGGGTTTTTTGTTTGTTGGGTTTTGTTGTTGTTGGGCTTTGTTGTGGTTTTTTTGTTTGTTTTTGTTTAGTTTGTCTTTGCTTGCTTGTTTTGTTTTTCTTTAAACCTTCTAGTCCTTCAAGAAAGGAACTTCTACAATAAATCCTTTTGAAAATGCATTGTGGCATACAATTAAGCCTGTATAAAAGACTTAATCACATGTTACAATGAGAAAAGAGTTATTGTGCCTATATTTCAAATTGTGACATGAATGTCCTGTAAACACATTCTTTGACATGAGAAGGAATTTTTAGTATTATCAGCCAAAATTGAATCTATGGCCTTTTGGCTGGAAGAAAAACTCCAGTACCTCAGTCCCAGTGAGGATAAAAATTATTGGATTAAAAAGATTAAGGTTTGTTTGATTTGATTGAATAATTACTTTTTGTGCCAGTACATTACTGCTTACATAGACATTTCACCTATGCTCTTCTTTATTTCATTTGATTATAATTCTTTCCCCATAGACAAACCTGTCTATGAGGAAAATATGCTTGGCTGAATAGTAGTGAATATTTAGATAAGGTAGCAATGGCTGGAGGGTAATTGCAATATTTAGCAATTATATGTACAATAGTCCATGGCCCAGTGGGATTTCTGCTGAGAATGTACTTTACATTGTGTAGGAACAATCAAGGACAGAGAAAATCCACAAATATTCCCATCAGGCAGTTTAGTGTTGAAGACTATTTCACAGGTTAGGATTAAAATAATAGATACTAATGTAGTAAGAACTTTGGGAACAACATGAGACAGCTGTTTCCTGAGGAAGAGAAACCTTTCTGTGCAATTAATGTCATCTGCTCTATTTCTGCTCTACTACTTCAATATTGCTTCCAGACCTTGCAGAAGGAGAAAAATAAAGACTTTCTAGCCAGAATTGACTTAATAATAGTAATCCTACTAATTCCAAGTTCCACCATGGTTGCTCAGCCCTCGGAAGAGCACAACAAAACATTAAGCAGCACATTTTCAAAAACCAACCTTGTATCTGGGCATTGTAATCAGAAACATTAAGAAAATGACACAGATATTTTACCCACTTGACTTAGAGATAAAAATATCACTTGAAAAGGGCTTGTTGGACCCTATTATTGCCATCACAAAAGGCATATTTAATGAAAGAAATAAATCTTTTATTATTTGTACACCGGTGATCAGCACAGACTACATGTAAAACATGATTGCTAAACAGAAAACAAGTTCTGTGGAGGGCATTGGGTTGATGATCTTATTACAACTAATGATCTTGAACACCATTCAGGCTTTGCTTAAGACTCCAAAACCTGTCAGGCGCTGCTCTGGTTCTTATTTAATTAACTCTCAACATTCTTACATGCCATAGGATAAAGGCCAAGGATAAGTATCTCAATTCTGTAGTCTTCATTTATTTCAATATCTCTTATGAACACTGAACCTAGAAATCTCACCCAAGATATTTGAAATGCCATTATGAAATGGAATATTTAATTTTATGATGACACAGAATTCCCTGTAAAGGCAGGGGCATTATTTACAGCCCAAAAAATATCCCAGCATCTTAGTATGAATAAGGTGTGCTTAACTGTGAATAGTTTTCCTTGTTTACTTGTAACTTCTTTTGTTTACTACAATCTATTTGTTCTCTTTCGATTTCTCTTTTCTGCAGTTTCAACTAAAAGTTTGAGTTCCACAATAGCTGCAATTTATGTTAGCTTGAGTATCAAAGAAGCTGGGCTGAATCTTTAGTACTACAGTAAAAGGCAGAAGTAGAAATTACAATTCCTGGGGTGCCAAACCTAATAATTTTGTTTTGCTCATTCAGCCAAGTTCTATTCATGCAACCTGACTACAGAGTGGATATAGCCAAGCAGCAGCCTAGAACTGGCCCAGGGGATGAGTATGTCCCTGAAACAGAAGAGCAAAACTTGCAGGTTAGAAGTAGAAGAGATCTATCAGAATTCCTATGCTGTTAAAACTGCTCCCAAGGAAGAAAAAAAAAGAAAGCAAGAGAAGGGATGGGACATGATGAGAGTGTCATTGGGCATTTGGAAGTATGGGATCTGAAATGTGGAGACAGGGACATAAAGAAGTAAAGGAAATGTAATGAAAAAATAGGGGATGTGAAATGAAAACTGGAGGGGTAGGATGAAATAATAAAGAACATTAGAATGTGAAGAATGAATACAGTTATAGGAAGAAGGACTTAATGAAGTTGTATACCTTATCCTCCCCTCAATAACATTTCCTTCCAGGCTATCCACAATCACTTTGGCTGTGTTACAGTTTAGCTATGAAGAGGATGGCCAACATCAAGCTTTGCAGGGTTGATCCTCATAGTGTGTGATACCAGATGATCAGGCACACCTATTTTCAAAGCCAATCTAAATATATAGAGCACGGGTTTGCATGAATTCAGTTTGGGTTTTTGTTTTGCTGATGCTTGATAATACTGATATATTCACATGATTAAATATATTCTTATGCCCTATAATGAACTTTTTTCCATTTATAGAGCTATTTGTAGCAGGATGCTCTGCCTAAGTGGGGGTAAAATGCCTCAAATTTGACAATAATTGAAAAAGTTAGCTGTGATGGTTGAAGGAGGGTCATGCTGCTTTTGGTGTTGAAGAATGCTGAGACCAGGTTGTCTCCTTAACCCTGGAGGTAAAGATTCCGAGGATGTGAAGACCAATGTTTCCTGAAAGAATCTGGCACTGGGAAATAGGAAGCAGACAAAGTTTCTGACAAAGGAACTAAGTAGCAATAGTACTGCTAAATGATCTAAAGGCTGCTGAGCGGACAGAGCTGGAAGTCAATCACTTTGTACTATAAAAACCCCGTCCCACTTTTTAAAGCTAGGAACTTCTAACACACTCCTCCCATGAGTGGGAGACATCATTCAAGGTTAATCCTCAAGGCTTAGAGAAAGAGACTTGCCCACAGTTGTTGCCATGGGCAAGTATCATCAATCTCTACTTAATTACTAAGCTCGCTTTGAAATTATTGATTTAATAAATAGTGCACTGTATTAGTAGTTTTAAGTATCTATACTGTGTAGTAAGTAATGTCAATTAATGTATTTTAGTCTATTCTTGTTTCTATCATCAGTTTAAAGAAATACTCTCTTTGATTCATATGAATATGTTTGGTTTCCCCTCCCTAATCCTGCAGAACAAAGTCATCTAGTGGCTCATCTACACCCATATAATCCTCTAGACATAAACTACTGACCTAGACTGGTACTAGGATTGGATGCAGCTGCTCCTAGACTCCTCTCTGAGAAGCATATTAGGAAACAAGGGTGTCCTTTCTGAACTTTGTGACTCAACAGAAGTGTCTCCCTGATTAACCATGCCTGAAGCTTCTTTTGACAGTGACACTATGTCAGACTCTCTTTGCACATAAAATTCAGAACACACCTATTATACCAGGCTATTTTTCTTACTTCTAAATATCCACCATAGAGAAAAACATCTATCAATAATTCTAAAATCCTAAATGCCACTATTTGCATTACCTGTAGACAGGGTTTCTCCAAATTGAAGAAATGAGTATTATAAATAAACATTTTGTCAATTCATGCAGGTCCCCTGTTAAGACCCCACCAATAAACATCTCCTGTGTTGCTTTAATACATTTAACATGACTACAAAACAAAGGCCAAATTTTCCTGCCTTATTTTTGACAGTAATCCTTTTTAAATTGAAGTGGTTGAGCTTCAACATTAGAATTCAGCCATATGAGTCTTACCTCTAAGCAGGACATATCAACTAGGTAGGCAGTAAGCATAAATAAGCAGAAAACTTAAGCTTCATACTGTTCAAAGCGAACTATCAGTTCCACATTGTCTGTGAAATTTTAGTATAGATAGTGAGAACTGACAGATTATCATATAGTGATGTTAGTTTCCATTCAGTGAACTTCATGGAACACTCGCAATTTGGAATTGTTTCTTCCATGTGATTTTTATGTCCTCCATTGATGTATGCAGGCTCTTGTTTGACTAATACTGTACAAGATTGGAAAGGGGAAAATTCACTATTCAGGTTTGCTGCAGACTGTAGAAACTCATGTTAGCATGCAGTTTTTGTCAGTGCTGTCTTCTGACTGTGGTTCACTCTATTGCTTGTGTGTCTCTTTAAACTGACAAAGAAGCACATGAAAATGAAACACCAAAACCTGTAGGAGCTGTCTGTCTGCTTATAGTTCCTGACTCTATTAAATAGACCTTGCCTCTGATAGAAGTCAACCTGAGAGCTGGCATCACTTCCCTGGACTCTTTTTATATTAGATTACTGGGTAAAAAAGACTGATGTTGAGACCAATGTTTTGGTCTGCTGTCTGCTAGCTGGCTCTCTTAACCACTTAGCTAGCGAGTCAAGTTTCCAGCTGTTTGTCCTCCTTTTGTCCTCCAGGCTCTTCTGTTGCCTCTCATACAGAGGTTCAGACTCAAGAAAAGATGAAGCAGGTGCTTAAGCCTAGGAGTAGTAAAATTCCAGAGGCTATTTTACCTTTCAGGCTAAAAAGAAAACCCTGAAGTCTCAAGTCTCTCACTGTGTGGTTAAAAGATTTTATCTTTGTCTTTGTGAAAAGTCCATGCCTCCTCCTTTTCTAGTATTTTTAAATAAAAATTATGGTGATGCCGTATCAGATAGTGATAAGAGCTGATCAGGAGATAAACATAAAAAAATTTGTCAATGACCTTTATTTAAAGAGCCATAAAACAAGCACTTAAAACCTGAGATATCTGTGAGTTTGCAGTTTCCTTTGGAGGAAATATATGCAGAATATAACTTGACTAATTCATGGAACTTTAAGTAAGCAAGCAAATGTTATAGCAGAAATAGGTGGTCTATAGAATCTCAGATAGTTACACAAACCTTCTGTGGATCTCATGTCTTTGACTAAATTGGGAAAAAAAATATTAAATAAATAAATATCACATTTTACTTCCATTTTTTTCCTTTAAGGCTACACCTTAATCTATAAGTCTGTATGAAATCTGATTAGCTTTGGTTGGGAAAGTATATTCCTTGAATAAATTCATAGCTACATGACTGTCTTTGGGTTGCTTTCACCAGCAAATTGGTCATCATTGGCATTAAAGGGAAATATATATCTGTGTCATAGATGTCACAGGCCATCTAAGCTGACATTGGTCCTCAAAGTTTTATGAATCAATTTGGACTAAGGTACACCTAATTTGATTCCTGATTTGATTATCTAGGATTTAATAGATAAAATACTTGGTGCAATTTTTCCAAGAGGATAAGAGAGAAGAATGAAGAAGGTCTTTCTGTAGAAGAAAAAAAGAAAAATTTCTTTGGATCCTTTATCAAGATGGTTCTGCACTCTTCACACTCTTCTCAGAGGCATTAATGAATAATGTAGAGGTATGAATCCAGCCTATTTTTAAGGTCAAAATTCAGTAAATAGTGTTGGTCAACTTTTGGGCAGTCCCTTACATCGGAGAGCTCATTTTCAACGAATAATACAATCAGCTAGAGCAGAGTTTTGGAACAGAAACAAACATTTTATGTCACGTTTATAGAATCAGGAATTAAAGGCAGGCCAAGAAGGGACTTTCAACTTTTGATTGACTCATGGCCAGGTTCTCTCCATAGACTTTTGTTTCATATATTTTAGACAAATAATATTTTGGAGCCTTTGAATGTGTGGACACAAGTAAAATCCCCTGATGCAACCTCAGGAGCTCAGTTCATATGCCATACTCTTTAAAATCTCATTCTAAAATGCCATAAGGACCTCAACAACAGGAATTTCAGTTGAAAAAGTTGTTGAGGTGAACTCAACTGGAAACAGTTGAGATGTGTCTGCACATTACCACTGGGTAACGGTGACACAACTGGAGTGCAACGTTCCTGAATAGAAAAGCAATGAGATCAGCAGAGTGAGAAAATAAAAAGGTGGACAAACAAATATCCCCACTGGACTCATCTAGTTTCCGAGATAATTTCATCCTCACTAAGACCTTAGTATGCATCTGCCCTCTGGTCTTCTCTGAGGTTAGCTGTTACTGCCTAGGCCATCTCTCTGCTCACTCTGAATTTTCACTGTACTATTTTCTTCTTCCTGCTCATTTCATCTTGCACTTGAGAAGTCCCTCAAGCAATTTAGGAACTCCCAAATGTTTTCAGGAAGGAGTTGAGTTTCATTTGATCCTGGTAGTGGGCTAGTTTTTTCTCCATAGACACCCCTTTCTTAGTAGAACAAAATAAAGCACACTAACACATATGAGACACTAAATAAACAAATCACTCAATGTGAATTGCTACAGAGATTGGCCTTCCCTGGTCATTGTCAATTCCCCACACAAAGGGTAAATAAGGTGCTGGCAGTAAGGGAACTCTCCTTTTCGTAACCTTAGGAAGACAGTGAAAAACTTGGAAACTTACCAAGGTTGAGTTGTTAATCCCAAATGGGATTTTTGTCCTCACAACCCCGTAAATTTCCAAACACACTAGAGGATGTGGACATTTAAGGAAGTTCTGCTCTTCAGACATTTTTGTAAAAAATGCATTTTGGGATAAGTATCACTAATGTTCCTCCCTCCCTCCCTGCCTTTGTCTCTACCAACCACCAATATTTACTCATACATATAATGAATTTTTTTGTCATTTTTTTGATAAAACTGTGATGATTTTCTTATGTTTTCAGTTACAAAATTTAGGAATAAATATTATTCTCTTCGGATTTCTGTTCCTTTTTCCATTTGGAGTTCAAGCTTATTTAACTGTGTGTCTGACAGAATTACTTAATGCCAGAGCTATTATTATTTCCTTCCCTTTAAGCTGATGCACATATTCAGCTAAAAATCAATTGTGTGCCACATCCGCAAACAAACCCTCAGTCTTATTTCCTCTCATTTTTATTTTCCATTTTTTGCTTGGATAGTTAAACTTCCATTAATACCACTCAGCACATTACATTTTTTTATTTTTTTTTTTAAATGTTCCATCATTTCACAGTCCAATTGCCATCTGTGGAAAGATGACCGCCTACATAAAGTTCATAAAGCTATTTAACCTACAAAGACATAACCTCAGTCTATAATGGCTCTTCACTCTTAATTTCATAAATAAACTTTGATAGCTGTCTCAAGTGCATCTCCAAATGCTTTTCTTGGATCAGTTTAGGAAAGCTAAAGCCCTGATAGAATTACATCTGCCCAGACATGTCAAGGGAAACAAGAAAAGGTACATCAGTGATAAAAGGAAGGTTTGGGAAAAGTCTTTAGGACCAGGTTGGGTGAGGCTTTGAGCATGCTCTCTAGTGGAAGATATCCCTGTCCATGGCAAGGGGTTGGAACTAGGTGATCTTCAAGGTCTTTTCCAAGCCAAACCATTCTATGGTTCTATAATTCTATGTAGTAAAAATATTACTTCATTTTACAAATATTTATAGGTATCTGCTAAAACCAGCATGGTTACAAAAAAAGGATTGCTCAAGTGTATTTTGGGTTTGAGTAGCAGTGTTTTGGTAGTGGCAGGGCTACAAGGGTGGCTTCTGTGAGAAACTGCCAGAAGCTTCCTCCATGTCCAGTGGAGCCAATGACAGCTGGCTCCAAGACAGACCCACTGCTGGACAGGACCAAACCCCTCAGTGACAGCGTTGGCATGTCTGGGATACAAGATTTAAGGAGAGGGGGAAATCTTCAGAACAAAAGCTGCCAGGGAGAGAAGTGAGAATAGTTGAGAGGATCAAATCTGAAGACAATAATGTTAGTGAAGAAGGAGGCTCCAGGTACTGGAGCTGAGATTCCCCTGCAGCCCATGGTGAGGCAGCTGTGTGCCTGCAGCCCATGGAGGTCAGTGGTGGTGGAGCAGAAATCCACCTGCAACCATGGAGGTCAATGGTGGAGCAGGAATCCACCTGCAGCCATGGAGGTCAGTGGTGGAGCAGAAATCCACCTGCAACCATGGAGGTCAATGGTGGAGCAGGAATCCACCTGCAGCCATGGAGGTCAGTGGTGGAGCAGAAATCCACCTGCAGCCTGTGGAAGCTCCCACACCAGAACAGGTGCATGCATGAATGGGGCTCTGACCCCATGGGAAACCTGCACTAGAACAAGCTCCTGGCAGGATCTGTGGCCCCATGGAGAAAGGAAGCCCACGCTGGAGCAGGTTTGCTGGTGGGACTCGTGACCCCCCAGGGGTCCCACACTGGAGCAGCCTGTTCCTGACGGACTGCCCTGTGGAAGGGACCCATGCTGGAGCAGTTCATGAAGAACTGCAGGCCCTGGGAAGGACTCATGATGGAAAAGTTCAGAATCCTGTCTCCCATGGGAGGGAACCACTAGAATAGAGGGGGGACATGAGGAGTCCTTCCCCTGAGGAGGAAGGAGCAGCAGACACAGCATGTGATGAACTGACTGCAGTCCCCATTTCCTATCTCCCTGTGCCACTGTGGGGGAAATTATAGGGAAAAGGGAAGTGTGATTGAGCCTGGGAAGAAGGGAGGAATGAAGGAAAGTGTTTTTAAGGTTTGTTCTTATTTCTCATCCCTCTCCTCTGATTTCACTGGTAATAAATTAAACTAATTTCTCCAAAGCAAATGTGTTTTGCCGATGAAGGTAATTGGTGATTGATCTCTCCTTCTCCTAAACTTGACCCATAAGCTTTCCACTGTATATTGTCTCCTCTGCCAAGCTGAGGTGTGGAGGATAGAGCAGCTTTTGTGGGCATTTGACATCCAACCAGGGACCATCCACCACAAAGTGCTGCATCTGCTTTAATTTGGTTTCCTTGCTGTTTCAGCTTCAACATGAACAAAGTCAGAAGGTAAGAAAAATGGAGAAGTTTATGTTTAGTATGCCTTTTGACTTTCCTTCTGTTCACCTAAATTTCTTTTCAGAAGAAAGAAACAACCATTGTATTAGAACTCTCTTAGGTAAAGTGACCACTGGCTGATTTATCAGCAAGTATATATGCCAATTTTTCCAATTAATACTGCTTTTCCAAGTTTTACAGTATCAAAAAATTTATATATAAAAGAAAATATTTTTTCTCTATTAGCCAAAAAAAATCCAATATTGATTCCTAATGTAATAAATTCTGCACAGTGATATATCTATCTATCTTCCTTTGAATGTTCCAAGAATGCACCAGTTTGTACAAAAGTCTTCCATCCGTGTGCTTTTTTAAATTCAAATAAAAAAGACTTTTCCCTGAAATTGCATTTATTATTACTCTTGTCACTGCAGATATTACTTGAAATTTCTTTTCTGAAATTTTAAAATAAATCAGGAAGCAGGCAAGCACTGTGATTTTGCTTAGTGTTACATATATTCAAATCTGACTAGGCACATATAGATGTCTTCCAGTTCCTCTAGGAAACAGGAAAGAAACTGCTTATAGCATCAGTTGAAGCAAACATTGCCTACAACTATTTCTATGAATCACCAAACAAGCATATAAAAAGATTTATTAATTGAACATGCAACGAAGTTCTTTGCCTAGATATGGCTGGATTCTCTCTGTCTCTTTCACATTCTTAACTTTAAGAAAGTCAGTCAGTTCCAGGGACAGTTATTCCTCAGTTATTGTGACCTGAGTAAGAAGAATACTGCAAATAGTGTCTACCAACCACTTATATTTTTGGAAATAGCCTCTTTTTCTTTGATACTATGTAAAGAAAATATCCCTTTAAAATTCATAGAGTTCTAGATACAGTCATCAGTGGAAATTGGGAAGCCATGTGCATTTGGAAAATAAAATTGTAAAAAGCCAAATAAGCTGTATTATTTTAAAATTTTATTTATTTTTCTTAGTCGTTGGAATGCATGTTTCATTCAATAATTTTGAGTTTTAAATTTTCATTTCAATAATTTTGCATCTGGTATTTGCTGTGTAGTAAAATTCTGAATATGGAAAAAAACAGCAAGCAAGGTTTCTGGGGTCTTTTGTTTGTAACAACTTTTTTAATTATTATAGACTGTGAGTTTTCCCAGTAGTCCAGAAAAAATCAATTAACATCTCTTGCCTACTAGATGCAATAATAAAATCTAAAAGAAAGTTCTGGCTTTATTTCTTCATATTTGCATGACTCGGTGATTGACAGGAAAAACCACAGGTCTGTGTGGCTGACTGTGCCTATTAGACAAAGTGCAAACTTTTTCAAATGAAAGGAGAACCTTACAGTTGCCTGTATTTCTGCTTGAGATTTTCTCAATGGCACTGAAATACATAGTTCAGGAAAGACATAGTGACCTTCTGATGCAATTAATTTCAAAACAGATGTTCCAGTGCTTTACACAAACTATTTATTTTGCCACATCTTGCTAGTGTATAGTGCCTGTAGGAAATACAAGCAACATCATTTCTGTGTCACTCTGATGTCATAGAGCATGTCATAAGCCCCATGACACCACACTCACTCCTTGATGCTAATGGTGGTGGCACTTCTGCGATAAACTGGATGGGTAATGTCACAAGGATTTCTTTCTAAAGCTTGAGTCCTTGCCAGCCTTTGTGGTAGCCTGGGGCCACCGGTGATGGATCAGTTTAGAGCAGGTCCCTGTTTGCTTTCATACTAAATATGAAAATAGTATTCTACAAGACTGTCTTGGGGTGAGTTCAAAGATAACTTTACTCCCTGAATACTCAGTACCTCATTAAAGTTACAAACTGGGCTTTGACACATATTATGTACCAAATTTGGCAGTCATGTAATTGGGATTTACACAGACCCCTCCCATCCAATTTTGGAATGCCTAAAATGAGCACTGAAAAGGCATTGGCTTAAAAAATTATGACATAATAAGTTCAAAATAACCATAGTTACTAAAATGAGATTTATTGACTAGATAGCAAATATATATATTTTTGAGAATAGGCAGGATCACTATACACTGGTTTATCAGCTAAGTCACCAATGATCTAAACCTTTTCTATTATTTAGAAGTTTCTTGTTCTTTCTTTGATAATATTTGAACAGAAACAGTTGAATCTGGCAATGCTAAAACTGAGGGTTGTTCACAGTGTACACCTAGGTGGAAAGCCTGAGCACAGATTTCCTTCCTTTCTCATACTTTATAACACATTGTATTGTCTTTATTTTCTGTTTGCACCTATCAGATTGCTGCTGTTACCTCTAAAAAAAAAAAAATCAAAACCAACATGATCTGGTTTGGAATCAGAGATTTTTTAATACAGCTTAATGAATTTTATTACTTCAAAATACTGCTACTAGCTTCAATGCTGCTTCATTCTGGTTAAAACAGGGTTCATACACTAACTATAGCTATAAAAACAAAAGCAAGAGCTGTTCTGAGTGATTCCACTCTGGAACAGTTCTCAGGGCTGACTGGTGTGGATTAAAACAATAAATAGGCATCCTGCATCAGAGGCATTTACAAACCTCTTTTTTTGTCACAAATAATTTGCTTTCTGAAGTAAGCTTGAAGTCTAGGCCTGTTATCTCAACTGCAGCATATCTTTTACACTTAACCTTGATCATTAAAGCTGGCAGATTTCACTGCAGGGAGCCATGGGGTGACATTTTTTCAGTATAAGTTGGGCAGAAGATGTTAAGCCATATCAAGTCAACATCTGAGATGAATTCAGATATTTTGTCTCATGGAGTCAAGTTTAAAATTTAAAGGCTCACTTTAGTAAAGACTTTATGGCAAAAAATCAGACTGAAAGGCAAAAAGAAGTTAATATTCATATAACATTGTATCTTTTCTGTGATATTTTGAAATAAGTAGATTTTACTTTTCTAAAAAAAATAATATAGAGCCACTACACTAGTTCCTTTCATGTAGCTACTCGGCAGATGAAAATTACTTTAAAAATATATGCTTTTGTTTTAATGCTCTTATGTTTTTAAAAACTTTCTAAGGTGTTAAAAAATTGCTCCCAAATTATTATTGTCTTGTGTTTCAATTAGTTTTATCTGAAATATGAGTTACTCTTACTCTTGCTCTGTGTTGTTAGTTTATGAAATTGCTATTTTGTTTTTTTACTCCATGATAAACTGATATGCAAAATTTGTTTTTCTGTAATACATGTTTTAAATAAATAAATAGCAGTAAAGAAAAGCAAACAAACAAGCAAAAAAGGCACAAAATTGCCAACCACAAAACCCAGAAGCTTTGCAGTTGCAACTATTTTAATTTTCTCAGGTTTCCTGTTGGTAGTATGTCATTAATAATGATTTGAGGCTCTGGTGGTTAATAACACATAACAGATATTGCTCTCTCTTACTTAAAATCAATATTGAACTTGCATTGTAAGCAAAGTATTTTTTGGGCCCATACTGTAGACTGAATAATACCAGATAGACTAAAGTATTAGAATCTGTTTAGAAATCAGAAGAATTCAGAATTCAGTGCAATTGAGGAACTCTTATCAGCTATTTAGCTGCTTAGCTATGTAGTGTCAGATTGGGGTTTGTCTTATTCTCCTTCATGGACAATCCATTTAATCAAACTTTATCTGAAGCAAGACTACAAATCCATAATATCAAAGAGTAAAACGACATGATTTGACAATACTCTTGGCCATCTTTTATGTCAAAGTAGCCCAAGTGCAATATTAAAATTTTCAATCAGAAATTAGAATAATTTTTAATGCATCAAATAAAATTCTAAGCACACAAAGGAACATTCGGAAAAATAAAGCATTTTATACCTTATGGAAATTTTCAGAGAAAATTCACAATTATTACAGGGAAGTCAGTCAAAACTTCTTGACTTAATAGAGAAGTAGTTCAACATGAAAAAAAAATTACAAAATCTCCTCCATAATTATGTCTTTCTCTTCCTTCCCTTCCCTTCCCTTCCCTTCCCTTCCCTTCCCCCTTCCCTTCCTTCCCTTCCCTTCCCTTCCC
Organism: Muscicapa striata striata; assembly: GCA_030060385.1. Taxonomy (NCBI): domain Eukaryota; kingdom Metazoa; phylum Chordata; class Aves; order Passeriformes; family Muscicapidae; genus Muscicapa; species Muscicapa striata. The sequence goes on from JAREIS010000435.1 coordinate 34,075, forward strand.
CCTTCCCTTCCCTTCCCTTCCTTCCCTTCCCTTCCCTTCCCTTCCCTTCCCTTCCCTTCCCTTCCTTCCCTCCCTTCCCTTCCCTTCCCTTCCCTTCCCTTCCCTTCCCTTCCCTTCCCTTCCCTTCCCTTCCCTTCCCTTCCCTTCCCTTCCCTTCCCTTCCCTTCCCTTCCCTTCCCTTCCCTTCCCTGGTAAAATATAATGATCAATTAAGATTCTTGATATCTTTACTGAGTTTTATATTTCTTTCATTTTTATTCCTCTAGTGATACATCTATTCATTATTTCAAAGTCTAAAATAAGTCAGGTGAGTTGCCTCTGTAAGTGCTACTCTCAATCATTTTCTTCAATTCTCAGAAAAAAATCTATATGCAGATTTCTACATTCTCAGTGTCTAAAATTAGATAAGTGATGCATATCAAGCATTAGAGGAGATCTTGCCAGTTTAGACACGTCTAGATGACAGAATATTATATATTATGTAATCCTATTTAAAAATGTCTTCAAGTCTTCAAAATTTTAAAGGTAATGACAGCATCATCATGTTCAAAATCAAGTTGGAAAGCTCACTAGCATGTTTTTCATTGCTTCCTAGATGTGAATCTGTGTCTCCACAGACAGTTCAAACATCAACCTTTTAAAAGCCTTTGAGAGGATGAATTTACTCTTCAGAACACTTTTGTTGATCTTCAGGGCCGAGATCAGCAAAAGTCCTGGAAAACATGGTATCTTACACAGTCGGCAAAATTTTTATTTGTTTACTTAATTTTCATGAGTAGTCTTGGAGATTTTTAGTCAAGCCCACAGTATCAAACTGAGTGGGCCAGAAGGGATGGATACCCATGTCATAACCTTCACCCCTACCAAACACATTCTTACAGCTGGTGGCATTGACTTGTCTATTAATTTAATCTATAATCTATCTAGACACAGGTTGTGTTCATAGTGACACTTTCACTCCTCAGTGTGACTCTAGTAGCCACATGGAATATATATATATATATATATTCAGTGTGCACTACTGAAACATAAGCTTGGGGCTACACAGACTTGCATTTATGCTGTTTCTGAGCATCTTCCTGAGACAATTTTGGCCTGTGACAATTAGTGCTCTATGCCATAAACCCCAGTTCCAAGGTCCACTCTTGATAGGCAAACCTGTGCTGGGGGATGGAGATTTACATCAGAGATGTTAGTGGCAATGTATCTTGGTTACTAGATTTATTAGGCTAGGAATAACCCAGAACTCTTTGGGAGTAGAAGTAAAATGTTAATTTTAATTAGTTTGAAACCTGGAATTATAAAATAAGGCTGAAATATCCAATTTGAGGTAGGAAAATTATCCAATAGCTTTGACAATTACTTGGAAAATATTAACAATGGAAAGTACATCACTTGTAAATATTTTATACATTGCTGTACAGCCTACTTTGAGCAGGTGCATGCAGCTATCCATATTCTCCAAAAATATCCAAGATTTGTAGAGAACTACGTGAGAAGAATATAAAATTATCCTAAAAAGTTAAAAACCCTCTACATTTAAAATTATGTAACTTTTTTTTTTCATTGATGGCTGTTTATTTTTCATTTACTTGCAGTTTCCAATTCAAGAAGTTGGCATTGTTTGCATACAGTAATATTTTTTATGTTTTATGAGAAATCAATTAAATTATGATTTAGACTTTGCAGGGAGTTAATGGATAGCAATTTAAAGAATTATTACTGTGCTTCAAGTAACATCAAGTATCATATTCTGCCTACACAATTTCTGTATTCCTGCTACTTAAGCAGCTATTAGAAAGTGCTTCTGACACAGTCTTATGTTGTGTATCTGCAGAATTACACCCCTTTGCTTCAAATCCAGATGTTTTATATTGTTACAATAGAATTTAAGATGTGAGGAGAGGTCATTATATAAAGGTAGTGTAGTGTCGTTTATTTAGTGAAAAAAAATCAAAAACAAACCAACAGATTTTAAGTTAAAAAGGTATAAAAATCAGGATAAAAAATTAATTTGCTCAAGAAACTTAAAAATAACATTATTGAGTCAAACTCAGCCTGGAATAATTTTTCATCTGAAGGTATTTCATATGCTAAAAGCAGCTGTGATCCAAATGGATGCATGTGGGAAAAAATGCTTATGATTAGATGCAAGTTGTAAAAGAATGGAATAAGCAGCACTTCCCATGCATCAAGCAAGGGGTACTGGGGTGTTTTTACTGCAAAGCACTACTTTGGTGACTCAAAGCAGCCATAAACTTCATACATGGATTCATTAACCTGAACATTGTAGGGAATCTGACCTTTTTGAGTAAGAAGCTGTTGCCAGTTACAGTCTCTTTGCTACTTAAACTTATTTGCAAAAAAATTTAAACATTTCCTGGGATTTTATTTTTTGGCGTAAAGTAGACTCTTTATTTTTCCAATAATTTTTTCCCTATTTCACAACTGAAGCCCCTCCTAGGAGACTATGAAGCAAGAGACCAGGCTTAAATGCTTTTCTGGCATTTCTTCCTCTGCTTCATGATTGTTCTTGTTCACTTTGCAAGTGTTATAATATACATTACATGTAGCCATTAATACTTTCTAAGGGAGTTATAGTCACCTGCTTGCTTACTTTCATCTTTCCCCTGTAAAAAAAAAAGTCTAAATAATGATGTTTAGCTTGTCTCTCTGTAAAAAAACGTATACATTATGCATATGATTATTCTGGTTTATGATCCTTTTAAAGCTAAATGTGTTCTTTAAAACAGTGTCTAGCATATGGGCATTAGAATTGTCTTTGCTTTGTCATGCCTGGGCATGGATAAGTGGAAAGTATGAGATCATAACCAAGTCTGCTGAGCTATAGTTAATAATCCAAGTGGAAATGGAGAATCCATGGTCAGCAACTTTCTTTAGTTTCCATATGGCAACACAAACAAGAGACATCACGATTCACATCTCACCCCCTCATTGTCTGGAGTAAAGATAAACAGTTGCTGCACTGGAAATATGAATTTATCTAAAATGTACCAAGACAAAAGTCTTTCAAGAATTTCTGACTGTTTCCGAATGTTTAGATTTGTACTCTCTTGTTCTGGGTAATAATTATTTAACTTCTCTGTGAAAAAGAGGACCTTTTGCTAATAGGCTTCACACTGCATACTGACATTTCAGAAGGTTGCTATATTAGTTCTATCATTCAGAGCCATGAATTATTGAATCACCTACATATCACCCTTCAAACTGCTGAACTACTCACCATTGTACTGATGCAAGTATCTAATAAATAAGCAGAATATAAAATGTCTTTATTCAGCTTTAAAGGAAGGTTATAAAGTTTTAGTAAAGCCTAGAGCTAGATAGTAAATTTTGTTTGCAGCTTTCAGAGTCTGCCATATCCAAATTAGTTTCAGCTTCATATTTCATGGAGATTATACATTCATCTGAGAGGTATAAATGCTGCTATCCTTCCAGTGGTTCTTTGACACCTTTGCATTCTTAAACCTCAATGTGCTCTTCCAGGCAGCAGAGCTGTCCTTCACCTTCCTTTGATTTCACAGATTTACCAAATATTCTATTCAATAGAGTTGGAAGGATCATTGAGTCCAGCTCTAAAGTCAATAAATGGCCTGTGCAGGGATTGAGCCCACAATCTTGATGTTAGCACCATGGTCTGACCAATTGAGTTACTTTACTACAGGTTTTAATTATTCCCTAAGTTAATATGTGTGCAAATAAGGAAAAATTGTGGCAGTAACTGCAGTTGCATGGTTGGGAGAAAAAGGGTTATGTTTATTAAAAAAAAAAAAAAATCACGTTAATAGCCCTTAGTGACAAAATGAAATAATATTAGACATTCTAAAGCATGCCCTCTGACATTAGCTTTTAAAGACATGTACAGTCTGCTGTAAAGGCTGGCAATATTACACAGAGTATATGAGATATTACAAATGAACTGTAGATGTACTTTGATACAGTAGCTTCAAAATACAGCTAACCTCAAACATTTTGATTGTAAAGCATTCTGTTGCAGTGGGGAATTTCTTTATCAAGAAAATCAAAAGAGGTTTTGGTCAACTCATCCTGTTTGCTTTTGTTTACTGGGCATAGAAATTTTTAAAATTTCCTTTTGTTGTAGGAACTGTAATAGATTGACTACTCAGATATTGAAACAGGGTATGCAATACAAAGACATTCACAAGAAGATAAGGCAGTATTGGAATATTTCCCTCTTGTCCAAACTCACATAGAAAAATAGCAAAAGCAGTAATTACTTACACCTGGGCCATTTTCTCTCAAGATAGTCACTCTACTATAACACAAACTCGAGACTTATTTTGATGATAAAGAGTGCTTTTCATTCTCTTTAGATCATCCACATGCATTTTTCATTTGAGAAGCTTTGAATTTTCTCTTAGGAAAACCAGAAATTTGCTGAGAATGAGCTCACTAAAATCTTTTTATTTCTCATGGAATATAAAAAAACCTTACCCAACACCACTCTGGTTTTATGGAAATGAAGTTTAATGGAAAACTTAGAAATCATAGAACATCACTTGCGCATACTAATACATGAAAAAAAAAAAAGTAGAGATCCTGATCAGTTCTTTTGTTGCCTGGAAACATTAAGAATCTTAAACAGGCATTAAACTCAAATTTTGAGTACAGACATACCTGCTTGATAATTTGGGAGCACCTGCATGGAAGCACCTACAGGACATTAAAAATTCCTTTGTTCTAGCTCTTGGGAAAGTGTGTGTGTGTGTCCTGAACGATTCAGCTTGCTAACTCAGGACTGCATGGATATCAGGTCCAAGAGAGGAATGAACACCAAGAGCAGCAGGTTGATGCCTGTGAGACTCCCAAGAGAATGCAGATCCAGCATCAGCCTCTCCTCCTGCACTGCACTGGGGTAAGGAAATCCTGACATGACCAAGCTGTTGGTGGGCAAATTTAGCTGTGGGTTTTAGAGCTTAAGCTGCAGCCCCTGTCTTGGAGGTTGGCTATAACACCTGGAATAGTCACCTCAGAGCAAGCTGGAGTGTATCTATATTGTAGCCATTTTTGTGACTGCAGTGCTGAAGCACTTTGATTTTTATCCATTGCACCAAAATTTTATGCTTTCCTCATAACTGGCATAAAAAATCCCCATTTACTCATCCATAGTTGTTAAGTGCCCTAATTGGATATTTCAAATGACACCTCTTCCAGAAAACTTTTAGAATATCTTTTAAAGCTTTCAACAGCTTACATCTGAAAGCCAAATATAATTGATTTATATTTTGTAAAATTATGTAGGTCCTCAATAAATCCCAGAAATAATTTCAGTATTGCGTGGTCCCCTTTAAACTTCATAAGCAATGTGACAGAAAATCTTTCAAGTAGGAAATTTGGGGCTTCTTTTTTCTTTTTCATTGGCATAGTTCCAACCTCTAACTTCTCTTGTTCAAACCTTTATCAATATCCAGTTTCTTCAAAACTCATCCCAAATACTCACCTTATTCCATGTTTAAGGACAAAACCTAACTTAAAGGTTTTAGCTGTCTCTCCTTTTTTTTTTTTTTTTTTCTTTTTAGGTTACAAAATCCTCTCTCCATTTAAACAGTAAAGATCTGGGGTGTTTTGGGTGCACTGTAACAACCATCCAGCAGTAGTGCTGTGTATACATAGAGAGATTTAGGATGCTAATTACATAGAGAAGAAACGTATGAAGAATATTTCTTGAATGTAATTTTTATCAGAGATTTATAGGATTCCTATCTGCTAAGCATTATGGTAATAATTAATTATATGAAAAAATATTTTTTCCCTATAAGATCCTTTGTGTTCAACTTCCTAATGCCCGAGCACTGCAATTTTCAACCTTCATATAATTTTAAGGTAATACACAGAAATAAACTTGTATGATACAATAGAATGATCTAATATCATGTGTAATTATTACCTAGTTTCTTTTGGAATATTATGGATTTTTAGTGATTTTATGTGTCCAGTGCAACTATAAAGGTTATAGAAGATAATCACCTTATGGATTTGAACCCTTTACTATGTTTTCATTCCTGTCTTTCTTTTTATCCTCTTTTAAAAGTGACCAACCTCTGTGATAACATTTATCAACATTCTTGTTTTCTTTTAAATGAAGGTTACTATTTTTTCATAAATTTTTGATGCATGTCAGTTGATCAAAAATTAATTCATGTAAAAACAAGTATGCACCAGGTCAGGCAAGTTTGAAAAACAAGCAAAAAACCAAATTATACTCACAAAAGTGGCAGATCTGTTTTCTGTCTGTCTCTCCATTGCCACTGGCAAGTCTGTGGGTTCGATCTCTCTGTGAGGAGCTCTACATTTTCACTTACAACAGTGATTAGCAAGAAATCTGGACTATTTTAGAGAATCTGTATGTGAATGGAATGCAATGGACTAAGGTAGAGACATTTCCAAAAGGTTTAATGATTTATTGTCATTCAAGCATCTCTATTTGCATCTTGACAATTTTCCCCTACATAGAAAAGTACATTTTGAAAAATGGAGTAGAAGGCATTTGGCTATAAAGTTAGTATGAGTTCATGCTTTGAAAATACAAGACTCACAAGACTCACTTAGCAAGACTCACAAACAGTGTACGTGAGAAAGATGGGTGCATATTATATAAATTAATTTAGTCTCCAGGTAGCAAGTTCAATTTGCAAACAATTTACATGTTGTATAGAAAATTCTCTGCATTTGAGATTTTCTCAAATATTTGGGTACAGTTACATGGTGTTTATCCTACGCCTGAGACTTAAAAAAAATCCCACATTATTCTGAAATTCTTCTACTACAATATGCAGATTTTTGTCCCTTTAAAAAAAAAATGCTCTCAGGAGAAAGGGGTAAAATGAAAGATAATTCCTACTTTATCTCTGTACTTTTGGAAAACAATCCCACCACTACATACTTACAAAGTATTGTGAGCCTTATTAAGTAGTTTTCTCTGTATTTTTATTTCCATAATTTGCCCACATTTCATAAAGTGCTCTGGAACTGAGCCAGTAAAGAACGCAATCACACGCTTGGCTTTGCACACCTGCAAAATCTTCTGCATATACACCTTTGAGATATATTTTAAAATTACTTCCAAGGTGAGCCAGGACAAACTTATCTAGTCAGTGCATGCTCAGTCACTTTGTGCAGGGAAAAGGGAGCAAAGAGCAGAGCCACCAGCAGCTCCATGGCTGGCACAGGCTGGCTGTGCCCAGAGGGGCCAGGCACTGGATTGTCTGCCAGAAGTATCAAAGTCAGCATGATTTACTAAATTAAGGGAAAAATAATGAATAATCAGAATTTGTATGATGATTTACAGCATTAGAACCAAATACTTCTCCCCACAATGATCCCACAATATGTCTAAGTACAACTAAGTACAACTCTCTTCTGTAGAGAGAGAAAAATGCTCATAATATCACCTAAAATACTGAACTAGATGAAGACAACAAACCTGAATTTTAAAAACACCCTTTCCTTATAGAAGAACTTAATCAAGAAGTGGATATAAGCTTTTTCTAAAGTTCAAAATTTTTCAAACAAGAGGAGCTACAACTCAAAAATTATTCTGGATTTGAGTATTGGAGACAAGAAAAGATATTTCATACAAATATATACAAATACTTAAATGAAATACAGACCAACATAAAAGATAGGCTACACTAAATTTAGGTCATCCTTATCAAAGTACATGGTGTTTTAAAATACAGGTAGGTCTTTTTATGACAGGAAAAAGATTAAGCCAAAATAGGAGAGTGGAATCAGATTTATTTGGGACCATGAGCCTAAGGCAAATATACATCAATATGAGCAAGATCTGTAACTAACAGATTGCATTTCTTAGTCTTCTGAAGTGTAATTCAGTTTAATAGAGAAAGAATTTTCAATCTCTCATCTTCTGTGTAGAAATATATTTTAATTATTTCCTGAGTTTATTATATATTCCCTTGGAAGTCAAGTACTTGATATGAGTCAGATTGTATATAACAAATAGGTGTTTCAAATCGTACAGGCCCTCAGTAAAAATATTCTTTGGTGGAAATAGCCATCTTTGCCTTTTTTGCTGATGCATGAAAAATCTAAGAATATTCCCTTTTTTAAGCAATGAGAATATGACATTTAATTATTTTTGCTATATGTGATAGACAGTACATTTGAAGGCATATAATTATGACATTTTCTCTGCAAGTCTTGAGGTGGTTAGACTTTTTTTATATTTGTTTTTTTGAGTTCAGCTCAAAAATTATTTCTCACTAAAACCAGTGTTTGTATATATTTTGAGCAACTGTTTCCCAGTGCTGGATCAAAAATACTTTCTAGAACTGCAACAGAGTTCATGAGGTTGTTCTGTGATTTGCTCAAGACCTTTTATGTATAAGTAGGTCTTATTTTCAGATACCACTGCATATGTTTACAAGGGAAACTACTTGAATCCAACAGTCCTTACTTGTTTAAATGTGCCAAGGGCATTGACCCAGTGTCATGTCCTTGACTTCAGGAGGCTCATAACCACAGCAGAAGACAGACAACACCTCCTCTAAAAATTCACAAGGAAGAAAGAACTTAAATTAACTAAAGATAATTTTGAAACACTACCATAATTTTTATGGTAGATGAGATGCTTCACAGGTTACTTTGTTGGTATACAGCTGGCACCAGAATTTGAGTTCTGTTTTTGTTAACACAGCATTGATGAAGAATATAAATGTTACAGAATAGCAGCTAAATCCTTTCAGAAAATGAGGATAAAAACAACAAACCATCAAAAAGACCCCAGCACTTAAATATTTTACTCATGTTGGACTAGAAGTGCTTTTCTCCTCTCCTGCACCCCTCACTCCCCTCCCCTGCCCCCATCACAGGCAATGTCATTGGTGGAACCATATTTCAAAAAGGAATAAATAGTAATTTCTAAAATAGTAGTCAGTACACTGACTGAAGGTTAATCCTTTGGGTATTAATTTAGCTTTATCACAAAGCAGACAGTCTGTATTCATTTCACTGTATTTAATGTATTATCAAAATTAAGTTCTTTATAAACAAAAATATCTTTCTTTGAAAGCAGCACAGCTTAGTTGGTGCAGAAGTAAATACAGTGGTTATTGCAACCACTTCAATACACAGCATGAGAATGTACATTTAATACATAAAGAAAGTGAATCATCTGCATCATTTGAAGAGTACAGGCTCTCCAGGTTTGCTATTTATTTGTACATGCCCAAATTTCTGTGTGCATATAAAAAGTTCACTTTCCTACTGAAATAGTCTCTGATACTCAGCCTTTTAAAAATTGAAGTCAAATATCCTGATAAAGCATACACTTTTATACAGCATATTAAATTTCAAAAAGCTATCTCCTTAACTAGCTAAAACCATTTTCTCAGCTTTAATTAAAATAATTCTGACTTTAAAAAGACCATTTCTATTTCTATAAATAAATAAATAAATAAAACAAACCGAGTCACACTCATTAAAAAAACTCATTTTTAGTCTTGAATTCAGCAGAGAAAAATACTGTCTTTGTTTAAATGTGCTTCAACACATTTTACTCCCCGAGAAAGTGAGGATTACAATGCTCTGTTGCAAAGTATCTATAGCATATGTAGGGTCATCAAAGTTGTTGTGATTTCCTCAAACTCACTGGGAATATTGCCAGAAATTGCCATGAAACACTGAATGCATAGTTAAAAATGCCAGCATTTTTATGGCAAATTATTACATGACAAACAGGATCATTTTGTAATTACCTATTACCAAGCATTCACAGAATCGTGTGGCTTTTCATCAACAGGTCCACAAAAAGACTGATGCAAAGCAATAAAGAAATGTACAAAAAGCTGTTCTGATATCATGACCAGATACCTGTGTCAACGTGGTGGCTTGGAGCACAATCAAATGTTAGACCTGGCCCAACTCCTCCTCAGCAGACAGCGTTTCCATTAGCAATCCAGTGTGGCAGGACAGCGACAGCTCAGCTGAGTCAAATTCAGTGTCTATGATACAATTATATTGCACTACTGACTACTTCAGACTTTGGTGAGTTAATCCTTGGGGTATTAATTTACTGCTCTGACTGCACAAAACAGATCCTAGTGCTTTACTCTTTTGAGAGTTGTCACTAAAATTATTCCATAAGGCATCACCAGTAAAATTTTCCTGTGAGTCTTTTCAAGCAAACAGATTTTAGGTTATTTTCAAGTCAATCAGCTATCAAGAATTAACTTTATATTGCTTTCAAGTACTGCAAAATATAGTGATCCTCTTCTGAGAAGAATTTCATTCTTTCAAAATCTGGCTATATTTCAATTAGAAAGATTCTACATTATTTCAAAAAGTCTTCCTGAATGAAAGTTCTAAAATATTTTATTGTGTCTAAATTCAAACACAATTCTGGTTTAATGCATACAGATGTAGGAACTATTTAAACAACATGTATTGTGGGGAAAAAAAAATTCAACACATTTAGACAGAAATCCTGAACTAGGCCACTTCAACAAATCTGAATGTTCTGATAATATTTCTTTAAACTAAAATTGAAAGGGGGAAAAAAATCCCCCTTTGGTCAACAAAATCTACTTATTTCACTGCATTTTTATATCTATTGTCAAGTTTCTCATAACAATTGGTATCTACTTGGATTAAGTTTTAAGAAACTAGAAATACTATGAATTAGGTTTAAAAACAATCAACATTAATTCAGTCTCCAAAGCTGGAAACTCCAAGGGGAAGGGGATGTTTTCTAGTGATTATGAAGTAATCCTTGAATTTGACGTATTTCCTTCACTGTTACAGTGTTTTCTTTCAATGCTACATTTCTCTGTGTGTAAGGGGAAAGGGAAGAATAGAGAAGAAATATTTTTCAGGTAGTCTTTGTCAATATCTTTCTGAGAAAGTCATAATGAGCTCATTGAGCTTGGGAGATGGGTTGTATCACTGTGGTTTAAAGACTGTCTGAGTTAAATCTCAAAGTTTACAATTGATCATTTTTTCCTGCTATAAAGGTCAAAAGTACACATCTTAAAGTCTGAGAAAGAGTACATTAAGTGATTGTATGTATATTATCATAAACAAGAGCCAAGATGGAAACTTTTGCAGTGAGACAGCATTTCTCAGCTTTTGACAGAACGGGTAACAATTTCACATCTCCACAAAATCAGCAAAGAGACAAATTAAATGTTTCAGACTAAATGCTTAATTAAAGAAATTGACCTCAGTATCAATATAAAAAAGGCAGTTAAGATCTCTTTTCAAATTATGAATAGTAATAATAAAATACACTGAAATAAGATGTTCATAAATAAATAAGAAGTTTGGAAATAAATAAGGTGATGACAGAATCACAGAATATGAGTTGGAAGTGACCCACAAACATCAAGCCCATCTCCTGGCCCTGCACAGGACCATTGCCAAAAGCCACACCATGATAAGGAATACAGAGCAAATGTTAATGCCTCTGTATCAATCAGTGCTGCAGACTCATTTGGTTATGCTAACAGAAGTAGCAGTAAGACCCTCTTAAAGAAGAAGAGGAACATGGGAATGAAAGTGAGGTTAGCTGAAGACATAAAGTGCTTGCAGAAGAAGAGGAAGAATGACCAATATGATAAGAACTGTGATAATATAGTTATTGGAATTAAACTCACATTGCAATTAAAAAATATACCATGTACATATTATTACATTGTTTGAATTCCACCGCTGGACATATTACTGTTATCTACATTAAACAGAATTTGTGCAAGTCACTTCATGTTTATACATATATAAGCATAGATGGAATTTCAAAGCTTCTTGTCTGACCTCTTTGAAAGATTTGTGCTGCTTTCTTTTCAGACTGCAAACTATCTCCTTCAGATTTACCTACTGCTGACAAGCTTTTGAATATCTTGTTTATTTCTTCAGCTCATCTGAGCTGTTCCTTTTATACATCAGAACATTGTGTTGATGAATGTAAGAAGCCCCTTTGATCTGTGGGCATTTTTCAAAACAGACAGTAAAAGACCGCTGACAACTAGCTATTTATTTTTTGAAATTTTCTTCTTTAAAAGCAAAACATTACATTAGAGAAATAATCTTTTCCAATTTTAGTTTTTAATAGAATTTACAGATATGCTTTAACATTCTTGTTGTGCATTTTCACTAACACTGGATTGCTATTTAAAAAAAAAAAAAAAAGTCATAAATAGATCTGCAGAGCAATTTGCTCTTGTCATTATTAGCAGTGTTCCAAAGTGCTGTTTATTTAACCAAACACAGCTATCTACATGTCTGCATCTAAGCTAGTCATTTTTGTATTCCTTTGTCATCAATGAAAAGAAAAAGACACATCTTGGGTGGGAATTATATCATCCTAAACAAGACATCCAAATTCCATCAAATGCATCCAGCTATAAAAGCAGCTGTTTCTCTCCCTTAACTATAAAGGCAATCTGGTTAGTAATGTCTACTTGGCTCAGACATTGATATCTACACTGTACATGTCTAAGATTAAGTGAGATAAATCCCTGGTTTCTACTTTTCTTTCACCCCAGAGGTCTTTTATTTGAGTATCACTGGAACACACCGCCTGCACCTCTGGAAATATTCAAAAGTCTTGGTATTCCTCCCTGAATTTCACATTATTGCCATATCAAGTACTGGCTTAAAAAAAAACTTTGGCCCTATGACATCAAAAATAATTTCCTCTCAATATTAACCAAATAAAATGACTACCAAATTCAAATTCTGATCTCTTGTGTGATGAAAACAATACACAGTTGCCTGGTCAGCCATGAGCTCTCTCTTACAAGATATTGAGGTAGAGCTTTAGTAGTCATTTTCATGCCTGAGCTACATTGCTTTGCTGCAATTGCCTATCAAGTCCTTGAAAAGAAAAAGGAGAGCTCTTAATGCTTTTAAGCTAAGATTGAAAACAGATTTTTAATGCTTAAGGGGTGCTGAAGTTAGCAAAAATTGATGCACAATTTAAAAGCAAAGTGATAATGAAAACTATGTGATTATTCCATTCAAGTAAATCCATCTTAAAGTACACTAAACACACTTTAAAACACTGTGGTATGTCAGTCATCTACCTAGCTGCAAACATAACTAGCTGTTGGATCAGTCATTTTAAAACTCAGTTTAAAATAAATGAATTCACTCTTTAGACAAGAAAAAAGTTGAACATTTCTCAAATACTCTGCTATGAAACATGGCAAATTTAAACAGGCTTTGTATTCTGAAGGAAAATAAAACAAATTTGAACACCATTGTGCCAGATGCACAAGTATGCACAATGTATTTATATAAAATGTCATATCCAGATATGGCAATATCTGAGATACATCCAGAAAAAAAAGTTACTGTGATTTAGAACATTTTCTTCCAGTCTAATCAATATTTTGATTCTAATATTATCTTTTTGCATCCAAAAATTGAAGTCTCAACAGTAGCTTCTACATGTGTGGATGTAAATGTACCTGTAGAACTTTCAGTAACACTCAGGAATGCTGCAGTAGAACACAGTAGAATTGATCAAGTTCCTGGAAGTTGGGTTTTGTTCAGATCAAGAGGTTTTTTTTCATGTCTTCCTCCTTATAGGAATTTGTTCTCATGTATTTTCAGTTTTGAAGCATTCTACAGTAGCAGGCACTTACTTCCATGAGATTCAGAAATACATCATCCTAGTGACATATGCTTGCATGCATAGAATTGTAGGTAAGAAAAACAAAGGAAAAAAAAAAAAGGGAAACTGAATGTTACTTCTCTTGGCAGCAACAATTTTAGAGTTTTATAGCTATTTTTGACCTGACTCTAATAATAATAAGTACTCCTGCACCATGGGAGAAAATACACATCTTTCCAATGCAAACAAAGTATTCTTATGTTTACCACACTCTAAAAGTTTGAAATGTTTTTTTGCTTCAAATCCATGAAAGAAATTAATATATGGCTGATCCTTTGAGAATGAGAATGAATTATGTTTACTACAATGCACAAACAATCTTATATTGATTCATATGGGGCAAATGTTTCATAATACATGAGTCAACTGCTATTGTATCTTGTTCATGCTCACTTCAATCACTTGGTTTCTTTGGAATTGCAAAAAGAAATATGCTGCACTAGAAAATTTTTATATTGACAAAAAATTTACCTGGCCAGAAGTAAGCACTATGCCTATTTCTGAAAAGATTTTCAGAGCAATCTGAATTACAAGCATGTCTCATAATAAGTTGTTGTTTACACTGGGCTGGCCTTTTCTTAACTGGTTTGATGGAAGTCTAAGCATGCTTCCAGTCAGAATGCCAGGTACAGATTGTCCAAATCTGTGCATGAGCTTACTACAGTGAGTGGGATAAGAAAGGAGAGCATGAAAGGATAGGGAATAAGGAAATTGCAGAGAATGCGAAAAACATTTCAAAGAATTCCAATATAATTTCTCTATATGCAAAACCTGAAACACTTCTGAAGATTCAAAGTGTTTTACACAATTTCTTTTAAATTAAAAACTACTGATCATTTAACTACATATTTCAGGCTGAGGGGAACAGAATCATAGATATACAACCAGAGTATGTGGAGAAAATATTGGAATTCTTGGGGGAAAAAAAAAAATTACAGGTTTTGATCCCTACTATGATGTGACATTTTCTAATATTAAAATATTAAAATATTTTAATGTATGTGTTACTTAGTTGGTAAGAAAAAAATCTGTGCACAAACAAGTCTTCAGTGTCTACACATTCTGAACAAATTTGCTGGACAGCACATACAGTGCAGGTAGTTACTGCTATGAATGACTGTGAAGTGTGTTTCTTTATACTGGTTTTGTCACTTTTCCAAAGGCCACTTTATACAGACTGCTTGTGTCTATCTATTTATATATATAACTTTTACAGGTTAATTTTGCCAAGAGAGGCTCATTTATATGAATTACTGCCAGGTCACTAGTCTTCATTTCATGGAAAACATAAAATAGTGCAGAATACTTCACCTGAGTGATTTGCAACTACTGATGGTCATAGTGACCAAAATGAGTTTAACAAAGGGAGGTTGCTTCAGTGCTCAACCTGGAATGACACTATTAATGAGACTAATTACACTACATCTATACTAAGGTACTAATTGTTCTACTTTTATCTTGGGCAGGCCATGAGTCAGCTCCATACAGAAAATTAATGACTATGCAGTGAGACACTGCGTGCCAGAAAATATACCCTGACACTTCTCAGTAATTCACAACAGGTGACAATCTGGCAACCTAACTAACAACATCATGTAATGTTTTGTTTGTTTGAAGTATTGGTAAATTAAATCTACATTTCTACTTAAATGACTGTATTGATGGTAATTTGTTGTTCCTAAGTCTACAGAAAATAGTGCAGCAGCTTGAAGGGTAAATTGTGTGATCTTAACCAAAACTAAAGTAAAAGCTAAAAAATATATTTTCTGCAATGTTTTCTCTACAGTGGAGTCATGTTCTCTATTTCCTAGTCCAACTGCTTCTGCCATCTCTAGTATAATTGAATTGAGGACACCTATTCCAATTTTTGCAATAAGACTCCTTTAGAATGGGCAATGGGCTGAAAAGGAATTAGTTTCCACCCTTCCCTCATCTTATTACCACATAAAAACCCAAATGAAACTCAGTGGTAGAAGCAATTTGTTCATTAGAGTTTCTCAGACCATTTCTGCAGCTTGAAAAGAGATTCCACTTTCACTTGGCCAGGGATGTGAGGGCAGTTTTTACCTGCAACAGCTTAAATGAGGCAAAAAGGAGCAAACTAGCAGTTGAAAAATTGAAAATTTACTTGAGAAGAGAAATAGCTGCTTTTGGAATTCCAAGTTACATGTATGTCCTGCAGGAATGAATTGAGTAGTTGCTTGCCTATGGTTTTGAGATTTTTCTCTCTCTCCTCAACTTGACTTCTCTTGACAAAATCTCAGCACACACATGCATTAGCTAATGTACTTTCGGCATGCTTTACTCTTTTGCCTTCCAAAACTATCTATATTCTGCAATAGCAAAATCTCTAAAAGCTTTGAAGACCAATTTTTCTGTGAAAAGTAACTCCAGGAAAAGGAATCTCAGCAGTCCACCCTTGTCCCTTGGTGATATAAAAATCAGCTCTACTCCATTTACAAGCAAAATAACCTGTCTCTGAAAATTAAAAAAAAACAAACAAACAAACAGACAAAACAAAACAAAACAAACAACAAAAAAAGCAACAAAAAAACCCTAAGCAAAAACCCAGAATTCTCTAAAAACTTACTTGATGTAAAGAAGGCTTTGTACATGTCTAGATCTCTATAATCCTGCATCAGTATTAGATTTTGCAGTCTAGATCAGATAGAAGTCATCAAGTATAACAACTCCTTCAACAGCACAGAGGAGTAAAGAGTGAAAAAACTTTAGAAAGTGAAAAAACTCCTGACTTTGGTAGGCAATGGTGTAACATTACAGCTCTCACCGAGGGCTACTGTAACTAGAAATCAGGTGAAATCTGGAACCATGACAGCATAAATTCCTCACAAGTCTTCTACAGACAACTTTGATAACACCAGATATTCTATTATTCAGTGTCAGTCCCGTTTTGAAACTAGTAAAGATTACTTGTCTTCAAAGGCTATTTTTTTAAGAGTTTTTTAAAGAGTTATTATCCAGGTTATATAGAGAAATCATATTATCTGTCTGTTCTAGACACCTGTTAAAAAACAATATTGACTGCAGTGATTGAAGCACACTAAAAGCATTTTTATATTTTATGAGCTGTAAGAGTTTACAAACACTCTGTAGAACAGTATAAGATTTAAACTTCATTTTTATAAATGGAAGAAAAAGCTCAAAAAATATATACAAAATTCAATAAGGAAACATGCAAAGAAAGAATAAAAATTGTACAGATAAAAAATGAAGCAGTTATATGATGCAAAAGGATGAGGCAGTTGTGATGGATCATTAATTGAATGAGTCAGTAAAGCCCCACAGTTGCAGAAAAAAAAGCAACACAATCTGGTTTGGCCTAACAGAATTTACTTATATAATAAGACAAGGAGATAATGTAAATTCTAGTTGATTCTTGTGAGGTTTCAAACTTAGGACTATTTTAGATTCTGGGGACAGTGCACTTAAATAAGATGCAAAAAATGGAGAGAGGGACAGAGAAAAACAAACATGTTAAACCAAGGCTTAGACAATGGGTCTACTAGAAAACCTTGAAGAAACTGATTTTTTTTTTTTTAAGAGGAGATTCAAGAAGATAATGATGCCTTAGGTTTTTAGCTTTTGTTTTTTTCATATATTTGTAATCCTGTGATTCTTTAGTGTATAACTCTAAACTTCTTATTAACTGTTAGCTGTTTTCCCATTTTGGTCAGACAAACCAATTCCTCTCCAAGCCTGAAAATCAAAGACATCTTACTATCTTGGCCCAGAGAGATGTAAACAAAAGTCAGTTGGGGGGGAGCAAACTTGGGGTAAAATTACTTAATTACCTGAAGCTGTAATTGGAAGATTAACAATCATATGTAAATAAACCAAATTTATAAAAGTGTAAAAACTCATAACCCGCTGTCCATATTTGGGTGTAGCTCCAGGGGAAGGGGGGAGAGGCTTCATCTGCCCTAAATGTACCTGAAGGCCCTTTAATAAATATATCCACTTTTTATTCTCTCAGTTTTGTTTGGCCTCTGTTTTTAGGTAGCCCCAAAAAGGCATAACTATAAAGACGGTATTTCAACTTATGAAATACTGTCAAGGAAGGGATAATAAAAATAATTTTCCATTTTACCTGCAGGGAGCAAATTATGTAAAAAAAGCAAAGATTAATAATTGATGTGTGTGAGAAAATTCTACAGTGACTTCAGTACTTTAATAGGAACTCATGTATGTCTTACAAGAATTCTCAGAGATTTTTAAGATGTGAATATGTGTCAAAAATGCACATTTTTCCCTGTTGTAGTTAGAGAACCAATATACACAAAGATGTGATAAAAATAAAAAGATAAGTTTTAGCAAGCTGGAAATTATTACATATGCTTTTTATGCATATCTATGTAAGATACAAACCTACATCTTATTTGTATGAGTTCTGTGGGAGCAAAACCAAATTGCAAATAAACCTCAAAACTCTAGAAGATGACTAATTCCACCCAAGGAAAGATGACTAATTCCACTCAAGGTAATCACTGCAGTAATTTCAGCCTCTGATAATAATAGTAGTATTTCTCCAGATATATGAAATATTCTGCAAGGGAAGTTCCACTGGAAGGAGCTCTTAGGGCATCAGGTGGACTCTGTTAGTCATTGTATTTTATTATTTCATTTTATGCCAGTATAAGGGGTCTTTCATTGGTGAGCAGTTATTTTCCATGTTCACTGGGGACAGGACAAGAATAAATAAGCTTAAAAGGGAAAAGTAGGTCTGATATTAGGAAAATATGTATAATTATGTAGATAGTTCAATGCTGAAAGCAGTGACCCAAGAAAGCTATGGAACCTTATTTTTGCTAAAGCAAAAGGAAGAAAAGTTAGTCCCTGCATGGTGAGGTTTTGTTGAATGTCTGCAACTATTTTTCCACTAACAACCCAGTAAATATAGAATCTCAGGACCAGAGAAAACTAGCTGTGGAAGGCAGCTGACTTTGTTTCCCATCAGCAAAACTAACTTTAGTTGTGCGTTTTCAATTAATAGTTTATCTAAACCTCTCCTAAATTCCTCCAGCAACCTGAATCCTACAAGCTCCTTATGCAAGCTATTCTTGTGCTCATG
Organism: Muscicapa striata striata; assembly: GCA_030060385.1. NCBI lineage: Eukaryota > Metazoa > Chordata > Aves > Passeriformes > Muscicapidae > Muscicapa > Muscicapa striata. The sequence goes on from JAREIS010000435.1 coordinate 52,839, forward strand.
CTTGTAAATCAGAGTACTATCAATGCCTACAAGAACAGTCTCTAGAACACTATCTGAAGCCAAGTGAGGCAAAACAGAGACATAGAATGGAGGAAACATTGCTATCAGCAACTTCTGATGTTATTTTTTTATGCAATTGGTACTTTGGAAATGTTACTGATAGCAAAAATTATTGGCATATTTTCCTCAATCCTTATTTTGCTATATTGGGAATCACACACAAGGGAATAATTTAATCAACATAAAAATGGACAAATCTAATTTAGAGTCTGATCAAGCTCATTACAGCAGACAGGACTCATAGTGAGTGGGAGACAGGCCAGGCTGTGCATGTAATTGGCTGGTATCTGCTACCCTGCTAACCAAGCCTCCTAAAAGGGACACAGAAGTGTAACTTTCTGCAAGAGTGCACAATTTTTAAAAGCTTACTATGGTTTTCCAATTCTGTTGCCACTTGAGAGCAATAAACTCCCATTAGTGGAAGATGAAACAAAAATAGCACTGAGAAAAAAAAAATGAACAAAAATTCATTCATTTTTAAAATATGCTGTTAACTCAATATAATTTATGCTACACAAGTGACAAAGATAAGTGCCAGTAGCATATGGATTTGGTCATTTGTGTTGGTGTTTGCTTTTTTGTGCTCATGACAAAGACCATACATCTACTTAAAACAGATGAACAGTAATATTGCCTTTAACTAAATTATGTACTGTTTATCTGTAGATGGAAGAGCCAATAAGCAAAACTGCCCCTTTTCATATTTCATAGCATCAAGGGGATTTTCTTTCCAGTGTGTGATTTTTTTAAAATACATTAAAAAAAAAAAAAAAAACAAAAAAAAAAAAAAAAACACAGTGCTGTGACAGATATTAATCATATAAGTAACTTACCTGGTACAAAGGATCAATACTATATGTGCTAATGCAAATGTTAAAAGCTGATTTTTTCTTCTTGCATTCTACAAAGCTGACTGCTCACTCTAAATATACATTATTCCATTTTAGTAATCTCTTTTAAAATTTACTTTCAGTTAAAGAAATAATAAGTAAAAATAACTGAAAAAAACCACCCCCAAACCCAAACAAACTCATATTCAGCTGCTTAAAAGAAGAATATCCAGTGATTTCTTTATTCCCTAACCTACAGCCAGCCAGCCAGAAATGGGCAGAAGAAACAAAGCTAGGAAATAGCTAGACCATATGTTTCCTCAGCTTATTGTCAAATGATCTCAAAATGCTTTTACACAAATATTTCAGCACTTGCATGCAAGCCTTAACTATACATAAATATGATTAGTCTTACAAAACTCTATAATAACCAGGGACAGCATTGTCACTGAGGTTTACCATACACTCTTTCAGAGCCAGATATATGTGATGCCAGATTTTTAGAGGTCTGGTCTGGCCCCTGGATCTGCACCCATCCTACAATGTTGAATTCCATTAAGCTCACTCATTGACTTCTCTAATTCCTGGATGTTTGGAGGAGATATTTCAATGATCTTAAACTTCCCAGTGCCTAAGCTGATGGTTCTGAGGACAAAATATAGTAAACACAGTATTTTCGAATATTTATTAAAAAATAAAATAAATAAATAAGAAGCAACAAATACTCCTGGACTTCCTTTGCAAAGCTAAGCCTTCTGCAAAACTTCTGTATTAGAGTCTTTATTTTCAGGTATCATTAACTCAGATTTGTTTTAAGAAAGTCTTCTAGGAGATCTTACAAGTTTGAAACTACATTTGTCTTTGCTCCTTATCATTCAAAAGGAGTAACTGAGAAGGATGTCTGAGATTTTAAGAACAGAGAGCTGAGATCTCGAGTTTATTCAGTGTTTACACAGCCACTGCATTTCATACTGGTCCATCTTTATGAAGTCTAAAGAAATGAAAACAAAAGTTTTAAGCAATGAGGTGATTAGATTGTAAAAACCTAGATGATTTTTAAGCTAGACAATTTTTAACCTAAACAGTGTAGACAATATTTATCTATACTCTGGTAAACAAGCATCCAAGAGGCATGCTTTTCTCTGCCTATCAAATTCTCATTCATCCTTTGCTATACCCTTAACTATAGGAAAAAGTGTCTTCCAATATTTGAAGAAAGAGGAAATAAGGAATAGAAGACACAGCAAATTTTGCATCTGTTAAGAAAAAAAAAAGTAAATAAACAACCAGAAAGCTCTTTCCTGAAGCTTTGAAGGATGTGTTTGGCTGCATTGAAATAAAGTTGAAAGAGCACAATATCATTATAAGCTATCTGTTCTCTCTTTAGCCCCAGGAGACAGAGGATGAAGAGGAAACTCAGATGATCATATATTTTGAGGCCAGAAGGCAAAGCTATAATCATCTAAAAAAAGCATTCTGAAAAAAATTGCAATGTGAAATTTATTATGGTCTTTATTCTCAAAAAAATAAATAATGAAAATTCTTCTTTGGAGTCTCCAAATATTCTAAATGTCAGTCATTCTGCGGTAGATGAAAGTAACTAGCTAAAAGGAACGCAATATAGTTTTGTTTGCCTTATTTTGCTTTTTATTTGTGAATAGAACCAGCTATCACTTTTTGACATATATTAAAAAAATATTTAAACACAAAGCACTATGAAAAAGAAAGATGTTTACTAAGGACGTTTTCTTAGCAGTAAGAAATCTGCTGAGGGCTGTTTTAATATTGTCCTTGTTACCCTACTACAGGGAAACCTTGTCTACAGTTAAGCCTGTGTACCAATATTAGAAATGATGAGGATAAAATATTAATAAATCCTTGGGAATCAAGCAAAGAAAGAGAATTTACTGTCTGGGGGGTTTTGTTAGTTTTTTGCAATATAGTTATGAGGAAGTCTTCTTCTTTCTTCCTTTGAATATCCTCTGTGAGATAAGCTAAAAGACATGACTGTATTAAAAAATATTCTCCTTGTAGATGTAGCAGCTCCTTAGAGGTTATCTCCCAGGTGGCAGATCTGCTTTAAGTTGGGTTGCCCTTTGGAAAAAAAAATCATCCAACATTGTTATCTTAGAATTAAAAGTAATCTTATTTCCTTTAAAAATGTATGATTCAATTATAAAATGAAAAGTAATATTATGTTGGGTTTAGGTATTACTTCAACTATGCTGTGAGATCCCAATATTTGGAATACATTAATTCATTCAGATTGTAGTCTTGTTTTTCACAAATTTTAAAAAAATTCTTTGTGATAGGTTGCAGAATCAATAAAGATAACAAAAGCATTAATTTCTGTCATGAATTATTAATATTACAACTATTTTATGAACAGGCTGAATGTCACTAAGGACCTCTATAATTTATTAATGGGCAAGTTTAATGGTAAAAGCCTTAATGTCAATGATATAAGAAATTTAGACTGATACTATAGTTTAAGACTTGTTAGTGAACTCACAACATCAAAAAAAATTAGGTAGAGATTTATTTGACATATGTGTATTCCTCCTATTCTGTGTAGGTGCAGTTACAGAGTATTTTAGTTGAAGTGATGTTGAAAGCGATGTGCTCGCTTGAGGCAATCAAAGAACTACAGACAAAATTAATATTATGATCATAAGTGGTTTTGGAATGAAAATCTAAATAAATTGTTGTTTATAACCACAGGAGTTACTACAGTTTTGATCATGTGGTAGACTTCCTTCATCTGAAGTGTGATATTTTCCAGCAGAAAAGAGATCATGCCCAGTAGCTGGGAGATTACTACCTTTGACTTCTGATCTAGCACATTCTGATAACCACATATTAGCTTACTCATGTTGCCATCTAAAAGGTGAGACTATGAGTGAGGAATCTGTTTAGGACAAAAATCAAATTGAAAACAAAAATTGCAAAAGGACTTATTAGGACCAACTCAGTAATCTCAGAATCTGTAAGTATAAAATGGATTTTGGGGCATTGGTATATTGGGTTTGTATGGCCAATGTGAGAAGCTGCTGGAAGCTTCCCCCATGTCCAGCAGAGTAAAAACCAGCCAGGTCTGAGATGGATGTGCTCCTGGCCAAGGCTGGATAAATCAGAAATGGTGGCAGCACTCTGTGATAACAGATTTAAGAAGATGAAGAAGAAAAACAAAAGGTTATTGTACAGATATAATAGCAAACAGGGAAGGGTGAAGTGAGAATTCATGAGAGGAGCAGCCCTGCAGACCCCAGGGTCAGTGCAGAAGGAGGGGCAGGAGGTGCTCCAGGCACCAGAGCTGAGATTCCCCTGGTGCAGCCCCTGGTGAGGCAGCTGTGCCCCTGCAGCCCAGGGAGGTCCATGGGGATGCAGAGATCCACCTGCAGCCCCTGGAGGAGCTGGACCCCACCACTGGAGCAGATGGATGCCTGACAGGAGACTCTGAGCCCATGGGAGGCCCCTGCTGGAGCAGGGTCCTGGCAGGGACCTGCAGATCCATGGAAAGAGGAGCTCTCACTGGAACAGACCCACACAGACACAGGCTGTGACTAAATGACTGCTCCCTGTGGAAGAGTGATCCACATTGCATCAGTTCATAAAAAAACTGTTGCTCTAGGATGGACTCATGTTGGAAAAGTTCATGGAGAACTGTCTTCCATGGGTCTGACTCAACGATGGAGCAGGGGGAGGATTCATCGCCCTGAGCAGGAGGCAAGGTGAGGAGAAAAGGTGATTTTAAGGTCTGTCTAAACTTCTTATTACCCTGCTTTGGTTTTTTTACCAGTAAATTTAATTATTATATCTAATTTGAGTCTATTTTTAGCCTGTGATGGTATTTGGTGAGTGATCTCTCTCTGTTCTTATCTCAACTCATGAACCTATGACAGGGGATATTTTATATCCTGTCTAGTAGGGGAGGGGAGTAATAGAGAGGTTTTGGTGGGTTCCAGGCATCCAGCCAGGGTCAAAGCACTCCAACTGGAAACAATTAAAGAAAGTCCTAACACTCAACTGCTCTCATGCAGCTTTTCTTGGGAACTGGAGGTCAATGGACTTATAAACCTTGGATCCATTCAGGATTAGTACATATAGAACATCCCTAGTTGGCAACATAACTGCACTGAGATGATGTCTTGTGAGAAGGTGAGTGAGCATACACACGGTGTGTGCACAGGCATGCTGAAGCTTTCCCACCAAGGAAAATGGAGTAGGTAATGGCATTCAGCATTTCTAATTTGACTTGCTTTGAATAACTCACTTTCCTCTCCTGGTATATAAAATATAATTTTTTAATTCAGTCCTTCAGAAGGGTATTGTATGCTTTTTCTCTTTTTAATGTGTGTAACAGACCTGAATACTTAAGCCACTGTTTTTCACTTGATATCCTGTGTTATAAGCATGGTCTCAAGTTTTCTTCTCTCATTCTGTCATGTTTTGTCTCTTAAAGGTTACTTTTGCTCAAATTTGCACTTCCTGAATGTGTTCTAGACTATGGTTATTAAACTCATTAATGGGACACCTCTTTTGGAAATGTTAGCCTATGATTGATGTAGACTATTTAACATTCTTTAATTTCATGTTTATTGCTTCAGGATACTGGTTAACAAGTTATTTCATGAGTTGATTCCAGTGTGGCACATCATTTCAATGAACAAAATATCATTGCCAAGCCCTATTTAGTTTTGAATATGAATTTGTGAGTGTTAAATGTCTGGAGTTGATTATCAGATAACCTAAAATGCTGGCAGACTGCCCTGTATCATATAGACGAGTTTTCCATTCTCCCTGTGCCAATCCCTTGTATAGCTGCTTCCATATTAGGAACTTAATTATCCCTTCTGCTTCCCATTTCCATCTTTGCACTTGCAGTTACTTTAAGTATAATGAATGTAATAGTGATGAACAACAGAACTCTTTGAATAAGTGCCCACTTATGAATTTCAACACCTGAACAGAAAATTAAGGAAATGAAGGCTACTGTCTTGAATGCCTTATCCATCAAAAGTAAAGAGTAGCATACAGAAAGGCTCTGTCCTATCTTTTATAGAATATATTTCTTCTGTTAACTTGAAAGTATCCTGTTTTAATACTGCACAGAAGTCAGTGATAGCAAGGATTTTGTTAGCTACAATGAAAAATAAGGAGTTTTAGTGTTTCCATGTTATTTTCAGTGAGTTATGTTAAATAGAGACATTTAAGTAAATGCATCTGTTCAACCTATGACTGTGCTAGCTGGTCATACAGGCTGTGTGATGGGACAGGTCACATAGTCATCTGCATTTAACTCACTTTTAAAATTTGCTTTGACATTTACTTTTATGCTTCATGTTCTGTGATTAAATAGAAATGATTAATGAGTACCATAAATAACTACCAAGTTGTCTGGGGCTACAATGCTGCCACGTCTCCATCATGACCTCTAACTAATTTCCTCTATCACTTTCTCCCCTGATTTACTCAGAGTAGTCAATTCTAACCCCCAAATATTTCTAAATCCCCACATTTTTCACCCTGTTCAGCTACTGCTTCCTCACCACAGGGTTTCCATTCCCTTTTTAAATCACCACAATATAACTGAAAGGTGCTAGAGTTCCTACTAGCATTAGATATTCATTTGCTGTGGGACAAATTTATATCAGCCTATCCTAGATATACACAGGTTTGTTGTGTACAGCAGAGTTACTCAGCAGGGTTCCTCCTACAGTCAACAGAGGGGAATGATCCCTTTGGATATAATTTATCTTATTCTAGATTGAGATCCCCATATGTGCCTTTTGCTTAAGAGTTGGACAAAATGATCCTTATGGGCCCCTTCCAAACAGAATATTCTGTGATTCCATGAAATGAACTTGGATCTGCAAATACTTATTTCTTATAAGAGGAACAATCAATTTTTAGACCAGATATAGATGCTAAGCTTCTGTGAATAGATTAGATGCATATGTTTGTGTCTGTTAAGAGAATAAAATAATCCTACTCTGTCCAGATTCTCAGAGATACAAAATTCAAGTAATTATGTAGACTGGATGGATTTCAGATTAATTTAGTCCCCCTTAAAAAGGGACAAGACAAAAACATCAGAGTGATTAAGAATCTGTTGCTCATTTCCAAAGAAACAAAACTATCAGGAATCTCTTAGACAGGTAATTACAGATTTACTATACAGTCTTCCTGGCTTTCTTATTTTCTTTTTGGTAGAACTAAAACTGACGTGATTTTGATTCCATTCATATACATTTCCATGTGTAGGAAAGTTCCCTGTCTGACCATCCAGGAGCCACATCAGGAAGTCATGCTTAGTCAGACCAAGTTTCTTTACCATCTTGACCCCAGCTTTCCCATACCAGGGTCTCAGATGTCTTAATCCTTAAAAAAGCTTAATCTCAGTGCAGTAACTAAATAACAAAATAGCAGCTCAAACTAGAGCCTCTGAGGAGGGGGCCAAATGAAGGAAATCCCGGGCTTTTATACCCAGAAAGAAAAAATACCAATAAAAAGAAAATAATATCAAGAAAACAAAATTTGGTCCTTGGGAGCACTCCATGGCCCACGTGAAGCTGAGTTTTATCCTCTTCTAATGGCAGTAGGGCCAGATTAGAAAGAGTTCTGCTGTGTTCCCACCTCCAGGAGGCAAAGCTGAGGGCTGCAAACCTGTGTGTGTCTGCTCCATATGGCACTGAAAATGTAGCCAGGCAGTTAAGTCTTTTTATGAACCGAGTGAAGAAATCTATAACAAAACACTTAGACAGTCACTTTGCAAAAAAAGTAAGGAAGCCTTCCTGACTAGAACTAGGAAAGACTCAGGAAAGTTTGAAGAAAAGTCTGCAGACATGAGCAAAATGAGGAAACTGGATTCACTGACTATTTAATCATCACTAGACATCCTTTATTCTGCCACTCTACTTTTCCTCTTTCACAAAATGAGTGATTTTTCTTCATTTGCATTGGAATTTATCTTCTGATTTATGGTAATAAAACTAGAACTCTTGATGAAGTATTTAAAATCCTTGAATAAGTCATTATGATATTTCTTTTTATTTTTTATTTCCTAAATCATCTTCACAATTTACTGCAATTGGAATCCAATAATTTATTTTTGAGCCATTATCTTCCATTGTGAAGTCAGTAAACTCTTTAGATTCTGTTTAACAATGAATTCCCTAAGACAAACATGGGAAAGACCATTTTAAATGGTTCTGTAAAAAATTGAATTATTAGCACCTACAGTAAATGTCTTAAAACTTTTTGTTAGAAGAAATTTTTCTCTATCAAACAATATTTAATTTCCTATGGTACCACCAATCTTTTCTTTCTCCTACTATATTTGGCTGAGTCTATGAAAACCATGACTACTATTATGATTTTTTAACTCTTTCCAGTAACAGGTCATTATTACTGGATTATACTGGTTGACATATTACTTGGCAATTTTCATTTGACAGAGTGACTTTTTTTTTCTACATTCAGCAGCTGAATTTATTTTATGAAATCATGATATTATTTCATCTCTCCTGCCTACATTGTATTCAGACCTCTGGCAGACAAAACTACTCCATATTTCTGTACTCTGGATAGCTACTCAGCCACCAACTCTGTTTTAATACAGGACTAACATTTATTCTATATCTGTTAGTATTCAGAAGAGGCTGGTCTTCAATCAGAAACTTGTTATTAAAAAGGAAAAATATTACTGAGAAAAATGACCACTTCCAAATGAATTTAAACCACTTTGGTTATATAGCAGATTATTTGGGACAAAACCAATTGCTTTTGACAGGACTATGTTTTTCTTGTGAGCAACAACATAGTCAAATCTCTACTGAACTACCATTTTGTTCTGAGGTACATGCCTGAATACCACAAACTTTAGAAAGCAAGGAAAACTCAAGTTTCTAGATTTTAGTTGCCAATAAAGCCTTCATTTACCAAAATTATTTCCAGACTAGTAAAATCTGGAGCCTTCGAAGATTCTGTAATCCAAGCACCAGATATCCAGCATGTGTTTAGGACAGATGGTTAGTAGGGCGGCTACAATAGTTGATTAAATAGGGAACAATATTAAAATCATTCCAAATATGGCTTTTAGGGAAAGATCTACACTCTGGTATTGGGTTTAGATTATTGCATTTATCTACATAATCACTGGCCAAAGCTGTTGATATGACCCAGTTTTGCATGTGTATCCTTCCAGCTGGGTATTGTCAGTAATACATCCTTAATCCGATTCTTAATCTGTGGTAAATGGTTAGAATTAAATGCTCTGATCGATGTAAAGGTCTTATTTGAGTTTCATGGAGCATGTTTGTCTTCTCACATGAAAAGGTTAATATGAATAAAAGATCTGTATATTCTGAGGGAAACTGCAGAACCTTTGTAGGGTTTCTGTTTGAATAAATCCATACCCAGTTCTGAGCACTGTAAATAGGGCTTTAGTGAAAATTGCATGTATAATTCTGTCAACCTATACTAAGTAGAGTTTAGGACATTTCTAGTTCTAACTGTATAGGATTTGAATAACTTTGATATAAAACACAAAGTATAAAAATTTTGTTTACTTTTAAAGTGTTGAGGCTCATTGCTACTTGGAGCAGCCCAAGTCCACTGATTTTGCCACCACTTTGAACACCAAATATCAGCACTCTGGTTGAAGGAGATGTTTGATTGTCATTCCATCCTGTTAGTGGTCAAACTAGAGAGGTGATTAAATTCTGATCATAACAGCATTTTGCATCTGTCTGGCTTTCCCACTCCTCCCCACCTCAGCAAAAGAGTTAAGTGATCAAAAATGTGGAGAAGAAATAATCAGTGTTCCTTTATATATAACATCTTGTCACTTAGTGTCTTCTGTGAGGTAGAAGTGCTCAAATGTCATCTTTCCTCCAACTGCTGATGTTATGGTTTTTAGGTTTTTTTTTCAATTGCTACCCAATGTAAAATATTCATGACTTTGAGGGACATTACATCAATGGAAACTGCAGAAACTTCCTATTCATTTTATCTTTAGCTCCTCCTTATATTTATGCCACTAATATTTGGCTGGTGCTTTATTTCTACGGGCAATGAGAACCTGGATGGCAGTGTCTTCTGTTTCTTGATAAAACAATAGGTACAGCTGTGCATCACCAGCATATGTCAAGCATTTAAGTCTGTAACATTTTATAATGCAGCTGGCTGGTTGAACACATATGTCAAACAGGGAAGAGAAAAAAAAGCCTCTATCTTTTTGAACCTGCAGGGGATAAAAAGACTTCTGCTGTTGACACTATTGTCACACCTGGGATTTATCTAAAAGAAAGGAGTATAATCCTGGGTGATCTGTTCTTTCAATTCCTTCTTAATAGTTGATATAATATTGCAGTACCCTATGGAAGACATTGTTACACAAAGTGAATAGATACAGGAGGAACAGCGTGAATGCCTTTGCTCTGTCTTTGGCTAGGAAGAGATAATCTCTTAGGAAGAATCTCTCTCTCTGCATTAAGAGCTCTGAATGTGGGAAATGGCATAAAGCAAATGCTGCATGAGATAGGTAGGAATTATTGTCAAGACACTTAGGCATGATCAGTGAATAAAAGAGAGAATACCTAAGCAACAGCTCCAGTAAGTGTAGAATATCTGTGCTGGCCCTCAGAGGGTACTAAAACATCTTTTAAGTTCAGTGTCAGCTTATCTGTTTTCAATTTCCTGACCAAGAGCAGGCATTCTCAAAAAAATTGTAATCCAAACCAAAACAACCACTGCCCCCTAACAAAGAAAGCAAACCTTCCCAAATGATGCATTTTTCACCAAGCAGTCTGAATTTATTAGTGATGGTGTCCCAGCCACTTGACTTTCTAAAGTATATTTTATTTTATGCAAAGCATTAATCCCCCAAAGTCAACACCACAACTAAATGCTAAGCTCCTCCTTTTGATATGTGTTGGCTACACTGATTCATACCTGTGACCAAGCAATGGAATAATAACGAGAAAATGGAGTACAGGGATACGACTATTAAGCAGCTTTGAAAATATTTGGTGATATTTCACCATAATCATTAAATAATCATATTCTACATCTAGTGAACTTAACAGCTCAGCAGAGAAACATTCAGAATTAACTTTGTTACCTTCCTGACACGTTTTCATGCCTTGACTTGCGCCTCACCTGAAGTTCCCATGGTTCATAAAAACAGTGCCTCTGCCAAGTGTCTCCATACAGCTTTTCCTCTATGATCCTTCAAAAACCAGGAGATTCTTGTCAGATTAATGTGAAGGCCACTGCCTTGAATTAGAGACTGTTCTGGTTTAGACTGGGATGGAGTTAATTTTCTTCTTTTTACACATTACATTATTATCCATTCATTATACAGATTCATCTCTGACAGGCCATGTTATTTGTGGCTTTTAAAGAAATATCGGCTAAAGGTCAAGTGTAAGGTACAATGTTCACACATTTATGCCAGGTTTTTTATGATTTTGGAGAATAGCAATTGGATCTGTGAGCTCAAAATAAAATTCCTGCATTTCAGAAACGATGACATAAATGACATGAAATGGGAGTAGGGACCTTTTTCATGTCAGTGATATTTCATATTTATTCAAAGAAATTGTTGCTGCATGCATTTTGCCATTTTTTATTTTCTCATGTGCATACCACTTTGTGGCTATAGAGACAGCAAAGAAAACCACTCTGTTAGTTTGAAACCTATTATTCAGATGTTTTTATTCTTTTTTTGTTTGTTTGTTTTTGTTTCCCTCATGACGTTACTTCTTTGCTTTTATCTCTGGTCTGAAGCCTTGAAAGCTGGGACCAGAGGGGTTTTATTATCTTACTGCAACACTATTTTAGGGAAGAGAGAGGAGGAAAGCCTTCTTCAATTATGCTTTAAATGTCCAGAATAGCCAAATCATATTTCCTCTTGGTGAAATTTGCTTTCTCATCTGAGTCCATGAGCAAGCATAATCCCCTGCTCACAGTTAGTGGAAGTGGAGGGGAAGAACAGATGGGGTGTGGGAGACAGGGAGGCCAAAACTGTGCCACAATGCAGCATGCCAAGCAGCAATTTGGTCTTCCCCATGAACTACTAATTAGCAAACAATTAAAACAGCAATATTCACAGTGGTGTCAGTAATCTCACAGTTATGGGAATTATCCCATGATCTAGTAAGATTAAATGAGATTTTTTCTGCTAACTATTTTATCCCATTTGAAGAAATTGCCTTATTCAATGAATCTTTCAGGGTGCTGTTTTATTGTTTTTTTGCTTAGAGAGGAGTGTGACTGTACACATCACTTTACAATACACACTGAGTGACTAATGCCTGCCTCAAAGAATTTACAATGGATTTAAAAGAGGTATGAAAAACAACTTTTCAGAAAAATAGATGGGTAATCTTAAAGACAAAGAAAAAAAAAAAAAAAAGGAAAAATATAAGACAGGCAAAGAAATATGTGCTAATGAGCTCTGGTAGAGTATCACCAGTAATATTGTATAAAGCTTTGCTGAGGCAGAAGCAATCATGTCAAACTGGGAGCTGTGCTGCACTGTGAGGTTCTGTCATGAGCAGCTCCTGAGGCTGGCAGGGTGGATGGGCACCTCCATGTCTTTAATACCTTTTCCCTGTGCCCAGTCACAAAATAACAGAGAAGAATATTCTGAAATTAAATGCAGCCTCTAGACAGCACAGCTGTGCTGTGCTACTGCCACTGGTTTCAATTTTTCAACCATTAATTGCAGCTCCAAAATCACTGGGGCAAAGATTTCCAACAGCCCTACACTGATAACTGACTCTGAGCACAAACCCCTGTGGCTCCTGCCAGAAATTGCTTGTATGAATGTGGAAGCTCCAAGATTGTAGCTTCTTTAAAGCACCTGGATTTCCTGCTGTGGAAATAAGAACTTGGATCTATTTTGAACCTCTATTAATGATGGCATCAAAGTTTATCTCTTCATGGCAAGAAGTGCAATACTCTCCAGAGTTGCCTTCTCTGGAGCTGCTACACAGCAGCCCTGGGAAATTAATACTGCAGACACATTTTCATACTTCAGGCACATTTGCAAGAAGGACCAGGTTTAGGATTTAAATATTCTGGTAGCATTTTTTTGTGGGAAAACTCTCTGATTGTGCAAGCCCAGAGCATACAGGCATCCTGAACCCAGATTTTTCTAACAAATCCTATCAACTTCTAGTTGAACATTTGACTTGTTTACATCTATCCAAGATCACAAAAACTTGTCAGCATATCAGAAACATCAAAGTACCAGCCATTTTGCACAGAAATTCAAACATGTAAGAAAAATAAGGTCTTGTCCAATGCCTGTTGAGTTAGGATAAATATTCTTTAAAACATATATTAACTTCAGGTTATTTAGGATTCAGCTAATCATGTATAAATTGAGCAGAATAGGTGTTGCTTTAGTGAAAGCTTATCTGTTTATGCTATATTTTTGCACAGCAATAGTTGTAAAGATCTAGGTTACAAAAAACTATCTGCATTTTTAACATGAAAGTCTGCACATAAAATGAAACAGACATTCTGCTTATTTTTGTGTGTGTAATATTTCATGCCAGATTTGGGTTTTGCTAGATTTAAATACTACAATTTGGATTCACTTTAAACTGCCAGTGAAGGAAGGGGGGGAAGAGCAATTACATCCCTGGCTTGATTTAGTCCTTTTGTATTTTAATACAAGTGTTGAAATAGGTACTAATCCAAACCAAACCCATTTATTTCATATGAAAACATCTACTTCTGTAAATTAGTCAGTAACTTTGTGTTCTAATTGAATTCACAGAGAAGTCTTCTGGGGCAGCACTACTTCTTTGCACTACCTGTTTAGTGAAGCAAGAAAACTTGCACTGAGCATTCTGGAACAGGGTCTCAGTGCTAACCATAATAGGAAATGATAAGATTTAATTAGAATTAAATTTTAATTACTCAATAATATTGAGGAAAAAAATCAACTGTAGTACTTAAGCTTGTTAGTTATGTAAAAGGCATAAAGGAAGTCTATTTATTAAGAGATTTAATTAAGTAAACAGGTCTTCATGCCAAAGTCAGCTTTCCAGTCTTATGGAACATGAGTCCAATGATTCTACTGGGTGTACTTAGCTTGTTTGTTGTACAGTTTCAAGTCTCTGTTCAACAAAGAAGTCAAAAATGTGCCTAAGTACCAAAGAGATTTAATCTAACTCATTAACACTTAAAATTAGGTCCATGATAAGTACCCTGCCAAAACAGGAGCTAAATGGTGCAACCAGTGTGATGTTTAACAGCTGTGGGTGCAATTCAGGCTTAATTTTAAGAAGTTGCTTGGTTCATATATATTTCAAATTGATGTAAGTACGTACTATCTAACTAAGAAACCCATATATCTTCACCACTGTAGTGTCTGAGAACCTCATCATCTTGAATCTATTAGGGAGCAGCACTAATCCCATTGTAGAACTAAGACAGTGTAAAGAGTAAGTGAAGGTAAATCTAAGTCTTGCTCATCTGGAAGAAGTCATACTTGAGTCTCACATGCCAAATGCTCTTTTAGAGAAATTTTTAAGAATTAAGAGCTGAGAGAGAGAGATCCACAAAAGTCATTATGTTAGTCAGCATGAGTGGCTAATGAAGGAATGACATTCACTGATTATACATTGAAATCCCGTTTCTGAGAAGACAATGCCACCATTGCCTTGATATAGTCAATAAAATGGACTAAATTCTCCAGCCTGGAAATAGTCAGAATAATTGACAGTGGCTATCATGGGAGACTGGATTCAAAGCAGGGAGCTTTGAATTTAAACAAGTGTAGGGATTTAAATTTCATTGAACTCCAGTGAGAATATGATCATATAGTTAAACAAATGAGGAAGATACATCTAACTCCTCTTTCCTTCAGAAACTCACATTTTCAAAGTGAAGTTCTACTAAGAATAGGGAAAGACTAGTATTTAACACAGAGAAGCTACCAGCTCTATGGAGATTGTTTGAGGGGCTGTAGGTGTCAGCCAAAATAGAGAAATTGGGGAACCTCACTGACAGAGGAAACACACACACAGAAGTTCTAGTCTTGGAAAACTAAAGGATAAGACAACAGCAGAGCTTTTTGAATGCAAAATAACTTGTTAAAAATTGTATTTTATTAGTCTAACCTTGAGTGACTTTGCACAGATCTTCCAGTTCATGGCTCGCTAGCCAAATTCCTGGTTGTTTCCCAAGTAATCTACAGACACTCATCCATTGAAGAGGGTACCAAAATGAGATGAAAGCTAAATGCTGAGTAATTCAGACTATAATAAAAAGTCAGCATAGAAATTTTAATATCCTCTTGGTTATCACGAATGGAAAGAAGCAGTGAAAATATTGATTTTTGCTAAGAGGTCTTTTAAAAAGGGAGAGTATTACAATTTTAGTTTATATTTCCATATAGAAAAAAGGACCACTTGGGGAGACTAAATATGCCAAGGCTATTAAATAATAAAACTACTAGACATGTAAATATTCCTCAGAGAGTTTCACTACACAAAACAGAAGTTGTATTTCACATTTCTTTTGTCAGTAAGATTCTTCTGTTTCAGGATTGAAAGCATATTGTTTCTGATTTGTATCTATTAGAGGAAAAAGCAAACAATATTAATGTACCTGATTTTGAATCTGAAATTTAGCTAAACCATGTCACGTGCTCAGTGTGGATAGTGCTACCTGCACATTACAAGGTTCTGCATCTGTGGCTTAATCAGAAAAACTGGCTTAATACTGCCCTAATTTATATGAACAACAACTTCTCAGCCCTGCTTCTATTATAGTAGAGTTGACAATCTTTATACCTGCTTATTTTCCCTGAATGGTTAAAATATGTCAAGTGAAGTAACATTCTGTTGTTTCCTTTACAGTTATATCACAGAAGATAATAAGACACATTTGGGGTGCTTTTACTTATTTTTACAGAGCTCTTTTTATAGTTCTATGAAACCATGACTGAGTTTGCTTCAGCTTTTAAATAAATGAACATGACAATTCACCTTGAATGACAGTGAGGCTGAGGATATGTATCAGTGTTGCCACTGATGCTGTTCAGGCACTTTGGTTCCTCTTTAGAATAGCCTCTCACTCACCCAAAAACTGATTTCTTCTACCAGACCAGACTGTCTTGCTCTAGTCCTGATGTTCTGTCATGTTAGAGTTCATTTTTCCAGTGAGTTCCTTTTAATTTTGAAAACATATACTACAGTGCAGAGTTACTTGGAAATGTGTTCGAGTATGAAGGATAAATGTTGTTTAAAACCCCAGCATCCAAGTTGTTCTGTCACTTCTGCCTTATTACTTGCAGTCAAAATAATTGAAACACAGTGTTGACATCTGTCTTTTTTATTGGTGTCCTCTTTGGATCTTTATGTTTTCTTCTACACATTCCATAGATTCTCACTCTTGCTTTCACTTGTGAAACAGCAGAAAATACTTTGAGTATTGGAATGAATATTTGCTATGAATCTTTACCTCCTAGGAAATTATTAACACCATCTGGGTTCTTTCATTTTCATTATACTTACTCCTTATTTTTGTATTAGGAATATTCACACACACTCCAAATCAGCATAAATAATTTAAACTATATCACTATCATGAATAATGACATGGGAATGAAACAGGTATGACATCTGAAAGCCAGTATCAGTGGAATAATTATGATAACTAAGTAATCTTTCCCTTTGGTGAAAGATTAATATACCAAAAATATAACATAATGTTTACAAAATTCACATACAGATAGGAGTGGCTGGGTGTAAACTGTGATGCTTAATAATCTCTCTTGATCTTTACTTTCACCTATTTAACTAAAAATTAAAATCCATATGCAAGATTATTAAAAACAGCTTAGCTACATGAATCTTTTAAACAACTATATTGTTTAAAATATTTTTCTCTAAAAATTTCAATAGTATTTCTGCAAGGAAGTGATTGAAATTCACATCTTAAAGGTGAGAAGAGTGAAGAAAGATTAAAAGCATGCCAGATGTAGTAGAGTTCGATGATGGCCAACCTGGAATTGGAATCTATAGCTCATAAATGCAATTCCAGTTTCTACTGAAAGAGAGCTTCCTATCAGAAGAAATTCTCAAACCTCTCCCAAAACATCCACCAACACCCCCACCCTAAATTTCTATGGCTGTCTAGAAATTTTTTCTAGTACTAGTCTTCATCTTAAGTCTTTAAGAATTAAAAAGTGTATGTTTTGTATACTTTGCAAAACAAGTATGAATCTTTTTCCAGGACTTGAAATTATCATATAAATACATAATAATAAATATTTATGTGAATTTCCATTAATAATAATAAACTGCTATGAAGCTAGATTTAAAAAAAAAAGTAGGGAAGAAGATGAAATGTAATCAGGAGATCTCTCTGTTTGTCCTAGGACCAAAAAAAAGACAGACATATTGCTAAAAAAGAAAGAACTGCATCAGGAAATGAATTTGAATAAAATGCTGAGGAGGAAGAGAGCAAGTATATAATGAAATACTAAGCAGAAAAAAAGCTCTGGTGGATTCTAGTCTCCTCATAGGACCCGAATCAAACGTTTTTAAGCTTCCATCTCATTGACAGCAGTGGAATTTTTCCAGGAAGTCTGTACTGCAGGAGTAGTGTAACCATGCCTGACTTGCCAGGTTACCACAATTATCTCCAGAAGAAATGGTTGGATCTGGAAAATTCTGTGTGCTCGTAGTGATTTCTAGTGCTTATTTAACATTATCATCAAGTGTTCAAAGGGTACTGGGGCTTATTAAACACTTCACCTTCAAAGGCTTATCCTTTTTATTTGGTAACACTCTTAAAATCCTTGTGATATCTTCATGAATTACAGATATTAAAGTTCTTGGAAATGCATGCTACAGGTGTTGCCTCAAGAATATTTCACAGTGCATCTTGTTATCTTCCAGTTTCTCTTCTCCTGTTCCTAAAATGATACTGTGGATACTCCAATACCAGTGCTTGCAAGTGCAGTGGAGAGGGAAGAGTCATGGTACCTGTGCTCAGTGCCACATGCTCTGCAGGCTACACCATTAGTGCTCTAAAATATACATTTAATGAGTGTAACATACTAAGTAAAGAATTTCCTACAGCAAATGGGCTAGTGTGGTAGAATCTAATGTCTATACTGATGCTTACTCCATCTTAATCATTATTATCAGAAAACACTTTTCTAGTTCAGTTTTAGTCTGAAAAGGTATTTATCTTGTGCTGCTCACTTCATCACATTTCTATGCTTCTCACATTTGCTACATCTGTCAGAATTCTACTCGCATTTCCTGACATTTCCCATCATTATGTAATGAAACCACTTCACTTTTAATGGGGATGTGATGAAAAATTGCACAGGAAATTAATTTAACTAATTTAGTAGTTTTAGCACTAGAACTTAAGTCAGATTTTAGAGACAGGGATTCAGAGGGGTTGGTTTTTGTATCATCATTGAACTATTTTAATAATTTGATAATCAATTTTGGCATATCAAAAGGGGAAAAATGTACTAGTATATACATTGTAACATGGTTGGGACTTTCACAAAATCCTGAAATATAGATGTTTTGGAAAACTATAAAAACATCATTAAGACATGTTAAGTAAATTATATAATCTCGCTACCTGGAAGTGTACTACAGATAACAGCAATATGTTTTCTGAAGGAATCTGAGATATTAACTTCTAGGATTGTCTGATTAATATATTAGTATAAATTCTGAACATTCTGCTGATTTATAAGGTAAATAATTTAAAGAATTTACTCATGTTTCACATGTATATCTTTGCTTAAAAAAAATCAACATAAAATGAAAGTAGGTAAGGTTTTAGCAAATACATCTAATTCTTTCTGCTTCTTATTCATTAAGAAATACTAGTAGAACAGTAACTACCTTTTACTTTATTTGATCTTTCAGATATGAAATTAGGAAGGAAAAATAAATTGAGAGTCAGTCGAAACATTTGTGCTGCTGTCATAAAAGTTCTTAATATCAAAATATAAATTTAAATTATATTAATAAATTGGTCCTCTTTTGGTCATCTCCAACAATCTTTTATAGTGTCCATCTCCTACGTACAGAAAGAGATATTTCTGTATATCCATATTAGTACTGTATTTTAATCTCTACACATGTAAAATGATATCAGTACTCATATACATATATGCATGTGTACATATGTATTTATTTTCAAAAAGAGAAACACTGAGCCACAGAAACAGAACAGGAAAGCCAGAATGTATTTACATAGTGTGATGAAAAATTCAGTTATGCTAAAATGAGAAAAGTCTGGGTATTGGTAAGAATCACAGAATAACAAGGTCGGAAGAGACCTCCAAGATCATCAAGTCCAACCCATGCCCTAACACCTGAACCAAACCATGGCACCAAGTTCCTCATCCAGTCTTTTTTTAAAACACATCCAGGGATAGTAACTCCACCATCTCCCCAGGCAAAGCATTCCAATACTTTATTATTCTTTCTAATATCCAACCTATATCTCCCTTGGCATAGCTTGAGACTGTGTCCTATGGTTCTGTCAGGTCCTGCCTGGAGATATTTCAATGTGTCTTAAAATTATTTTTAAATGCTTTATTTTTTTATTATCTGTGTGATGTAGTTGTGGATTATAAAAAGCTTATTATGATAAAGCTGCCCATTAATATATAGTAGTGCTCAAAATCAATAGTGATTGCCATGGCAGAGAAATCTACAGATAAAATAAGGAAGAAAAAAAAGTGTTTTGAAGGAACAATTTATGAGAACCCTCTACCTGGGGGTCATGCAATTGGCACACTTTGTATGTGAATCATTCACCTTATTTTACCTCTCTTCAAGACATTTTTACCACAGGATGCAGTGGGGCTCTTCCAGGACCTGTTACCTTCTGCAGGACCAGTGGATATGAAAGGCAGCCTAAGCCATCAGGACCTGCCTGTGAGCTCAGCATCTTAGACATGTATACCCACTTGTTTAACTAAGATTTCATAGTGCATCCAAATGCACAAATGTTCTGATTCATGAGGAACAGAATTTAGTAGTCTTTTCTTTAGAAAAGCAGGTCCCAACAGCAGGAATATTGGACTAGAAGTTAAAAGACATGGGTGTTTTCTCACATCAGTCTCATCTGCCAGTTTCTCATAATGGATTTCATCTGACTAAGTATAGAAAGCCTTCCTTTAGCCTTGTACTACAGCTAATAAATGTGAATAGACACTTTTAGTAATAAATTAATCTCATTCTAATATAGCATGTTAAATACATGGGCTTGAATCATGCCTTTCACATCCCCAAAGTCAGTTTGTTTCTATCAAGAATTAAAATAGTATATAGTGTTAACCATGGTATGGATGTCTATGTTATAAGTATAAACAGGTAAGAGATTAATTCTAACCTGAAATTTGCTTTGCCTCATTTTTCTGTGAAATGAGATAGCAATATCGCCTTCCTGCTTTTCTTTGTCTATGTTAATTTATCTATGCAAAATGCCATTTGACATTTATGGTAGTAGCATCCCATAGAAGGCAAGACTAACATTGAATATCTCAGAAATTACTGTAAGTCAGGCCTGCTCAGTGTGCCATATTATATAAAACACAAAATTACAAATAATTCAAACAATTTTGTTCACTATTTATTTTTTGCATTATTCCCAAATAATATAAGTTTTTATATAAAGTATTTCAACATTTTCACACACAAAAAGACTATTTGTGCAAATTATATTTAACAATATTTAGATGAGAATTTTGTTTATATTGACATTAATATTTGGGCAGTTATGCGTGTAATATTATTTACATCATTTCATGCATTTATTTTGTATAATTTACACAGTTAAAATTAACATTGTCTTAGTGTTTAAGGTACACTTTTTCTATGTCTATGATACAGAATCTTATGGAGACTACATCTTGAATGAAAAATAAATGTGGCTGAATCTAATGTCTGTGGTCTGAAATCTCCATTAGGAATGGGAAAAGGGTGACCAGGACACATCTTCCCATAGAGGAATTTCTAACTTAAGAAGAAATAGAGCAGAGAGAAGACAGATGAAGACATTCAAACACGGATATAACTGATACATCTTCCACCTCACTCAGGTTAATTTTTAAACAATGACTGCCAGATACTGCTTTTAACATGTTGAGGAAAGGTTCTGCATTATGTTATTATAGCTGTAAATAAAGCCAGCTGATGAAAGTTGTTGTATATAAATTAAGGCAGCCTTAAGCTAGTTTTTTTCTGATTAAGCCACAAATCCAGAATTTTTTCATGTGTGGATAACATTGTCCACACAGAATATGTGACATGGTTTAGCTTAACTTCAGACTCAAAATCAGGAACATCAATGTTGTTTGCATTTTCCACTAATATATACAAGGCAGAAGTAATATGCTTGCATTTCTGGAACAGAGGAGCCTGACTGATGAAAGATATGCCTAAATCCAACTTCTGAACTGTTTTGTGTAATGAAAAACTCTGAGGAATATTTACATGTCTAGTAGTTTTATTATTTAATAGCCTTGGCATACTGAGTCTTCCCAAGTGTCACTTTTTTTTTGGTGTGGAAATACAAACGAAAATTGTAGCACTCCCTTTTTACTAGACCTCTGAGCAAAAATCAATATTTTCACTTCCTCTCTTTGTATAGTTATATGACTCCACATTAAGCAACAAACCTAACTGGAAGGCAAGAGAACCAAATTCTCTCCAAAGAAATTCAGTGAGTCATGGCCAAAATTACTCAGTACTTTAAAGAGATACCTTATTACTTTGTATTCACATTAGTATTTATCTTAACTAATTGGAATTTAGTTTCTCCAGGGGCAGGGCATATTTTTGATTCATTGTGAGTATTCTGATAGAAGAGGATTCTGACCTCCATTGGTATATCTCAGCACTATGATGGTATACATAACACTGTAGGCAAAAAAAAGAGAGACATCATTTGAATACTTTGCATCTATCAAGAAAAAGTTTCAAAGTGTTTTCTGATGACTACATTTCTTTTAAGTAACCTCACATTTCTCCAATTATCCTCATAAAGTTGTTCTTTATGACCTTTCAATAGTTATTACTGATACAAAAATACCAAGAGTATTATGCAAAACTTATACTAGGCTTCCTATAAAATACAAAGAAATAAATAATTTTCTTTATTAAACTCTCTGTCTTCATCTCTTTTAAGCTTTGTAACTTCTAAGAACTTTATTCTTGTCCCAGTCAATAAATTGGTCAATCTAAGCTGCAGTCCTTTGCTGGGCCTACATAAGAAAATCAAGTTTCAATCAGTCACTTGGAGTATCCCTCTCCTATCACCATTGGGATCCAAAGAGATTATCACCTCAGTAATTGAGTCTCTTTTACATCACTTGCTTTGTTCATTTATCCTTTAATGTAAAATTGCTATCTCATCTCTGAATATGAGTAATCACAATTGTAAAGTGCAGATAATATGCCACGCATTTAATTCTAAATCAGTATTACTGTGCCCATTATTGCATGTTTAGCAAAAACTCACTGATCAATAACAGCCAGTAACCACAGTATGAAAATCAAAGCTCTCACAGGTCTTAGACAAGATTCAAGTACAATTGAACATTTCTATCTTGTTATAACTCTTTGATTATAAAAAAATATTGCAAAGTAACTTTTTTTCCCTCAAACTTAAACATATTGAATAACACACTACAAGTGTTAGGATGCAGAATCTTTGCTTATTGCATTTCAGCTATACCTTTTACCTTCTTTCCCTAACTCCCGAGCCTGCTGAGTTAGGATTGCTTTATTTGTCCAACTTTCTTCCAAACCAGGTTAGTGTGTTTTTAGGGTTTAAATTGATGGGATCATTTATTGAGTATAACACACCCTCTTCAGATGACCATTAAATCATTCCTTTTGTTCAGAGCTTTTCTGTCTACATTTAAAATCATGATTTAAAGCAACTGAAAGAGCTGCCTGTACTTCCCAGGGTCTTGAGTTCCCTGTCCCTACAGCTTTGCTAATCCAGTAGGATTATCCTGAAATACACTTCTTTCTTATATCTGCTTGACAGGTGCCTGTGTATATCCTTCTCCAAAAGGTTTTTTTCTTTATCTGGAGAAAACATCTAAGATAGTTTTGACTTCTGCATGTTACCTTAACTTCCTGGTTGTTCACAGATCTTAACATTTCTTCTTACTGCTCTTTCAGAAACAAATTGCAACACTCTGAGAGGAATACTGACCAAATTTTGCTGCCCAAATGTAAAAAAAAAGGTCTTGCTTTTCTTCTAATACTCATCCCATAACCATCCTGCCTCCTTTCCCATATCAGAATCAATGTTCCTTTCTTAGCCAATTGGACACATTGGTACTTTTATTACTGATCCTTTCCACAATTTCCTCATTCCTCTAAAACAGGAAGCTTGACAACACAAGACACTTTTGCTTTCTAAGTCCTGTTATTTGATGGCTTATCTTATTTGTTTTGTTATGACTCCAAGTCAGATAGCTTTAGTCTCCCTTTTTACAATTACTGAAATACGCTAAGTAACAACCCAAATCAATATGAAGCCGGTAGGAGTTATGGATCATTGGCAACATAGGGCATCAAAGTGAAATCAGTCAAAAATAATGGTTTTGGCAGCAATAAACTGTGTGCTGTACTGTAATAATAATTTTTTGTGTGTGTGCAAAACTATAGCTGCTGTGTGGGTACTGTCTGTTGGGCAGATCCCAGCCTCTGGTCTGTAAGGACACTCCTACAAGTGCTGTCCTGAGCATACTCTGAGATAATGGGAGTGACTCCAGCACTTGCAACCAAATGGGAGATAAAGAGCTCCTATCTTAAAATAATTGTCAAAGAACAGCAGTCCCTGTCTGTCTTCTGCAACCAGATGACTGCTGTGCATTTGATGTATACATTTCAGATGAGTAATATTTTAATGAAGCCCATCTGGAAAGATAAATATATAAGGAAACAATTTGATACATCCATCTACTCTATTTTATCAGATGTTTTCGTAATAATATGATGCTTTATATTTTACTTGGTGATTCCACAAGCAAAATAGAGGTGCTTGTTAGATGGAAGAAAATTAGCCTAAACAAAATCTTTAATCCTTCAGAATTTATATCATTTAAAATAATAATTTGTGGCTTTTTATTCTTCATTGCATGATTAAACATATCTGCATTAAAAAAAAAAATTCTTTTCCTTTTTCTACAGGGACACATCTCTTTTCACTTCAATGCAGTCTGAGCTTCATAAGCTTGATTGAAGACTGCAAGGATTCCTCTTAAAAAAAGAGAATTTCAGAAAAAATCCAAAGCCAAACCATTGAAGACTTATTTAATTCTATTATAAATATTTTTAAAAACCCAAATCTCATGTTTCATTAAATCCATAGTGTTTGCTTCTTGCTTATTTGGAACAACTAAGTTTTCATGGAATTGAACTCCTTAACAGTATTTTTATTTATACTTTTAGTAACTATGTAAAAACCTAAGCTTTATTAATTGCATTTTTTCATTAAGATCCTGTATTTCAACAAAATGCACATCAAGGATAATGAGAAGTTCAAGGAAAGGAATACTTCTTTTCCTTTTCTCATTTAAGTAAAACAGAGACTACTGAGATATAAATGGAAATACCTTTTTTTTGTGGCTGCATTTGGTCCTGTCACATTTTTAGGGAACAGATACCCAAGATAATTATTTCTCATGCTCTGAATTTTGCTATTCTTTCCTTCAAAAAATTTCCAGGCTTACATTTTAATCAAAACCCTGGAGGGTTCAGTTCCTTCAATACAGATGCATCTTGGAAGACTCAAATTACTGCAATTTTAGTTGGGAGTCTTTTATGTCTACCACTGTCATCTAGCTAGCAAGGAACAAAACCTTAAAAATAAGACCTACTGAATTTAATGTTGATCCCAAATCATAACCAAGCAAGAAACACAAGAATATGCTAAACTGCTATCATGTGGACATTTCCCCTCAATTCAGTGAGACCTAAATGCTGCAATTTAGATAGGTACTAAAATATCTCATTAAAGAAGGCTTATATATATATATATGTAGGGGCTTTTTTAGTGTATTAAAAATGGTAATACTTTACCAACAATACCAACTTACAACCTTCCTGATGTAGTTAACTGAAAAAAAAATCTGCCATCACACATCCATATTCTGTGATAGGTTTGCAAGTATAGAAGTGAATTATGTATAGTTTGTCTTTGGAAAGGGCTAGAGCTGACCAAGGGCAATTTAATTTAGGCATACATTAATATACTTTAAATTATCCTTGAACTGTAACTGCAACAATTTTAAGAATGCTTTTAGAATTTCATTAGCAGTAAACAGGCAGGGGCAGTAGCAGAGAGAAAACCTGACTAATTCTACTGAATATGTGAGGAGTTAGCTTCCATTTGCAACTGACTGTGATACAGATAATGGCTTCTCAAAATCCTGCTTTCTCCTTTCAATTTCTCACACACAGCTCTGGGAAATATCTGGCCAATCCAAAGATATAAACTAGTTCAATGCTGCTGGCTCAAAACATGATAAAAGCTTGGACATAAAAGCCCAAAGTGGGTACAATAATATCAAAGCCAGCCATGCAAATGTTTGCATAATAAATTACACTTACTAAAAACACCCAAAGTACTTGAAATTAGCTTGGTTTGTTAAAACATATCTGGTATATAAGGAATGCATACTGAAATAAATAACTGTACATATTTTCCCCTCTACTTAAATAGTTAATATAAATATCACCATCTACTGGCAGAACAAATTATGCAGCAGTGTTCACAAGACTGTAGGATCAATAAAGGTAAATACACAAATTGATTCCAGTTTACACGGCTCTTAAAAATCTGCAGAAATACTGTTAACTTCATGGTGCCTCACACCAGCCAAGTTATTCTCCCAGGTTCTTGTGCAGAGCTAGAAGTGGCTTCCTGAGCACCTTCACACACTTCTCTAGAATTGTCCCCCATGAAAAAGATGCTCATCTAGATAAAGAATGATCTTAATTTCAATTTGAATTAAACTGCATACTCACTATGCTGTCTGATCCTTATGAAACGAACTTCATTTTATTGCTGTAGTTTTTGTTTGTAGTGACAGTGTTTGCAAAGAGTCACTCATATCAGTGTGAACTTTTATTATTTTCTGGTTTGGGGTTTATTTAGATTAGTAAGTATATCTCTAATTTTCATTTTGAAATATTACTGAGAAAGGATTTCTCTTATTTTTTTTCAAAACTGAGGCTGGTTGTCATTTTAATGGAAATAGCAGTAAAATGTTAAAAGAGAGATAGCCTGGGTTTTTATTTGCCTTTTTGTAGGAGTCCTTAATACGCTCTTTTGTGTGTTCAGGCTTTTTGAGTAATCCTGAAGGCTAAGGTTTCAGTAATTTCGATAAAAGCTTAGAGTTTCTTGTTCTCAGTTGCCTTTAGGAACTGAAGCTTTAAGTAAAACATTAAATGGTACAAGACTTGTCATCAAATTTTAGAGTTTGCAAGACTCAGATTGTGGAAATCAAATCTTGACCTGATTTGAGCTGATACAAGTAAAATAGTTCTGAATAGAAAGATATTGAGAGGAAAAAAAAAATCAGATTACCAAAATTTGGATAACAGGAAGTGAGAAAGAAACAAATGAAAAAAGGAAAACTGAGAACCTAGCAATAAGGAATGGAAATACTGTATGTGGAAAATAGAGATAAAAGAGTAGGTTTTAGAGGAAATATCAATAACCTAGGAGATGTAAAGATGTCCTCTCCTGAAGAAAAAAGGGAGAACTAGTGAGGGCAATCTCATGAAAGTCAGGTAAGAGCAAAGCACTGAGGTAAAAGTACTTACAGACCCAGAAAGACTGGGAAGTAAAAACAAGACAGAGGATTAGAAATTTGGCCAGAATTTACAAGTCTTTGAAGATTTGAGGAAGATTCTTCTAAATAGAGGAGAAAGTATATTTGAAATAATGTAGGGGAAATACAATACTGCAGCATACAATACTGTTCAGGCACTATTTTAGACTGAGTTCTTCCAACTGTTTTAAAATCCTAAATGGGTTTCTACACCCTAGAAGGCATCCTATCAAACAGTAGGAATTGGTGTTGCTGACTGTACCACCTGACACCACACTGCTCATCAGGCAGATCTACTGGAAGTTAGGCAGCCCAACAAAATCTGTGTTTTATGAAGACCTAATTATGAATGAAATCAGAGATGGTTTCTTCAAGGACGGTAACACAAGCAGTTGTTTGTAGTTTCCACATACCTCGTACCACTGGGGCATCACATGTAGGTAAGGAGTGAGCTGAAAGTAAAAGCCTTTGGAAAAATACATAAAAATATTTCAAGAGTTCAGAAAGGGTGAGAAACTGAAAAAGTAAAAGTTGGCTTTTTTTTTTTTTTTTAATGCCATTCATCAACATTAAATTACAGAGCCACTTTTTCACAAAACCTTGCCTTTAATAGTTTCAAACACAAAGCACACAGCTTATGTTCAGGGAACATAATGAGCAGAGTGAAATGCCCATGGAATTTGCCTTAAGGTGATGTCTTAAGGCATTTGTACAGATTAGATTTTTGCAGCTCTAAGACTTCACTTATTTTTCTACACTGTTGGATATACACTGTCCTCATCTACTCTCTGAACCCCCAGCCCCAAAGTCATTCTTTTGGTAAATATTTCTATTTTTCCTTCTTTATCCAGAGAAATATTTTGGAAAAACATCAGAGTTTGCAACAGATTCTTCATGGCAACTGCATTAGTACTAAATGGCCCAAGATCAGGCTGTTCTTGTGGGACTGACCAACTCACAACTAGTCTTTTTGGCAGGAATTTCAGCAAATGGTTTCACAATACTCAATAAAAATAGACAAAAATAACTGCCTTCACAAAAAACAACCCACCCACCTTTTTTTTTTTTTTTTTTTTTTTTTTTTTTTCAAAATAATCAACTGCTCTATATTGTACAAAACTTTGAAAATTTTCATCTTTTTATCAATTAGATACTAATGCCACCTTGGTTTTCTTTTTTTTCAAAACTCTCATTCTGGAATTAATCTACTCATTTTCCAGAGAGACAAAATCAGGCACAGAGTGAAGAGGTTCACACCTGATTTTTGCCTTCATAGTAGGTTTGGACACAGCTTGCTTAAGCTATTTGGCTATTAGAAATTGATCCAAAACAAGGTAGTTGAGACATTTAGCAGTCTGGCATTACAGGTCAGTAATATAGCCAAGGATATCACAGACTGTCACCCTAGAATTCTGCTACAGAGTGTGGAGACAAATAGGCATTTTTGGAGTTCAATTCATCTGAGCTGGTTTAGATTTCTAAGTCACAATTAGATGAATCGTGTCCCACAAGAGACTGTTTCTCTTCCCTGACTATAAAATTCACCATGCTGTCTAGTTCAGACAAATACATCCATATTAAGGAAGGATGTTCCAAATTAGCTGAGATTAATCTCACATGTGGAGGTTAAAAATTAGCTCTTAAAGCATAAAAGTGGTTTACAATGTATTCAGGGATCATAGTATGACTTTCCAAGGTATTTAGATGCCTTGGCACTTTTGAAAACCTCACTAGTGACCTCTCTGCAATCTTTGATACTTAAATATTTCTACCCATAGTTTTCCCATAGAAATTCCCCATGCAAATATTCTCCCAGAAAGGACAAATGAAGTTCCTTATCCTTAAAACCAAAGTACAAAACCCAAATCCTACCAAACACACAAAGGAAATGTAAGAGTCCAAAGAACTGTATTTCCATTCTTAGCATATCACAAGATGCCCAGCAACTTTTAGGATTGAAGGGTTGTCCAAAATCTAAAAGCTTTGGATTTCTTTCTGATCACAGTCCTCTCTAAAACAAGCTAAGAAATGTGCTCCCTGAGAAATATTTTCTTCTGCCCACAATTTTCAAATCCTAAAACTAACCACAACAGTCCTCCAAAATCTGTGAGAAGTGAGACAAAGGCAATATTATGCATTTCATGTGATAACATACTTGCATTTGCTGATAGAGGACAGAAATGCAAATTAAAAAAAAAAAAAAATCTATTTTAATTGAGAAATAGCTATTTTGCTTATTCCAAACAATATGCTTCAGATGATAAAAAAATTGCCTTGCAAGCCCATATCAGTACTTGTTTGAATAGCAGCATATGCATGCTATATAATCAGCCCCAAACATGTTTTGATAACAATTAAAATACTTTGAGGAAGGGGGAGGGACGAGGCTGGCTTGTTTGTTTTTTTGTTTGTTTTGTTTTTAAAGACTGAAGTCTCTTGTAGTCTTACCAGGAAAATATCCATCAG
The DNA here is from genome assembly GCA_030060385.1 of Muscicapa striata striata. NCBI lineage: Eukaryota > Metazoa > Chordata > Aves > Passeriformes > Muscicapidae > Muscicapa > Muscicapa striata. The sequence continues at coordinate 82,065 of JAREIS010000435.1, forward strand.
CAGTATGAGGAATATCCTCATTTCCTTAGCACATCTGGCAAAGAATAGCATAGATGAGTCAGGTGGCTACCCTGCACTTTTCCTGGTGCTGGGTTCTCTGGAAGCTCCTTAGATGCTGTAGACTTAGAGACTCCTTTGCCAATATTAATCAACCAGAATGATGACTGGAAGACACAGGAAGGGCTAGTCTAGATGTCTCTATTGATCCTAACACACAGCCATCATCATCTCTCTTAACACAATGCCATTTAAAAACTGTTTTGTACTACATAAAGTTTAAAATAAAATTGTAAATGTGACAATGCTCCACTCATTCTCCTAGCTGCAGTCATAGTAAATATACTGCACAGTGTGTAATGGGAAATAGTAGTAATGTCCAAACATTGGCTGATTTAGATTACTGTCAGCTGTGTGTCATTAATACTCTTATTAAGTGCTATGAGAGGTTGGTTGAATGGGCATTAATGGCCTTCAGAGATGCAGATTTTAAAAAATGGCTGCTTGTACAACATTTTTTAAACAGTAAATGTATCTATGCAGCTGCAAAATTGTAATTTATCTGCAAGGGAGAATAACAGTTATCAAAAGTAACATACACCAATGTTAGACTGGGGGCTTTGACATGACATTTTCTGTTTCTAATGGGAATGGCATCTATAAAACTTGTGATAGGACACTCAGACCCTATAAAATCTTAAGATAAGACTTTCAACATTTGACACCCCTTTCTAGAAGAGCTTGGCTATTTCTGACAGATTCTCACAACACTTATGGATGTGCAGGTTACGACTTGCACAGTATTAAAAAGCTCCTCTGTTATAAAAAGAATAAGGGGTTTGATGATTAATTACCAGCAGTCACCTGCTGTATTACTATCTGGATGAGAACATTAACACGGCAATAATCACTGCAGTCCTCTGAATAAAATGACCATAAAATGCATGAAATCAGACATGCACAGAGTGAATCAGCAGTGGAAATGTATGTGTATTGGCTCTGTGAGGTATATGATCAAAGGATGATCTACACAGAGCCACCAACTCAGTAGAGCATGAAAGATGGAAGATAGAAGAAGCCAAATGTGCACAGAGCTAAGAATGACTAAGAAGTTAAAACCTGCAGAGACAGAAAGCCAAATTGTACCTTTTCCATAAAGGTGTAACCACCTGTCAGTCAAGTTTTGTCTGCTGAGATTGCTTCAAAGACTTTAAAAAAGCAATCAAATAAAATTGGTCAAAATGAGCTAATGTGTTAATTGCTATGGGAATAGAGGCCAAAGCTACAGTAATTGCAGAGAAAGATGAGAAGCAAACTTTGTAGCTGCTAGAATGCTGTGCAATCCTTTTTTTTGTTCCAACTTGCCTAATAATTGCATACTGAAATCTGGCCCTTAGGCTACAGAAAGAGGTTCTCTTGGCTGATATATTTCTCTCCAGTTGAGTTGCAAACTATTTAAAATTTGCCCTTTCTTCTGCACTGCTATGTTTTCAGCCATATTTTGCACATGGGACAAAAGTAACTAGTAATCATATCCACTCTGTTGAAAAGCCAGTTCATATTATGAGCAAAGTCCAGTGCTGTGACTGCCACCTAGTTAATGGACATTCTGAATCCTACTTTCAGCTTTTGTAAAGAGAGTACTTACAATATTAATTTAAATATTGTACTTACAATATTAATTTTAAAAAGCAATTTTTAGATTTGGTGTGGAGGATATAAGAAAAAATTCTCACTGAACAGGGATTGAAATACCAAGAGTTGAATTCAGTTTTGACAGCACATCTATGCTGAACACTGTCTGAAGGAAAACAGATTGGGTAGGTCTTGTTCAGCTTCTGATGCCCAGATCCCCAGTTACTTAAACAGGTTTGAGTTTTCAGAAAAGTTTAATTGACATTTGATTGAATTCTTGAGAGGTTTGCATCTCCTAAGATAACAGAATTCATTCATGAAGTACTAAGGCACATACTTAAGTTTTAAACCTAGCCATCTTCAGCAGAACAGTCCACTGGATTTGCACTCATGTGTAAAATTAAGCAACTGCTGAAATGACCCATATAAGACTTATACTACAAAGTACTGACTGAAAACATGAAAAGTAATTATAAATTTGGGCATAATTCTGACACAGCTTTTTTCTTAATTTCCAAGACATTTAGGGCAAAACTCCTTTAAATCAGTGTGATATCACTGAGGAAAATATTTAGTTAAAATTATTCATTCATCATGGTACTCTAAGATATCTTTACAATTTAGACATTTGTTTGCAAACAGCTGTCTGTATATTACTGCTACATTCAATCCATTCTTAGAGGAACTCATCAAATCTGTCAATCCTTAATACACACACATACCTATATACATAAATTTATATATATGCATAAACATCTGTTTTATCACATTAACACAACATAAACATTGCCCAAACACCCATCCATATGGACCATCCCACCATCTTCTGTCTCCATAACAAAATGTAAGTACCAGAAGCCAAGGTATGCTTAAGCCACTGAAAGACGAAAGCTAAATCCTTCTTTAGCAGTGGCAGAGGACAGTCATTCCCACTCTCAGTGAAGACACCAAAGTAGAAAACATAACATTTTACAGAAATTAATCAAGCTATTTATGAACAGAAGGATCCAGGACAGTTTCCTAGATATAAGGTGTAAAACAGACCAAGATCCAAATTAGCATGGTCTTTAGCCATTTTGTTACAGAATTAAAAAAAAAAAAAAAATAGATTTGAGAGGCTGAAGATGGAGACAGAAGTGGAAAAACTAGGCAGAGCAGATGATCTCACAACTTTTATCCATGATTTCTTTCAAAGAACAAAAGATTTGTTTTCAGAAAAGAATGGGGTTTCCTTTTCTTTTGATCCCTCCCCCAATATTTATAATTTTTTGCCTCAAATGCAGGTGGGACAAACAGAAAGTTTGGAGATTTTCTGAATAAACTTGTCTTCACAAGAAAAAGATTATTTTTCTGGCCAAAATAGGGCATTCAAACAAGCATATTCTCAGCCCCTCTGCAGATAGAGCTTGTATCGCTGAAGTCCTTGAAGATCTCCCATCAGCATGTTCTTATTCTTTTGAAGTTATTCTATACTAAAGGTCAAAAACTGTGCAACTTGATGGTGAGAGCTGACTCTGAGTTCCAATCCAACCTTAAAAGCACATGCTAGATGATATATATGTTAGACCAATTGTATGACCAGTGTTTGAAAGAAGAAATTGTGACATTAGTGTAAACCATGAAATTGAAGTGATTGCCAGTTAAGAAGTAAATAAGGTTGAGAAGGAGAAAAAAAATGGATTAAAAATAATTAATCAAGAAAGAGTTTAAAAACTTGAAAGTCTTGCTGTCTCAAAAGTTATCCTTCAAAAAGTACCAAATAATATTTAGGCGAACACTTGCATATCATATTAGAAGAACCATAGTATTAGAAAAAATGTGCATTGATCTATCCCAGAATTCCCATTCTGCATAGAACTAAGACTAAATGCTGACTTACAGGCATAGTTATGTTTTATGTCAGTCCCTTGAACCCCATGAGTGGAATATTATCATCCTAGCAACACCAAGCTCAGACAGCAATAATTAGAACTGAGAGACTATATGGAAAATTATATATTTTAAAATTTAGTTTGAGTTTACAATGTTTTTACCATTTAGAATTTGTGTTCTACTGCTGTTGAGGTGTTTACATTTTTGTTTATGGACAGATATTAACAGAAAGACAGTGCTCCTGTCTAAAGTTGGAATTCTGGATGTGAAAAATTTCAGCTTGCATAGTCAGTCATACAAATGAAAGCTGATAGTTTGTTACCTTCCACACACTATTGATTTTTCTCTCTTATGGATTGTCTTTTCACTAATTAATATATTTATCTAACTGATTTGCCGGCATTTATTTCACTGCTTAGATAGCATCACATAAATAGTTCTGTCACAATAAATTTGACTTAACACAAACCTAGAATTAAACATGAGTGTTCACAGGATCAAAATATAATAATTTTACTTTGGCATTAATTTATGAGAAAAACGAAAGCAGAATATCTAAATTAAGATTATTTAAATTAAAAATATTTGACCCAAAAAATGGTCAATTTTTTGTGATCTCCAAGAACTCAATGGACTCAAACAGTAATTTTGAATTATTTTGAAGACTTTCTCATCTGTTTGCCAATAGCATGGTACTAATAAAAATTCTAGTTATAATGATAAATTACTGTGCAGAACTTATTTTTCAGTCTTATAAGAATACATTCTGGAAACTTATGTGCACACACATCTAGGAGGAAATGTATTTAGTGCTTTGGGAAGCAATTAAGAATACATATTTTCTCATATGAGCCTTTAATTAAAACACCCTAACTTTTTTTATGAATCTTTGGGGAAAAAAAACCTAATAAAAATGGTGATAAACATTTTTTAATAGGATAAAGCTTCCAGAGCAAGTAAAAATCTCAAAGCTGAATTCTTCTCAGCGTGGAAAACTGTCATGGAAGGAAAATTCTAAAAATTATATGAATTTCCAGAGCTGTGAAATTATGTGGGCCAATATGAACTGCAGCTTTTTTTTTTGTTTCCCAAATCAAATAATGGAGGTAGATTATTGATTCATTTGTTTTACCATGAGCAGTTCTTCTTGGACCTTTCTATGCCAGGGAAAAGATGAAGTTAGTTAATTTCTATCAAAAAAATCTAGAGCTGTGAGTGAATATACATTTTTCTAGCAATTTGGACTGTCAGTTTTAGCAAAGCAAAGAGAGGAAGCAGCAAGCTCATATTCAGCCATATGCACAACTGCAGCAAAGAAAAGAACATGTACAAATATATATGCATATATTTGGCTGGGTGCATCTTCAATGATGTGGCTTTTGCATAGCCAGACTGAAGCACTTCAGTGGAACATTTAACTTTTGCTTCCTAAAGCCCAAGAGACTTTAGAGGTTTCCTAAATTAGGCAGCCAAAATCATTAATCTCCTTAGAAAAATTTGGCAAACCACTGAATTCATATTGACACAAGAACTAGGAGGTAGCAGACTCAATTAACAAAATCATTTCTCTGCTCTGATGGTTTTGCTCTTTCTCTCTGAAATCACCAGGCTAACACTGACTTTATTGCAATCACAGAGAAAGAGCTAATGTTTCAGGATGGGAACAAACAAGTTGTTGATAAAATAAGTACTGAGTCAAGCCTGAATCCAAACATGAACATCAAGTCATCTTGCTTTCCAGGTTTGGTGAGCTGCAGTTCTGCTCCTGCTCCTGGCACGGATAGTCCAAAGCTAACCAGGGCTAGCCTTGGCTGCAGCACTCAGTGCACTCAGACCCAGCAGTGACAGAAGAAGTTAATGTCCTCACTTGCTCCTAGCCATCCCTTTGCTGGGGTAGGAGGGGGTCACTCAAGGAAGCAGGGTCTTGCAAGGGAGTGTGATAGCAATTAACTGCAATGAGACCATGTGGTCTCACCTCTGACTTCTTGTACCTTAAAGGTACAGCAGACAGCTTGGTTATTAATGGTTTTGTTAATTACCTTATGGAGAAGGAAATCAGTGATTCTGATGTACCTGTTGTGCATCAGATATTACAAAGATTTTCCCAAATAAAATAAGGGCTCCTAACTTTGTAGATTATAAGGAATGATTGGACAAGACAAATACAATTTGGTTTCCAGAGACACATTCAGGACATTTTTCACTCACAATACAGCTGATTCTCACACCTATTTACTCACAAGCTGTGCTCTGCAAATAATCCCAGCAGGACAAGTAAGCTCCCATTTACTCAGCAAAAGCAGGTATTCGACCATTTTCATTCCTTCACATCACCAGTTTTATGGTCTATCACCTTCACAGCATTTTGCTTTCACACCATACCTCACTGTCAAGCAAAACTTGAAAAAACACTTAAGCCCTGGGACTCAATAAGGTTTCTATCCTATTTGACAAATCATTAAATCAGGTAGACTGTTCTCTAATGGGTGTTTTCTCAAGACATATTTTCTTCACAAGTTACTTGTCTTCAGCTCTTAAGCCCACCTAATGATTGGAGTATTTTTAACCATACTTTGTACACTGTACCTTTTTAAGTCAAATAATTGGATGAGAGAATAAATAAAATTAATGAAAGAAAAAAATGCTGAAAAGAAAATTATTGAAAAATATTGAAAAGTTAATTGAAACCTCTTATTTTCTTTGTTAGAAAGAAACCTCATGCATGCTTGTCCTAACTCACTCACTTTTCCCTGCTTATTCTTTGTTTGTCTGTTACTTTAGTTTACTAAAGCATCCCTGTGAATACTGGGGGATTAAATGCTGATTAAAATGGAGAGCCAATGAAGATTGGGTTTAGTTAGATTCATTGCCTTTCCCCTGTTTGAATCTATATAAACAAGAAGAGCACCACTCTGTGTGAGACAACTCTGCCATGCTTAGCTTATCTAAGAGTGATTATGTTTTTCAAACACAAGGGCTTTACAAAGGTTTAGCAAACTGAGAGAGGACTGTTCATTATTATTAAGATAGATATGGATTTTGTGGGTTGGTAATGGTTTTTCCCCTCTCCCTAGCAGGATCTGGAGAACACAGAGTACTGCTGTTGGGTAACACAGCTATGACCTCCTCATCTCTGCTTTATACTGGTAATGCAAAGCATCAGTCTGGCTCTGTACAAATCAACAGATGTTAAATCAGTTACCAAAGAGTTTTCTTTAATGAATTAAAGTATGTAATATTTTAATAAATAAAGGAAACTTAATAAAAGTTAAGGAGATTGAATTCAAAGTTAGGCAGTGTTGTACTTTCATTGCAATCTATGTATAATCAAAGTCCCTTAACCTGCATCTCTGACATATAGAAACTGATACTCACAACTTCAATATTCAAATAAAGAAGACTAATATTTGATTCAGTTCTGTTGAACTTTCTTTTGTGTTTTTTTTAATACATATTCCCTTGCTTTCAAAAGCAAACCTGAATTTCTGAATCTGTTTGGATGTAGTTTGTTCCTGAGTTGTGTTTAGCCTTCATCTCCATATTCATTGGACTGTGAGATAAAAGATTTTCAGTACTTCAGAAAATAAAGCTATACATTCCAGCATGGATATAATACAAAACATTAAATAATCAATTAGGAAAATATATCCTTATCTCTTTTTGTCTAATGGTGTCTGTATGTCATGAGTGTAAGGTATTTGTGAGCATCTGTATGTAATCAGCTTTTCCACCTGAAAAGGGGGGATAATTATTATTTCTTTGCAAGTTCCATGAGGTTCAACTTAATAAATTCTGGCAATTGGTGTGAGATATTCTTAATGAATAACCACATATTGTAAGTGGTAAGGTTAATTATCCCACTATGACAGAAATCAATCACTGTTAAATCCTTTCTATCTGGATAATGAGGTAATCTTGAATTTTTTTATTTGGCTAAAGTAGTCACATTGCTACAATATGTTGGAAATCTATGAGACTACAGAATGTCCCTGTGCAGACTCCAAAAGAATGAAAGGGACTATAAAACTATGCCAAGTTTTAATTCTTTTTTTCATTATGATTCCATTTAAATCAATAATGTTACACTAGAAGATCATTTCTTATCCTATTTCACAGAATAAGCCCATGGTTGTGCTCATGAAGTGCTATTGTGATGTTGAGTAACATCATTATTGTTACTCAATAATTGCAATTGAGTAACAACATTATTGTTACTCATTAATGAAGTGCTATCTTAAAATATAAAAAAAAGGGATTTTATAACACAAGCTTTATACTTGATTACAACACTATTTTCTTCCATTAGAATAACTGGGATTCAGAATTTGCCAATTTTTGGGTTTGAGTCCATTAAGCATCACATTTGTCAGTGATTTTTAAGCAGGCCTGTAGAGACGGATATTTAAGTTAGAATGTGAGGAAGACTAGCAAACCAAGACTGATTTTTGAGGCCAAATCCTATATACCTGAATGTTTACATCTCTCCTACATAGGCAATATACAGTCAGTTGGCATTTATTCAAAATTCAATGTAGTTACTCTACCACTCTCTGTTAATGACATGAAACATGCAACAGTGTTGACTAGTGTTTGTGGACAGCTGGATAAGCAAGCCTCTTCCAAGAGGAGAACACCTACTTTCATAACATGGGAAATTCAAGCTTTCACATCATTAGTGGAGCTTTAGACCATATGCTGCTGAGCTCAAAGGTAGCCAGGTTGAGCTTTCTGTGTCAAACTCATTATCTCTCACAACAAATGTAGTCTCATGCTTTCTGAAAACAGGAGATGAAAGTCTCAGCTTTCAGTCAAAGTCTGGTTTGTTCATAATTAGGACCTGTAACAGTGTAGAATATTGTCTTTAAAAAGAAAAAAAAAAGAAAAAAAGCAAAAAAAAAAACCCAACTTTTTTTCCTATTGTATCAAGAATCTTTCAAGTTTCTCTCTCATTCTTGACATTTTATTGCCAGCAGTTACACATGTACAGCAGCTTTAACAGAAAAGAGAAATGTCCCTGGAAGGTGGTTACTTTTATCTAATTTGCCATTATGCAGTGTTTGAATCTCTCCCTGCATGCTCTCAGCATAGGATAGTTATGACAAGGAGGGATTTGGCTACAGAGAGTGGATGTCAGCCAATCTCAGAAGAGAACGTAGGCAGGAGCTACTGGCCAGTGTGCTGGATGTTAACCAAATCACAGCCAGCCAGGTTTGAACATGGAGTCTTTTCAATAACCCAGGTAAGAGCTGTGCACCCCATTAAAGCTCTCTCTGCCTCAGGAACTTCCATGTTGTGTGCACTGTTAATTGAATGTTTTTATAAGGAAATACAATGACCTAAGAAATGGAGGATTCCTCACTTCCAAAACCAGGCATTTCTTACTCTCCAACTCTCCTATTGCTTTCTATTCTATAACTTGTTTTTCTTGTTTATTGCCTCTGATCCTCCATACGTTTCTTTGTATTAGTTTTCTCTCTTGCTTTATTAATTGCACTATATTAACTTCTCAGCTAAGGTCAGTTCCATCTCAATAGGCCAGGAACAAGCCTAATTCTGCAAACAGTGTTCCCCATAGGAACCATAAGCAGTTTTCAAGACTGTGATGTTTGTGTACAGAACTGAACAACCAAATATTTCTTCCTGATAATCTCACAAGTTCTCTCTTTTCTTAATATAGTTGTTCTAATTCATTCTGCCATCCTTAACAGTATAAGTCATCATTAATCACAGAAATACGAATTTCCTCATACTATGACTAAGTGGGCAAGCATAATCTTCTCAGGATTTTGTCAGATAATTTTACTGTTTTGATAGCCCTGAAACTTTATAGAGCACTTTAAACTGTATTGAAAAATGATTTAACGAGACATAAACTTCTAAGTATCTGAGCCATCCAAGAAAGCAAGTCTTAGGAGTCTAAGTAGTTCAGTACTATAAGAGCTGAATGATATATAACCAACTTCATATTATGTGCCACACCATTCCTTCACAGGAAGCCTGGGACAGAGAATTGAATTTGACCTTCACAGACTCAGTCAAGGACCTGATGCCACTTGCTGGACATCTTCTAAACAAACATTTCTTTAATCCAGTCTAGACCATGCCCAGCATTTGCCAAGGTCCTCAAGTTCATGCATAAGCAAATGCTGTGCTAAACATGTGTGGGCCAGCTTCTTATGCTTAGCAGAGTCTGTGCAATTCAATGTCACAAGAGATTATAAAATGTGCTGGCTTTTTTGTTCTTTAGAGGTATGTCTGTGAATAATTTAATTTGTGAATGTAAATGGAGGTGAGTGTTTGGAAAGGCTGTGTTTAACCAAGGTTGGATAATCTCCTCAAGCTTTTACTGTAATCAGTAGAAGGAGAAGCTCCTCCAGAGGATGTCAAAATGGGCACTTTTTTCTGTGCTAACCCTGGAAGGCACCAGGGAAGGTTAGGTTTGCAAGGACAGAGTAAATCTCATGAACAATTAAGACTAACTTCATGGTGAACTCTAAAATGCCAAGACAGAGTTCTCCTCCTTGTCCATTATTTAACTAGTGCAGTAGCAGAATTCCAAATAAAGATGGATGGATACAGCTCTAGCTATAATGCAACACAAATGCCTTTGTCTAAAGCCAAACCTCAGCTTGATGTGAAGCCTTCCAGGATGCAGGATGCCTTCACATTTTTATAAAAGTGGTCCCTCTGGAAGTCAGAGAATGGTTTCTGCCAAAAAACTGCACATGTTATATATACACACACATACATACACACATACATACATACAGACAGACACACGCACACACACACAACACACACACATATACACGTTATTTTTTCAACAAGCTTTTTTGTTTTTCTTGGAAAATTCAACACTCAAAATAGAAAAAAAAAGAAATTACCATTTCATTATGTGCACTTCACATCTCCTATGAGTCCTAAGCAATCAGACCTCCTGACAGAAACTCATGCTGAAAAGTAAAAGAAACCAATGATTTTGTTTTGGTGTTTGCTAGATAAAGAGTCCTTCATTGCAAATGCAGTATGTAAGGTAAAGTTAGTGATACCAGGCTGTTAATATACGTCAGCTCATAACTGAAGCTGAAAAAGATATGGTTTAGACAATAACCAGAAAAACTTATCAGAGAAGGAGAGAGGCTGTGTATGATTTCAGTGAAGAAGTAAAGGAGAGAGATTTTCTGTGCAAAAGAAGGACACAAAATCCTCAGTGACTTCTGGAATCAGGACAATCACTGTTTACTAGTGAGCTGGAGTCATAGACTGGTACTGGTGCAGTGAATAACTGTGGCACTTGCTGTCTGCCTCCTGCCCAGTGGCTGCCCAGCACCCCAGCTCATACCACCCAGGAGATTAAACAGCAAAACACTCCCAAGGCTGATGTCAGGAGCCATGGCCAAAGGTGCCTGGAAGTCCTCATCTGATTGTGATAGCAGCCTCCCCAGTTCCTGGTTCACACTCAGATTCCTTGGATAGAAAAGGATGATGTAAGCAGAGGTTGTCCTGGGTGCCGTGAGTCTGGAATTCTGCACAGTGGGTCACAAGAGTGAGGAATCAGGAGTGGCTTGCTGGCTGAAGCAGTAAATCCTCTCTAGCAGTGAGAGGACTGGCAATATGTCTGGTGAAAGTTGTCCCTAACATCCCAGACCTAATAATTTAGATTAGTATATGAAAGGGATCTCTGATCATCTCCTGCTACAACCCTTCCACTCAGCAAAGCACCAGCCTCAAAGTTTTCTCGGTGTTACAAGTCTAGAGTGTCAAATATGCACCATCTACAATTCATTCCATAGACAGACTGACTCTAGCAGGGATCTTTATGCAACCCTTTCTTAAAGGGTCTCGTTTCAGTCATCCATTCTTTGTGTAGAAGTATATCTGCATAAAGAATTAGCTTTTCAATCAATAAACCAAAGAACTCTCTTGCTTCTTAAACAGAAATACCTTGAGAAATCCAAACTGTAGCAATTACAACCCTTCCACTACACAGATAAATATTCCATAAGTTTTCTTTTACTTTTTAAAACTATTGTACAAAACCACACTTTGTAACTAGTAAAAGAAAGGTGAAATCAACAAGGTTTTAAATAACATGAAGCCATCCTTAATTCACAAGAGTTGTCCTAACTGTGCTTGGATGATCAAGGCAGCTTGATATGTAGTATTTGGATAGTGAAAGGTAGTGAACAGGGTGACCACTTTGTCAGCACACTTCTTGTGGTTTACATAAATTACACAGATTTATAACCTTAACTTTAGAAGCTGAGGTAATCAAGATAAAGTTAATCAGTTTTCTCCAAAAATCTCAGCTTTCTAGGAAATAATACAGTGACTATCTTTAAATATAGAACATTAGGGAGAAAGATTGTTCTCTGTTATCTGTCATGGTGTCTCTTAAAAGCTTTGATCTAAAAGACCTTTGATTTTATGGCTAAGAAAAAAAAACAAGTTTGCAATAAAATGGTACCATTTTATGATCTCTGACACATAAATGTCATTTCATAGAGGATTTGTATAGAAAAGAAAAATACTCTAAAATGCCATCTCTAACTGGCTTCTGAAAAAGCATATATTTTAGGTTTGAACAACAAAATTGTTTTTCCACATATAAACATTCATTTAGGTCTCACTCCCACACAGAACTGATGCCTCCAATAAAGAATATGACTCACACCATTGCTGGTGGAAGTTATTGACTTTTCTTTCCAGAACTAAACATCAGACAAGCATCAGAAACTACAAAGTTATTAACTAAGATATATCACAAACTAGTATCCACACACCTCGGAATAGCTTCAGTTCAATAGTTACTGCACTCTTGACATCCTTTCTGGGTGCAAGTGTTCGGGTTTGGGCTTTGCTCTCTTGCTGTCCCAGTTTAAAGAATTTTTCCCATTACCATGCTAAGGGAGGCTGCTGGTTACACCCAGGATCTTTTGAGGACTCCAAGCAAAGGGGTAGCTGGGGGCTGGCTCCTGGGGGGGAACTACTCGATCATCAGCAATCTCGGAGGAGGAAGATGCCCCGTCTCCAGCCACGCGGTTGAAAAGCAGGGGAGCGAGATTCTCTGTGGTTGGACTGCCCTGCATCTCCCCTGCTTTAGCCTCCTACCTCTGAGGACACAGCTGAACACCAGTGTGGGGGTCCAGGGTGTCCCTCTGGACCTTCTGTGGGTGCGAGAACTCCCCTGTCAGACCCCTCTGAGACCCCCAAGTGAAGCCCGGGTGGTCCGGGGGCTGGATCCAACTCCATGGGAACATCTACCTACTCTCAGAGAGGAAATGCAAACTTTAAGAGAAACTAGACTGTGAATTAGATAGTTAGCATGTAGAAAAGGTAGTTTTGGGATTGTTTATATTATCCACGAGACCAAGATGGAGAATTTGGGGTGTGATGTCTTTCTTCCTCCTTCTTCTTCATGTTCACCATCTTGGAGGGGATCCTGGGAATCACAGATTGGTTGGGGACAAAACTGGACATAGTAATAAGATTCTGTAGTATTGGAAAGTTATTGTAAACATAGAATACGTAGTTTAGAGTATAAAAGATAAGTCCTGCCTTCCGTGGGCAGACTTTCTTCCTGGACACGGTGTTGACCAGGCTGCTGCTCGCGAGCAAGAACCCTTTATAGATAATAAACAGCCTTGAAACCTGGACCACTGTCTCCTGCGGTTTCTCTTCGGCGGCTTCAAGAATTCCCTGAGTCCCGAACCACCCTCCTATGTCCTTCTGAGTGGTCTCAGCCATAAAGAGACCCTCGGACAGTGACACACCAGGACTCAAACAGTGAGTGGGGAGCTGCCCCCTCCACCCTGCTCCCACCTGAGACACAGCGCGGCCGCTGCCGCCTTTCCCCCCGTCCCGTCTGCTCTTCCCAGCTGTGCGGGCTCTGCCCCATCTGAACCACCGGGAACAGACTCAGGCAGAGTGTGTCTGCAGCTAAGAAAGGACTGGAACTGAGTTATCTGTTCTGTTTTGTTGTTATTTTTAATAACTGCTGTTGTTTCTGTTTGTACGGTTAGATACACTAGTAAAGAGCTGCTATTCCTACCCCCTTATCTCTGCCTTAGAATTCTTGATTCAAACAATTACAATACTCGGGAGGGAGAGGACTTAAATTCTGTATTTCAAAGAGGAGCTTCTTCCTTTATTGGCAGACACCTGTTCCTTCAAACCAGGACAGCAAGACTGTTTGTGGGGGCTTTTTTATTATAATATACCCATTAATGTCATTTTCTATCTCAAAATCTGCATTTTAGTACTCTGTATTGACTAATCTAAAATGTGAATTTATAAGTTAAATGAAAATCAGAAAAAAACACAAAATCTGTTTTTCTTAGGTAACTTTCAGAAACTTTTCTCTTACTTTTCTTGCCTTTCATATTTTCTGAGACAAGTCTTTCTAGTGCTAATACTTTTCATACCCTGAATCACAGATATGTCCTTCCCATAGGACATATGTTCATTCTGTTCAAGAACATACCTAGTCTTGAGCTTACTCTCAAAAGACCAGAATACTGAGATACCTCTTCCTACCCTCATAACATCTCGACTCATATCCTCTGATTTACTCTGCTATCACTCTGTCACAAATATTTGTATCAAAAGAAGCTGCATCAAAAGCAGCATGACCAGTAGGTCAAAGAGATGACTATTCTTGTGAGACCCTATTTGTTCAGCCTGGAGAAGAGAAAGCTTTATAGAGACCTTATGGCATACTCCAGTACCCAAACAAGAGGGCTGGAGGACTTGACAGGAGTATGCAGTGATGAGAGAACGGGGAATGGCTTCAAACTGAAAGATGGCAAGCTTAGACTAGATGTTAGGAAAAAATTATTTACCGTGACAGCAGTGTGAAGCACTGGCAGAGTTTCCCAGAGAAGCTTCCCCATTTCTGGAAGTGCTCAACACCAGGTTTGATGATGAACTCGGTCTAGTGGAAGGTGCCACTGCCCATGGCAAGGGGGGTGGAACTAGATGATTTTTAAGGTCCCTTCCAACCCAAACCATTCTATGATACTATGATTTCTCAATTCAATCAGGAAACTGTGCATATCAAAGGTTTTTTGTTTTTGTTTTTTTTTTTTTGTTTGTTATGTACCAAAACTGATAAATTAATGTTCAGTTTTAAGTGTTCAGGCAATGTTTCAGAGTAGGAAGATATGTAGTTATGCACAGTCACTTAACTGAATTTCCAGGAAAAACATTCCTAGAATGGTGAATTTATCATACAAACAAGTGAATTCATGCATGTGTCAGTGCTGCTACTCTCATAGCCAGCTAGATCTGTATTTATAGTGCCAAATGGGAAAATCGTGTACAGTGATTTTCAGGCATGTAGAAACCCAGTCACAGGTGCTCTGAGGACTAGGAGTGCCACAGCTGTTAGTTTGTCAGGGGTAAGGTCTGTTGATGAAACTGAATTGCTTGCTTATGGCAAATAAGCCTTGCATGTGAATAAACTGACTGTGGTACAACAGTGGCTGAAAACCAGCAATATGACAGAAAAAATGTTGGATATAAAACACTGACCTGGGGGACTCAGATGCAGAGTTATGCCTAATTAACATGAGTAGAGTCAAACATGCAATTCAAACAACAGCATCTGTTAGAAAACAAAGCAACTGAAAAAGCATTTAGTTTTATACTGAGTTTTAGGAATCATTTACTTCAGGCAGGTTAACTGTGTTTGTCACGTAACTCCCAGGCATTTTTCCATGCTTTGATAATAGCAAGGCATCTATGGGGCACTTAAATACAGAATGCCTTGAAACAAAGGCATTTAAGTCCTTCCTGGAGAGCCAGCTGTGGTTATTCCTGTGTTTTTATCACAGAAACTGAGATCAGAATAGGAAAAAGTCGTATTTCCCCTGAATCCTGCTGCCTCTTTTCTTTTGCTAAGAGCTGTTTCATCTAAAACAGGAAAAGGACTGCAGTATCAGAGTACATCCAACTGAGAGAATTATAAAGTTCAACTCATGCTTTGAAACTCCCACGTTAGTGGTAGGAAATTCACTACTCAGGTTTTCATTCTCCATTCTTTTACAATATTTTTTTTCCTTTCTCACAGGTACATTGATGCAAACTCCTGCATGCCAGATATCAGTCTCATAGCATGTAAGTAGCTGACTCACTGAGGCACAGTGGAGTCTCCCCCTTGGCTTCAGCAAGCTTTGGAACAAGGAAGAAACTTTCTCTTTGTGGCAGTTTCCTCTGTTGAGGCATTGAAAAACAACACAGGAGAAAGAAGGAAGAGGCAGGGAACATGCTTCTCACTGCTTTCCATCTGCACTCTTCTCACTGCATTATTTATGCTAATCTGAACAATTTAAATAAGTAATATTCCCCCCTTTTATTTCTCTGTGATTGATGCTCAAGAACACTGCAGAAGCATATTTAATAACACTGAGTTATTAGATTTGCTTATACAAATCTGAATGATTGTAAGTACTTACATCCTAATTAACTCTTTGTCCCTGTTTATGTAACTAGAAAGTACCAGAAGACTACACTTGCTTTGTACAGGAAAACCCAATAAAAATATTGTGGAGGTCATACAGCAAATCATTTATAGTCTGAATCATTAATCTGAATAGAAGAATACCTTCAAACAAAACAGAAAAGCAAGGAAAGCTCACATAACCTTCCTAGGACACTAACATGTTATTTACATGTGAAACTGTTTGTGTGATTTTGTAGCAATATTTTCTTTTCCAAAGAATACAATTTTTTCCTTCTTGTTTTTATTAAATAAAGTACATTTCTGTATTTTCTCTCTGTTAGTCACAGAATTGGTCACAGATATGTTCAATATTATATGCTAAACTATATCAAAGAAGGCACTAAAAAAAAATCTTGAAAGGAGAATTATTTAGAACTATCATGTACTGAACAAAGGAGAACGAAGGACTGACATATTTATGAGATTTTGCATTATGATAGGGGTTTTTTTCTGCTTGTCTTAAATGCAGTTTGAGGTTTTGGTCACATTTCTTTATCCCCTTTTTACAAAACTGCAAAGTCATTTTGATTGCCAAACATGATTCTTTTCATGGCATTATTAAAGCAGTTCACACTATTTTTCTCAGCAGTCGTTTCTCTCTTCTAGTTTGAGAAGACATCTGGAGAGAAAGTTTGAATATTTTTGTATAATACACGTTATAAATATCCTAAGTCTCAGCATCATAGTACCTGGAGGAAATCTAGACTCTAGTGATGTCTTTTGCTTATAATTTCCATCTCTTGATTCAATGGACAAAAATGTATCACGTGTTCTTCAATACTGAATGTGCTAAAACAACTCACTGAAACCTGACTGAAACTCTGCCAAAAAGCAAAGTTAACTGCTTAATTATTGCAGCAATATATTATCATAAATACATGTACAGGGCTTTTCAGCTCTTAATAGCTAATTCTCTGGACTTTAAAAACAGAGACCAAGGGCTTGATTTAAAGGCTTGTATTTTCATTTATTTAATAGTTTTTCAACTAATGGTCAGCTGTATTAAAACAAACAAACAAACAAAAAAACAAAAAACAAAAACAAAAAAAAAAAAAAAAAAAAAAACCCCAGCATGTTTACTACACACAGATAGCATGTTAGCATGAAGAAAGTCTAGACAATGCAGATGCATTTTGGTCTAGACCATTCTGGTAGCTCTCTGAGGAATGGCAGCACACAAGAGCACAATGGTGTGAGATAATGTGGGGGCCAGCCAAAACGCCTGACCTCATGGCACTCACAACAAAGTCTCAGCAGCACTTGGGGACTCAAGACACAGCCACCACACTGCAGTCAAAGACATGAGCAGCTGTGAGAGAAGTTTCTACACACAAGAAACATGGAGTCTGTGGAATTCATGATTCACTGATTCCGCATTACTTAAATAATTAACTCAGTTAACTGAAATATCATCAAGGATCACAAGTTACCTGGAAGTATATATAGAGCCAGAGAAAATAGAAACCATGTTTCTACACAGCAATTAATCCATGGAATTATTTCTTTCAGCTATGACATATCTTTTCTGTGCTGGAAGATCTGCAGAGTATTCAGGACAGGAGTTTGCTCTGTTGACTTTTCCTCTGATTAAGAAATCACTTGTAAGAGAGCTACAAAATCCTTGTATGCTGTCTCTTTAGCTGTAAGCCATACATAATAAGAGATTTGCGGAGGGTAAAAAAAATCTCCTAAATCAGACTGATTTAGCAAGATTGTGAAACACTGAGACTCCAGATCTTAACATTAGTTTTCATCCCAACTCTGTAAAATTCTAACACTTTGGTTTTGTTGTTTTGTTGCTTTTTTTTCCCCCTGAAATTGCAATTCCAAATAAATTTTCTCCAAAAGGCATTTCAATAGGATACTTTTAAGCATTTCATAGTCCTATGACTCAAAATGAGGAAACTGTCCAGCTAAGTTTCCTTTAAAGTCCTTTAATTTGAGTATCAAATTGCTAAGAGAAATATCTCTTCTGATGTTTCTGATATCCTTACTTTTCATCTTTGCTAATGCATACAGAGTTGTATTTCTCATGAAATGGCATCGAAGTTGTATTTCTGTCAGCAGGAGTTCTACAGTGTGCTCTTGAGAGATACAGAATTTCTGCTGGCCATGTGGAATAAAAGAAAACAATGAACAATAATTTGAAAGCACCCCAAAACTGCAAGTGATTCACAGTTTCTATAAGGCAGAATACTGATGAGAAAATTCAGTCTTAAAATGTTTGATGTTCCAAAATTAAATACTTTACATGAGTTAAAAAATTAAATATTCTTGGGCTTAACTGACTGTCATATGAAATTTTGATTTTTTCTTGGTCTTTCTTTCTCATTAACAGTCTGAATTTGAGAAACCTGCAGTTTGCTTTGGGTAAACAAACAAGCAAAAAGAAAAGAAAATCTGTTTATGATATTCAATTCCTAGCTAGTAACCTTGGTAGCATTTTACATCCATTTTGTGTTAACTAGCACAGGCTGGTAGAGAAGTGTATGTGACTATATAATAATCTAGCTCTATTAATAAGCACATAAGTTTAAGTAGGAATGCCAAGGAGCAATCTTCATTTCTACAACAAGCTATTATATTATGGAAATGTGTTTTCTAGCTGTTGTGCCTGTCTAGACTGCTATCAGCAGCTTGTATTTGTTATGAAAGCCTGCAGCTGGTCCATGCAAAGTTTGCTGTTTTGCAGCCCATCTGTTCAGAAGAGATCTGTAACATTGCCCAGTTTGGAGTAACACTCCCTTATCATTGTAGTTGCAGTTCCTAAATAGAAATCTGAAATAATGATGGTTGTTTTCTACTTTAGATCCCAGTACATTTTCTCCTGTTTGGGTAGATGACTATCTGGCAGGTGAAACCAGAGGCAACTGAGAATCAAGCAAAGCAGGCCGGGGAGTAGCATCCTTTCATTTCTGTGGCTTGTTTGATCCCTGTAGTCTCACAAAAGTTGTGATGCTGAATGTTCTTAGGAGATGAGAAGGTGGCAATGAAGATAAGTAAAGTGTGAACAAATGGACGTGTTAAACTCAGGAGACAAAAATAGAAGTTGGTGCTTGGAGCTACATGCACTATACACTGCTAATGTGCTTCTTATTGAGCAAGACCTGAAAATTATCTTAATTTTAGGCAAAATTGCAGTAAGCAGGCTCAGCACACTTCCTAGAAGCAGTCATTAGCTGTCTCATTAGTAAAAGTTTAGGAAAACCCACATCTACACTGTCTCAATTTTTACCGATAGTAGAATTATTTTCTATTTTCTACCCACCATTTGTTACTGCAAAGGAAAAGTTGGACTGTAGCTGATTTTGATTAAGTCTTTTCTGATGTAAAAATGCAGCCACTTTCTGAGTGACCCAACCAAGAAAATTGATGTATATTGTTACAGATCTAGCTTGTTTTGGGATCTGAATTTACCTTTATTGATATGTACCACTACTGATTTAAAAGTGCAGTATGAATGATCATTGCATTTATATAACTGTTGTCAGTAATGGAATAATTGTTCTCTTTTAGGTGCAGGTTCAGTAATGCAGCTCTGCAGTGGCCCTCCGGCTCTTACTCAAAGTCCTGCTAACCTGAGATGGTGAAGTTGGCTGACAGAGCTGACAGGAATGGTGCACTATTGATCAGGAAGAATAGTTAGTGTCCCTTAGCAGCTTATGACAGCTCCTTGCACAGATCATTATCGGCTACTTTGTGTGCCACTGTGGCTTTTTCCTTGGTTTTCTCTCGAATGCTTAGCTGTCACTGCTGGCACTTGCTTCTGATTTCTCGTTCCTGTTACAATTTCATTTCTGCTATAAACTTCTCTTGCTTCAGATCACATTTCTACACAGATTCTTAGCCTGGGAAAACTCTCAGATTTCTCTGTCTCATGACTGTGAATCCACATCTCCACCTTGGCTTTTAACCCTATAACCATCAGGACCAGTCATACAGATTTCTAGTATTATGAACCTGATACAAACAGGGCATGATGTACAATTTTAAATCAGAAGAAGTAACCAGATCAACAAAAAAACAAAGCAAGAGATTTCAATTCCAGAAATATGTTATATACTAGCAATTGAATTATTTTATGCATGTAAACTCAAAATTCCTGAAATTTTAAAATTGAAAGAAAAGCCCTCACGAAATATTTCTATGTAGTGGTTGATATAGAACTTAAGATATCATTAGGCCCTTTCTTGGATTAATCCAGTTTACATGAAAAATCTGTGTATTATTGTCTTAAGGATAGAATTTATAGAACAGATGGTCTATGTACACAGCATAGAACCTGACCTGGGTAAACTCTGCTTCTCACATATGGTTTCCCTAAGCATCAGGGTTCTTTGCATGCGTATGTTTTCAAAGTGTCTGAGAAACAGCAAAGGATGAATTGTGACCCTCAAGAATATTTCTTCCACAGCATGATGCTAAATATGTATTTTATGCCCTAGAGCAAGAGAGGAGGTAATTCAAAAATATATCAAAATATGTGTACAGTGTGAGTAGAATTTAACTGCATTGGAAAATCAATGCACCAAGCATGTCTAAGAGCAGAAACACATGGAATAGTTCCTTAGAAAAGAAAAAAGTGGTAGTCAGCAAGCCATAGTAATATCAGAACAGGGAACACAGCTGGACTTCTTTCTGCTGCTTTGAGTTACATGCATTGCAAGAAATAAGAAAAAAAGACATACCCTCCTTTCTTCTAGTAGAGGAACTTATGCTTTTTCTGGCTTTTGCTGCTTTGTAGAAAAGTAATAAAGGAAGGGAAAGCATCTCAAAGACTTTCCTGTGATTTACATGCCCTACACAGGCAGTATCTGACCTTTAATTTGGCTAGATGTGCATTGATTAGGACTGAATCTCATTAAGACACAATCTACTGGGGGTGGTGCAAGAGAAAATATAATATTGATTAAAAAATAAAATAATCCTCCTCTCTCTCACCCTCCTGACTGCCTTAGTTCATAATTAGCCTTCTCATCTAGCTTTCTTCCTACATGTTATGTAGCTGTCAGTCTGACAGGAAGCAAGATCACAAGAATGCAATTAGAAATTTCAAATTAGCAGTCAAGCACAAGACATGGGATGGATGAACCTGCATCATGCTCAGTATGTCGTTTGACTGAAGTGTGATCACAGTAATGTGAGTTAAATATTTTTATTTTGACATAAAAATATGACTGCTACTATGCTTATGCTACAGTTTAGGAATTGCATCACATTTTTCTTATATAGAATGACCGTGAGAATCAGATTATATGCATCAGCACAGATAAGGTCATTTTTGCCCTAAAATGTAAGACTGAAAGGATTGTTTCTGTTCACTGTGGGACTACTTTACAGAGAAAGCAATAAAAGGCAAACTTGGCCAGAACTGTCTCTGTGTTAGAGCTGTAGAAAGGAATTGAATCAGAAATGATATTTTCTTTTCCCTTCCTTTTCATGATCTTTTAGAAGGATACAGTACCACAATAAATGTTCAGACAGTAATGAGACAGCACCAGGATCTTCCCAAGCCAAATCTAGGCTTTTTAAAAAGTAACTGCAACACCAAGAGTGTTTAAATGAGTTTGGATTAGCTTTGCTCAAGTTTTATTTGAGACTAGCAGCATCTGTTTTGGGATTTACAAGATTTTCACTAATATGACAATTAGTATTGTGTTTATTCTCGTTCTAAATTAATTGTTGGCAAATTGTGTGGGAAGGCTCTTTATAGGAAAAATAAAAAATAAAAAAACAATACAAACCAGTAGCAAATTTTAGCAGTGTATTAGCAAAGTAATTTTCTTTCTGATGGAAGAATGTGTTTGAGCTGACCTATTAAAAACAACACTGGTTTACTATTTGAGCTCTTCATAATGATCAGTCACTGAGAAAGGAGCACAGAAAGCCACAGTAAGCAACTTCAGCTAGTGTGTACCATCCTGACTCCACTGAAGTGATGCTCTTCTGCTCTCTGCCAAGATCTGGGGAAAGCTAAATGTTCAATAAGTTTAGTTTCTATTGACCATTAAATACATTGCTGTGTTGCCATGTTCATAACTCAGAGGTTCAAAGGAGTTGTTAAGTGTTATGTGGGCTTCCTAAAAGGTTTTAATCAAAGCCAACAGCTCACCCTGGTTCATTTGGTAAAAGAAACAGCAACCTTTAAGAAAAAGGCACAGGAGACAAATCAGAAACTAAAATGAGGGAGTCTGGGAGAGGAAATATGAGTTTCAGAGCTTCCACTGGGGCTTACACATTGCTTGGCCCTGTGAAAACAGAAGAAAAACTTCTTCACAAAGAACTGTCAGACGTATTTTTTTTTTTCTTCCCATCCTCAGCTCTTATACTGTGGGAACTTCTGGTGCCAGGAAAATTTAAACCCAAAAAAATTTTTAGTAAAGAAAAGAAATCATGGAAAAGCAAGATCTTAGTATTACTTGATTAATACAGTGTGATACATAGATAGAGGAGGAGTAGTAAATTTAAAGTTCTTTAGAGGAACATAATGAATGTTAAATGTATTACTTGGAGTTTCATTTTATCTGCTCTGGTATTAAAAACACCCTGTTCTACCCATATCTTACTGAAATTCTGTTCAGATATTTGCAGTTATTACTCTGTTTTAAGCTTGTTTTCAAAAATACTTGAAGTGATCTGTGGAATTCTTTCAATTTAAATCAAAGTGGGCATTTCCTCTATTACATTTCCCTCTTCCCTGCAGGGATTCAGGAGTTATGTCTTCTGTGTTGCATTTTAAGAGAAGAGCCTTCCCCCTAGGGTTTCTATTCCTATCTTGTTCTGCAGGCCCTTTCTCCAGACCCAGGCATTCAGAGGAGATAATGGCTCTGGATCTGAGGGTGCTACTCCTGAACCTTTTCTGTTCCTTTAGTCAAAACTGCTGTGTCTTTCTTAAAATTGTGGTAAAGAGAGATATCACCTAGGATCTCCTTTGAGGAGTAGATAATAAGATCCACTATTAAATTCACATGAAGAAGTTCCTATAGCTCATTCTATGCTCCACTTAACAATGTTATTAGCATGTCATTAGAAGAAAATTTTTGCCTTTAAGGTTTGTGTGTAACTTTCTTTATAGAAATTAGCAAAGCATAAAAAAACCTTGTCATTTCTTTTCCTCCTACTCTCACTTACATCTAGAAAAACTGGAAAGCCAACTTTAGCAGGTATGAACAGAGCACAAAGCACAACATTGCAAGTAATTTCTGGAAAAGTCCAATAGGAAAATATTCACCTGTAAGATCTGAGAAAAGAAAAATGTAGGTGAATGTATTGTTAGTGCTAGGAAGCTAATTAACAAAATAGTTATTTGGTATCTGTGCAAAGAGTGACACAAACACTAAAAAAATATGGAAAAAGTCAACTTTGTATGTTGTAGTTTAATGTTGAAGATAGGAGTTTAAAAAAGTAAAAGTTCCATTTCTCTCAAGGAGAATAAGCATTAAATTTAGTAAGCAGAAACATTACCCTAAGGAGAGATTGAAACTCCAAAATGAGCTACAAATCAAACACAAGCCAATGCCTTATGCTAGATTTTTTTTTTTAAGCAGAAGCTGAAAAAAAAAAAAAAAAAAGAACTCCAACATCAAAGAAAGGAGGAAAATGCTGATCTTAACACACAAGTTTAATTATTTTTTAATACAATATTCACAGTTTGCAGGACCTGTCAAAACAGGAAAGTACTCTCTCTCTCCTTTCTCTTGTTTGTTTGTTTTTATGAAATGTTAAAAAGTTTTACACAGGGTTCATATTTACTGTATGCAGTAATTTTGAATCAAACATGTTTCTATATTCCGATATGCTGATGGGCTTGAACCTGTGGTCATCTTTTACCAAAAAGGGTAAGATACACAATATAAGATTTTGATCATTAAATTATTCAAGAAAATTCATGTGCTAGTCAAATAATTTGATCTCTGGTTCAGCCTGCTGTTTTAAATAAAGACATATATATATATATATATATATATATATATATATTTATCCATAGATATATATGAATGAGAATGTGAATTTGTTATTTCTGGCACTAGCTTGGGTTTAGGTAGGACACCTCCTTACAGACTTAATTACCATCTCAAGTAATTTGTCAGCTTTTCAAACCTTTTCATTTAAAATTGTTTAGGTGCCAGAATCCTTGGTGGCTGACGTAGATTTACCACTGCCAGAAACATCAATAGTAGCAGCTCCTACTTTTGCAGAACTGCTATCCTGCATCTCTGTAGTTCCTTGGACACATCATTTTTTTCTGACCAATGGTATTTTCTGACTGCATTTCAGTATTTTCACCTTTGACCCTTCACCTTATTATCTGGAGTGCTAACAGCAAGAGAATACAGAGAACAGGGATGGCAAGGTGGGACCAGAAGAGAAGGTCTGATGCCCAGAGGCTGTGTGTGGCACTGCCACGGCTGGTGAGAGGAGTGGTGACACAATTGGGACAAATTTGCAGGGCCAGTTTGAAGGAGAGCTCCTGACACATCCTCCCAGTCCCCAATGCCTGGTGCAACTCCCTGAGGCTGGGACATAAAGCCACTTCCCCTGTGGGAGAGACACTGTGGTTGAAACACCAAGTCACCAGCTGAAGGAGCTGCAGGAAGAGGTGAGCAGACTGCACACCATCAAGAAGGGATGGGCACAGCATTGAACCTGAACCCCACATTGTGTGGAAGGAGTGACAGGTAGAAGCTGCCCCTGAACCAGGATGCCAGGAAGCAGAAAGCCAGAAGCTTGAAAGTTTGGTGACAGAAGGAAAAGCTCTTTTCCCACTTTGCGGCTGTGCATTGACAGAGTTGATTTAAAGCCCTGAGAAAAGATGTGAAGGAGCAAGTTTTTTTTTTCACAGCACAGTGGGGAGATGTATGAGCTTTGACCTGGATTTGGACCAGATATTTTGAAAAATTGTATCCCAACATAAAATGTTCTAATTGTTCTACTGGTTCTGATCAATGATTCTATGACACCAATATCTTTGAAATTTTCCAGCTGCAGTCACAAATCAATATCCAGGACAGTTTGAAGGTAGTGTATCCTACAAGCTGGATTTGACTGACTGTGGCAGTGTCAACATTCCTGCAAACTCTGGACTTCGTGTTTTCATACTGCATTACCCACTTTTCTTCCAGCAGTTTTCACTTGACTTCATCCACAGAGCTAAACATTCCAATCTCATTTTCTTATGTTGCAGGACACATCTCACCACTCCAACAATATATTATATCCCATTCCCATTTTATATTTAAAACTATAAACTTTTTCTGTCATTATATTACAGTGAGGTTGGAGCAATAAGAATGTTGTTTCTACTTTTTATTAAAAATGCTTCTTTTTTATTGCAGTAGTAGTTCTTTGCAGTTCTCTGAATCTTCTTTCATTGTGTGCCTTAAAACTAGTCAAATTATTGGAATTATCTGTAGATCTTAAATATCATGGCCTCAATCACTAGTGTTTATTCAGATTCAATGAGGAACATCTAATAAGAAGGAAACAATTCATCTTTTGTTTCACCTGTGGAATAGTCTAACTTTGGATTATTTTAAAGCAATCTGAGTACATTAAAGAGTAACCATGTCCCCATAATAAAAAATGGATTTCTGTTTATTGCCATACCTCAGATTCCTTGAGAATTCCTCCATAGGAGGCATAGTAGCTTTTGTCTTTTCCCATCTGAAGTTATCCCTCACATATCCCCAGAGAACTTCTTTGTATTACCAGAAAATGAGAAGGAAAATAAAGACATCTGGTTTATAGGATCTGGGGTTTGCCAGTTGGCCTATGAATCATCTGTTCTGGGAATGGTATCAATCCATCTTGTTTGATACTCTTAACAGTTTATACCTGTTCAAATCCAGTCTATTGAGAATTTAATCCTCATTTAATATGACAAGTATTCAGAATATATGTGAAAACAATCAACTACTTTAAGGAACTAAAACTTCTATTTTGGCTTTATTATTCCTATTTAGTTTATTTATCTATTTGCTATTATGTAAATATTTTGCAACTACCAAAATGTACATTCAGAATGCAATGAGTGAAATAACTTTTTTTACATTTTGAACTTTCTGTTAAAGTGATATATTTACACAAAGCATTTTTATTTCTCATAAGCTGTATTTTAAAACAAAATACAATTCAACTGTAGAACTTCAACTGAAGTAGTAAAATGTTTAAAGTTTAAACATTTAACTTTTTACTAAAAATCAAAATATTTGGGGATAATTTTTGCCTGAAATAGACACCTCATATACTTTCAATGGATACATATCCCTTTTACCGAAATTAGACTATTTGTATTTTAAACAACACATTTGCAAGGAAAAAAAAAAAAAAAATATTTAAAGCAGCATATTTTTGGTCATTCCAATAGCTTTTATCCAGTCCTAAATATTTTTCAAAATCAGTGCATTCCAATTTTTATCGAGATTCTTTCTATCTTGTTATTCATTTCCCAGTTGGATATATTCAACTAAACTTGTAGATATTATATGTAGAAATAAATAATTTCACATCAAAACCACTGAACGTTAATTTAAATTTAAATAAATCCTTTTTGCAAAATATTTAAGTTTAAAAAGTCTCCTGAAGTTTTATGTCTTAGTGTTACATTATTTTCAGAAGACCTTAAGAAATTTTAATTAATCCAGATTTACTTCTTCTAATAGTCATATTTATAGTGCTGAAGAGTGAAATGGGAAAGAAGTATCATGTTTAATGACAAAAAGAAAAACAACAAAACACCCAAAACAAAAGGAAAAGAAATAATTTAGTATTTGTTCCCTTTTCATTGTAGAATTGTTAGATATCTTAAAATTGGCCATTAAAATAAGCAGGTAATATGCATCACTGAGGGAGAGGAAGGAGTTTTCCAAGCAGCTACTTGGTTACTGCTGGCAGTGGTCTGATTGTGCTGTTTCCTAAATCACAGACTAATGATGCAAGATAATTCAGGTCCAAAGGGTCTCCAGTCTGGCTGCAGTCTGGCTTCTCAGCACAGGGTCTCCCATGAGATCTGATGAGGTTTTTCTGGGCTTTGTTTTGAAATACCTGCAAGAACAAAGACTCCACTGCTTGTCTGGTCAACCTGTGCTGCTGCTCAGCTTCCCTCGAGGGGAAAAGGTTCTCCTTACAGGCACAGTGTTCCTCCCACACTTCTGTTTATGTCCACTGTCTTTTATCTTCCTGGTCTGCACAGCTGAGAAGAGCCCAGCTTCATCTCCTTGATGATCAGTGATGTTTGATTAGGCACTATTATGTCTGTCCTCAGGTATCATTGCTCCAGGCTGCAAAATTCTGGTTCCCCCAAGCCTCTCCCCACAGGGCAAGTGCTCCAGACCTCTAATTTTGGCTTGAATCTCTGCTCTCACTCTCCTAGCTACGCCTGCAAGGAGCTTACCCACTTTCCATATTGCACAGATTCAGAAACAGAAAGATTCAGAAATCTGGAACACTGAATATATGTGGCTTCTATAATCAATAGTTTAAAACTGTCAAAATTATATAAAGAGCTTGCTGGGCAAGAGATGAGGAAGATTTAGGGGAAAAAAAATATTTAATGCCTGGAGGATTTAGATAAATAAAAACAGTGCTTAAACACTACTCATCCAGTGCATTTACTCAGGTTTTCTGGTTAACGTACAGACTGACATTTGACCACACAAGGATAATTCATTGTTAACATATGTTTTAATCTCTGTACTTGTTTTTATATTGCTGAAATATTTTCTTTCCTCACCTTTAATATGATCATCTGTTCTTCCTTCCACTGACGTCCTCCTCAGTTGTCTTCAATGTGTTTCCCTATTTCTCTTTGCACAATGGCCCAACAGGATCCTGCTGTCTTCCCTTCCTGCTGAAAATCCCGTATCTACTCTGACAACATTTCTTAATCTACAGATTTTTGACATTTCTGCTCTAGCTAGTCTCACATTGCATTCTCTGCAACATTTCCTGTGTAGCTATGTTTGTCACAGCCAGTATAATATTTTGCTTTTATTTTTTCCACTGAAATTTTTAATGTATGTTTATTTTCTTCTGCTATATTTAGCTGAAGACCAGAAGGTAATATAAAATCAATCTCTACATCTTTGCACACCTTTATAACATTATTACTAACATCACTATTTAAACTAAGGAACTGCCATTGTGTGACTTCCTATCTGTGTTTTAAATTTTATAGATGTACATTTTACATTCAAATATTCCAATCTTTCTATGACTTTGATGTTTTGATCCCCAAAATTATCTGTCCTTAGTCCTTATAAGTAGCTGACTGGTGTAGATTGATGTAGGCTCTTATCTTATTCTATTCTATTCTATTCTATTCTATTCTATTCTATTCTATTCTATTCTATTCTATTCTATTCTATTCTATTCTATTCTATCCTATCCTATCCTATCCTATCCTATTTCTATTCCTATTCCTAATTTCTACTTCTACTTCTACTTCTACTTCTACTTCTACTTCTACTTCTACTTCTACTTCTATTCAACCCTTTTAATTACCCTCTTCACACTGTGAAAATAAAATATATATCCATGTTTCTGATCAGTTATTTTCTGGTCATAACTGTCTTTCCAAGCTGTTGTTGTATTGTTCTCTTATACTTCTGGATTTTAAATATATATGTCAATAGTTGGCTGTCAATGTAATTACATTCCTGAAGCGTACTCCTGAAAATTAGTAGAGATATTAAAGTGAGATTTATCTTACAGTGATATATCAAAGTGGAAGAGATTATGCAATTACTTAATATCTGCAGATATTTAAAATATTTTCACATTAGTCTGATTTTCTTAACCAATTCACCAAGTGATGATTCAAATATAACTTTCCATGTTTTTCTGACATTTCCCTTTATAGATATTATAATTACAGTGGTGATGAACAGTATTTTAAACATCTTTGGCTACAGTGAAGACATTATTCTTGGCAATTATCATCTACATCTTGATCCTGCAAGCATTTTAGCATGGCAGCAGCTCACCCTGAGTATTCTGATTTTTATCCACAGGAGCTGTTCATGTGAGTTCGATTTCTGGTTTTCAGAGCCAGAAAGCAGTTCTACCACTACCTGCCCTCTTGCTTTACACAGGCTGAAGAGCTTTACTTGTCCAAAGACATTTGTATCAGGCAGATACTTTTACTAGAGGTGAGGAGGCTTAGAATGATAGGTACTGATGCAGCTCACAGGCCTGCACTGCATCTCTTACAAACTAAAATTCTCCAGAATAGCTGTGAGGACATTGGATAATTATCACAGTCAGTTTTATACTAGGAGCAATAGCTGCTACTAGTTAAATATGCTGCTTGATTCTGAAGGCAGTCTGGAGCTACTTATATGAGGCAGACTCTGAGAAAACACAGTACACAGAAAGAAAATGTTCTTTATTTTACTTATATCAGATAAATTTCAATTTCTAGCCATTAGTTTGTATTAGTTTTTTGGGTTATGTTGGCTGAGGGCTTTTTTTGGTATGTAGCAAGTCCTTCTCTTCTAGCACCATTTTGTGACATTTAGCATACCCAGATTTGTAATTAAATTCCTCAGTACACTTCCTGCTGTCATTCTTATTTTAAAAAATATTTTTAAAATTTGACTGATGCTGTCGTAAACTGCAGAATTAATTCACTGATATTACAGGATGGCCTTTCCATATATACTGGAGATCAAGAGTGAATCTTGGAATTATTTTCAGATATGGAAAAAGGCAGAAATTGAGAGCAGATTTTCTGGAGTTAAAAATTCATCAATTCAGTGAACCACTGTGATATTTTATTTTCATTCTAATTCTTTGACATAATCACAAAAAAACCCCTCTTTATATTTTCAGGACAGCAGGAAATTAACTAATTAATAATCAACTATTTCAAAGTTTAAGTAACCTGAGAAATAAAACTAAAACGGAGAACATATTGAATTAATTTCAGCATGCTTTTTTACTGCTAAAGCTCAAAGATAGAACTTTATGTCTCCTTTCAGAAATAGCTGCATTTCTCTATAAATAAAACTATTTTAATAAACAACTCAACTCAAGAAAGAGTTGAGTATCTTTCTTGTAACCCAAGAAAGATATCAGTTAATCAGATGTGAGTATGTTGTCAACAGCCATTTGTTATCTGTAACAAAATTTACAAAAGCCCAAGATTTCTATTTCGTCACAATTACTAAAAGCTTTTTCAACCCTTGAAAATGTAGAGATGTAAGATTTGTGCTCATAGGTGTGCCAAATGCCTGTAGTTCTGTCTGAACATTTTACAGGCACTCATTTGTGGTTGTAAGACATACGTAAAAAGGACTGTGATGTAAAAAATGTCATGTTTCCCCCTACATTTCCTTGTTGAAAAGTCATAATAAATGTCAGTAGTGCTACAGCCTACAGTCACACAGCTTTAATATTCCAGATGATGACCATGAAGTCATACTCATGAAGAAAAAAAAAAAAAGGAAGAAAAAAACAGAAGGAGGCATTTAAAATTCATTCCGTGCAAGCTAAAATTTTAGAAATAAAAACCTGTCTTCTGTAAAATGCCATTAAGGAGTACAAATGTAGGGTGTAATATGGAAAGAGAAAAATACAATAAGGTGGGACTTCACCAGAATGAGAAGGAACAATTTAATAACAAGGGTTTTATCACATTTGCTCGGAGATCTTCTACCTCTTTTGTTTTCAGTTCCATTCATGAAAACCTATGACTGAAAATGTATAATGAAGATTAACACTGACATAATCCATGACAGCAATGTAATTTTGAATAGTGAAGGGAATTGTGTTCACTGGGGAATGAGAGAAAATTGAGAAAACTGACTAAGTTTAACTAGAAATATTGTTACAAAAGGGCAAGGATTCTCAAATTACTTGCATTTCCTTACGTCTTTCCTTTGAAATAGACATCCCTGACCCAGGAGAAGTATAATAATCACTAGTAATCTCTAAGCAGTTCCATATCCCCATCCCTGGAAGTGTTCAAGGCCAGGTTGGATGGGACTTTGAGTAACCTGGCCTAGTGGAAGGTTCCTTGCCCATGGCAGTGGGGTTGAAGCTAGATGGTCTTCAAGATCTCTTCCAAACCGAATCCTTTTATAATTCTATGTTTTTTTTAGAGTATATCTCAAATTTTTACCTCTTCTATATTTCCTTACTCTCCTTCTCTTTTAAGTAGTGTTTTCTAATAGAGAATTCAAGTTGCATCAAACTGTTTGGCTTTTCCTAAATACATTTCTTCTTTTAGGTTGGTTTTGTTTTGACTACCTGGAAAAAAATTTGGTCATCTTATTGCAATTCACAGTAATGTCCTGATTTTTCTCTGATTCCAAATCTGAATCAAATATTTTTCTTCTCAGTGCAGCATAAAAACCCACAAGTGATAGTATACTCCAAGCCCCAAATATATTCAAGTGATCCTGGCTATATCTGATCTTCTTAGGGTTTACATTGGAAGTCAACAGATAAGACTTTATATATTACTTATACAGAAACTGATGATAATGAGTAAGTGGCAATTATGATCTTGAAATGTGCATATATATCTACATAGAAGTTGGAATAGATGACCTCCTGAGGTCCTTTCCCACTTTCCTATGATCTATTTTTTTTTATATATATAAGAATATCCAGAAATACTGCATCAACTGCCAATATTTGGTTTTCCTGAATGCTTTTTTTTTTTCTCCTTAAATCTAGAAATCCTCAGTACCTTGTAGGACTGTACCTTCTATCTCAAAAAAATACCAATAAACTCCTTCAAAACACACCACTTTCCTTGATGACATTTTATTAAAGAGAAGACCAACATATTCTGAGATCTCTGCAGTGAAAGAAGAAATTCTCTTTATTACTGCAGTCCCTTTTGTTGAACTAGGATTCCCATCAGTTTACACCAACGTGTTTGTTATTTCACAGTTAATTCTGAAGTGTTATACTTCATACAAAACACAAAAGGGATGGAGAAAATTGCAGTCTGTAGAGGGATTTATTTTCTTTTACTTTCTTGACAGCATAGCTTTTTTGTTCTTCCATTCAATAGGAATAGAAGAAGTTTCAAGTCCATTCATTAATATTATCAAAGCACTAAAAAAAGTGAGCAGCACTATATTTTTTTTTCTATTTGTGATTCAGTCATTGGTATTTATTTTTAATGGTGTGACAGAATTTGGTGCTGTTTTCTGTCTATATACTTTTCTCTCATTCTACCTCTTTCCCTCCAGTAAACACATCCAATATAGTCAGGGTATTTTCACAGCCACCAGGAGGAAGTGACGGAAAGAAAAGCCAAATCACACTCTCATTGTGAATGTTCCAAATATCCTTAAAGCAGCAGTGATGGATACCATGAAATACAGATGTGGTGAAGCTTTGTATTAGCTCCTCCTCTCCATCAAGCTCAAAGGTTATTTCCTTGAGCTCCAGCTATAGGAGAAGTTCATTTATCTTGTCCTTAAGTGGCTGGGTTAGACTAAACAGCTTGTGGTTTAGGTGTTGCAACTTCTAGGTCTTTGTACAGCTACAATTCTGTTTAGTAGTGATTCTAATTTTCCTGGAACCTGGAAAATCCAATGTGTTGTCTTTGCATATACACATACAACTAGTCTAATGAAGGGCATGCTGGGCTGCTACTGAATCTGTCAGCACTGGTGACATGTGATACCAGAGCCAATGTGTTATCAGAAATGGATTCTCTTCTTTCAACCAAAAAAACAGAGAGGTTTTCTATGCAAAATGCACTTCTTGTAGTAACCCTCAGAACGGGTTACTGTCTAAATCCCAATGAATGCAGGAATTTATGCAAGGTGACTGGACCTTATTTCTTCAGACTGGCAGCACAAAGAGAAGGTTTGGAAGTTTCAGAAATACAGTCTGCTATATAAATAAAAAGATACTAAAGAAATATTTACAGACATGGAACCATCAGCAAATTTTCATTAACATGCAGAACACCTCAGCATCAAATGTATCAGCATTGTTATCTAAAAGCTTGTACGATTCTCCTACTTACGGATGACTGATAAGAACAGCTCCAGTTTCCAATTAAATCAATTACAAATCTCCTTGTAGCTTCAGTGGGATATGGATCATGTCCACAGTGAATCATGTCATGAAACTTTTATTTCATACCATTTGCTAAGTTCAAATATGTGATTTACAAAAGTCCAAGCTGAAACAAAGTCTCTATCTTTGTCTCTCTAAAAATATTTAAAAATACCTTTAGGTACCCAACAGCTGCTCTAAGCTGAGTGAAGTAAACTTAGTTTCATACAATAAAACTACTGACACTCATGTTCAGGTCTCCTGAGTATGATACAAAAGTAAGTTACAGGTAGATCTGTATCTGCTGAGGTATCACTCAATTCTTAGCTGCAACATCTGTAGGAGAATAAAAAAATAACCATCTGTGAAATAGAGGAAAATAATAAAAAAAAATATAGCTCTCCTGAGAATGCAGAGGAAATACAACTACAAAATACACAAAAGATAAATGTTTATAAGGATAAGGAATTCTATTAGAGGATAAAAGTTTTCCTGAGCTTCTAAAATGCACAGCTGGCTGCACTACAACTGTGCATGTAGAACAGATCTTTGTTTTAGTTTATAAGATATCTGTATTACTATCAGATAGCTGAAATTAAGATATTACAACTAAATTAGTTCTTAAAAATCAGGAAGTAACACTGTTCCTTTGTGTCTTTTGTGAGCTTACCTTCCCAGTACCTTGTGATTCCATAATAATGTATAAAGTTATAACTGATGTAGTCTAGAATCAAGAAATAGTCAAGGTAACATATCTTGTAGAATTTCCATGGTTATGGTAAAAATCCAGAAATTGTTTACAGGTAAATTAATTAATTCAAGTCTATGTCATCAATTAGAAAAAACTTTCTCAATATTGATAGTTTTACTCTCAAATAAAGTTGGTTGAAAAATCCTTGGTGAAACAGCTTTGTTTTAAAAATTAAACTGGCTAATTTTGACTGGATGAAATTTTAATCTGAAGAAAGTTAATCTGAAGTTTTCTGTTTTGTTATTAAAGTGCTGTGAGGAATTACACAGCAGAGCTGTCTGTCTCAAACACTCTTTTAACCACAGAAGGACTTTGCCATGAAATAAGCACAGAATGGAGCAACAGGATGATGCTAACTCCAGCCTGGTCTGGCTGGCACAGCCTGGTAGCACAACCAGACAAAAATTACCTCTGGCAAACTGTGAGGGGAAGCAACTGCTCATAAACATATCACAGTCAAAGAAAAATCACCCCAAGTTATGGGACAGAGGGTCACCAACCCATCACTGAGCCCCCTGTTCCCCCCCAATATGCCTCTATGGGTAAGCACCCACATAAGAGATAAGATAAATCTGGCACTGTGTAGGGGGAATGTAACAAACCTGGGGGAGAAGAATGTATTGCTGATTATGGACATAATGAATGCAGAATTTAAGGGCCACAAGGAAAGGTAACTCAGCAACTGTGCTGAAATCAGCGTTGTTTGCTAAAATGTATGAATAGGGAAAATTTTTGAATGACATCAGAACCTTCACCATTGCGAGGCCCAGGGTTAAGGAAGAGCAACAGGACACTCATGGATCCATGGACTGTGGCTATCTTCTGCTTGATCTCTCTCTTTCTCTCCTCCATCTTTTATATTTCTTTCTGTCTCTCTACTTGAGATTTATTGTTAAATAAAATCTGTATTATTGACTTTGATGTATCATCTCATTTGCATCTTAATTTCAGCAGAAGCATCTCACTACTTACATCTTAACAAACACAGACCAACTATGGTATGTTAACAATTACATTTAATTTTTATTGTTTTGTTGTATTTCAGCCTTTACAACAATGTTTGATTTTTTTTAACTATGTGTATAAAATATTATACAGATGACATACCACTACTGTAATGTAGTTCTGATACTAAACCAGAGTAATTGACCTTGTTGAGATGCAAAAAGAAAAAAAAAATTCAAAAGTTCCACATTGGAAAAAAATAGCTGGAAAGTCTGCTAAGCACCTAATCTCATATAAAAACATAACATCCTTCCATTAAAAAAAAAAATCCAAATACCACCAGTTTTGGTAGACCTTCCATAAAATTTATTATGTGACTGAGTTCACAGCATGGTTTCTGTGATTCTGTTAAATGCAAAATAATGCAAAGGATTTGACAAAATAAAACATTGTTCTATTCTTGAATGAACTGATGTGATCTTAAGATACTAATAAGTGAGATTACAAACAATGGACAAAGCACAATCATATGAGGATTAGGACCCAAAGAAAATAATGCCAATGGCTTTAAAATAACTGATGAAGATGCTTATCTTAAGAAATATAGTAATTGAATTGTTAAGGATGGAAAAGACCTGAAATTCTCATAGCTTTTTTTGCTCTTAGTGAAAACAAATATATTGTCTAAGAAAATAGAGCTGGAGTAGTAGGCAGCAGCAGTATCATTACTAGTATTGAGAAAAAATTTAAGAGCTTCTTACAAATTAGGTTTCTACCTGTGTAAGAAATTTTGCATTCATGAATGCCTACTGACTGCTACATTAAGTGTGCTACTGAATCACAAGTGTAGTTCCTCCAACAGGAGCTCAGCTCATATTCCCCAAGACTGCCCTGGGGTGTTACTCAAAGCAGAGTTAAGGGGAATAACAGGGAGATTCAGTTAAAGCGTGCACTCTTTTTTTTAATTAAAATGCTGCTGTAGACACAACCTCTACCTCTGGGACAGATATAATCCAGACAAAACTCAGCAGTGATTTGCAACCAAGGTAAGGGTGTGGTCAGGTTTTTTGTCTTTCAACATACACACACAGGCTGCATAGAAAGGGGGAGTTAAGTTCAGATGCTACCAGAAAAAAAAAAAAAAAAAAAAACATATCAGCTTTCCTGCATATCTAATGCCCAGTTCTGAGCATATAAAAAGCTTTTTATGTTTTTCTCTGCTTGCTGAATCATTTGTTGCTGAAATATCTTTCTGAGAGCTTAACAGCATTGAGCATGATGAGATAAGGCATGTCAAAGACAGAACATCTATCAGAAATTGATGGAGCAGTGAACTGGTTGAATTCCAGCAATTCTGGGATTTTAGGAATAGCCATGAGGTGTATTCATCATACCCCACACTGAGATGAGAACATTTGCTCTGTTTTTTCAGGTGTCTGAACCAGACAGGTGTGGAATAAAGAAAAGCTTTAGGTTTATTTACAGCAAAGTATACAACATATTAAAAAGCTTGGTTAAGTACAAAATAAATGGTAGCAATATTTTCCTCATGGCAGATCTTAATGTTTTGTTGTTTTTATGCTGCCTGAGTCATTAGGACTTCAACAGTCCCTATGAAAATTTAGTGTATTTCTACTCAGTTCTATCAACAGATCTTGAAAACTTGCAGATCATTCACCAAAAACTTATTTCAGAGGAGATGGGTAGTTAAATATGGAGGGGTTTTTTTCTGGTCTGCAAAGAATGCATATTAACATTTTAAAATATACACATTATTTCAAGAATGTTGTGCAAATATCTTCGCAAAGGTTGCACCATCTGGTAAAGACAACCATAACTTTCTTCTCTTTATTATAAATATGTATGCATAAATGTAAGTTTAAAGAATTAACTATATATATAAATATATATATATATATATATATATATATATATATATATATATATATATTTTAGAAATCACTCAACTGGTACAAAGAAAGAAGAATTAAAAAAAAAAAAATTAAGAGAAAGTTAAAACAAATCTCTTCAGTTTATAGATATATTACTGGAGATGCTGACAAAAATGTGAATTGTTCTTAGTCCAGAGCTGTCAGAAGTTAACTCCAAATAACTGAAGGGATATCTATTCAAAGATAGTTTTGGGGTGTGCACACTTCAGAATGACAATACTAAGAATCATAGTTTTGAATGATAAATTGTCTATGATACTATATTTGGTGTAGGAGAATCTGGAAGTGCTTCTCATGAAGAAAAGCTTAAACTAAATTAAGAAGGGGAAAAGTGGTGCTTCTGTCATTTTCACAGATAAAAGATCATGAAGACAGGCATAGAAAGGAAATCTTGGGTTGAGACTTGATAGTAAAATAGGCAAGATGATATAGCAAAAGGTCATTGTGCCAGTCTAACTTTAA
The DNA here is from genome assembly GCA_030060385.1 of Muscicapa striata striata. Taxonomy (NCBI): domain Eukaryota; kingdom Metazoa; phylum Chordata; class Aves; order Passeriformes; family Muscicapidae; genus Muscicapa; species Muscicapa striata. The sequence continues at coordinate 119,206 of JAREIS010000435.1, forward strand.
TATCAATATCAGTGATATCCTAGGTAAACCTACTATGGTAAACAATTTTATTACTCTTGCCATTTAAAATTCCATTTATATATTTGTTTCCTGAAAAATACTTTTAAAATATGGAAAAAACATTCCCACCTTTGTGATGAGGCATTAATAAAATGCCTTTAAAAATTAATTTTAAAAACCTAACTTTCCCAGAAGAGTATATTTTTAATTTTAATGGTAACCCTTTTTTATTTGGTTCAGAATTTTGTTTTTTTTTGTTTCAAACCCCGTGTTTAGTGAAGCACATTCTAAAAGATTAAGCTATATTATTTCCTGTTAAAGTTAAATGCAAAATATACTGTATTGAAATTCTGATTACTCTAAAGTAATTTTATTTTTCTTCATGTATTTTTTAATGATTAATCATTTTGGGTTTACATTCAAGTAGGTTCTTTAGTCTTCAATATTTTCAGAGGATAAGCATTTTTTTAATCTAGTTCAATACAGGTTTTAATTTTATAGGAACCATCACCTCAAAGGATAAATTACAGTGTAGTAAGATTAAGGAAGCAAAGCTCTTCTCCCGGAGGCACCACAACATAAAATTCTATGGTAGAAGGAAGCAAACAACAAAAAAAAAAAGAGTCTATTTTGCAGATGATGAAGTCTTGGCAGCGGAAAAAAGTTTTAGAGAAAAAGTTTTGGACACTTTTTTAAAAAGAGAGAAACATGCCTGAGGTGTTTAATATGCAAAGTGTTGCAAGTCTGCCCTCTGAGGATGGCAGTGTTCACTCTGCACAGAAATCAGAGGATTGGTTCTAGTGGATGCAATGGAAATCCTTTTCTTCCCTACCACAGTCTCCTTCTGAGGTCAAAAGGAGAAGAGTCTGGTCAAAAGCTTAGCTCAGTGTCAGTTCATTCCTACTCTTAGTGTGTATGCTTGTACTTCCTAATAATTAATATTTCTGTTTACAAAGAGTATATGATAAAATGTGCCATACTACTCTATTCTTTAAACTTACTTGTTTATGGTCATCTCAAGATTGTGAAAATTTCTGTCTTTTTGGTTCCTTGTATAACCAACCATTTTACTTTATTCTGCTCAATAGAGTTATTCTAATTTACATTAATGAGTATTTATATCTAAAAAAAAAATCTTTTAATAAGAACTTCACCCAAGTAAAGTGGATATTCATCTGATCTAACTGCCCACATCTAATTCTATTTATTTATAACCTTGCAGGTAACCCTAGGCTCCCTTTCCAAAGAACAGAAGAAAACCAATCACTTTTAGAACATAACCTGTCTAATTTTGGCATCAATAACTGCCTTCAAGTGAGATGGATGATGGTCTAGAAATATGTGTAAGACAAGTCTAGGGAAACTACCCTGGAGGAAGACAACCACAGCATACATCTTCTTTTGTTAGATTTCCTTCTTCTGTACATACATAGCTAATAAAAGAAATATTTGATATTCACATAGCAAGGAACCTGTTGGATATTTGCAAAAAGACAAAAATAAACAGCTTATCTTTCTTACAAGTGTTGGACAAAACAGAAGTGCTGTAGGGAAAAAATGCTACTTTCAAAATAGACCAATGAGTTTTGAGTCCATCTCCTTATCCATATATACATGAGCATTTATATTTTGATATACTTTATCGTGGTAAATAGCATTTGCAAATGTGAGAAATGTGGGTTGTGTTGCACTAAACCTTTGAAAGACTGCTGCTTCCTTATAAGGTATTGAGTAAAGAATGTATTTATTTTTTATATCACTTACTTAAAACGCAGAAGTTCACTCTCATATCTCAGTGATTATACCAGGTGTAATCAAAATCTAATATTTTTAACTCCAGCTCCCTTGGCTAAAGAAGGGTCTATGTTTTGTTCTAGCGCCTATTTCTTAAGAAAGGTCACTTCTGTGGAAAATAAAATTGATGTTTCTGCCTAGACACAGTGCAGAAGTAAACAAGTAAACATGCTATTCTGTTCCTGACTGCAATAGGTTGTGTTCTGTTATAGTTTAAATTAAATTTAAAAGGGTAAACTCTGAGCTATTTGAGAAGAATGAAGTAGGGTGAAATTATATAGCACTCCTAGATAGAAAATAGAAAATTTAAAAAAAAAATCTTTTTGAAGTATGTATAAAATATCCACCCATATCTTCACTGGTTTGTGTAGCCATGTGTCTGTTTGAGACTTTGTAATTCATCATGATGAATGAACATACCTGTATGATTCAAAGAAGTCTACAAAGGCAGCATTTTCAAATTTATAATACTTTATTGTAAGAATGAAACTAACTGGTAAAAAACATCAAAAGAATAATTTTTCAGAAGTGTAAATTAACAGTAAATAATAGATTACAAGACAGCACAGTGTTGCTGTTGACTGGCTTTGATTGTCATCTTTGTAAGTTTATGCACCAAGAAAACAACTATTTGATGAATTGTTATAGGAGCATGTATATTAATATATTAATGTATCAATGAGTATTAGAATATAGTTGAAGTTATATCATCACCTTTTTTCTCCACATATTGAATCTCACACCATTTCCTAACAGAATACCCTTAAGCACACTGTATCTAAATAGCAATAAAATGCTGAAGTTTAAATTACTGTTGTAGCTATGACTATAAAAAAGAAAATAATAGCATGCCTTAATTATAATCTGGTGTGTCAAAAGCTGTACATATTGCTTCCATACAAAGTAATGTAAGTTTTCTGTAGTCCTATGCATACATTTTAGCAATATATTTAGCAGTAATGGGGGACATTAACAAGAGTAAATTTAATTTTATTTTTATTTGATTATTCAGATTTTGTGTATAGTCTATGACAAATTTCTTCATTAGTGTCTTTGTCCAACTGCTCTTTCTTATCCATTAAAGGAAAGCAGATGTAGAGAATTTTGCTGTTTAATTGTTAACAAAAAATATTTTAATTGTCTTCAGCAGATCGCGCTGTTTTTCATCAAAAAAGACCTGCCCAAAAAATGAGACAGTTGCACTGTAACACAAAGAATTACTTATCTTGAGAAAGTAACTTAAAATAATTTTTAATCTGGTGTCCCAACATGGTATTTTCTTAGTATAACAGCGATGAATAAAGTCTGATCTTGTTTGTGAATAAATGTAAGTCGCATCAGAGTAGCTTGCTCCACTGTATCTGCTCTGTGATCATGTCCTGGTTCCAGCCAGGACAGGGTTAATTTTTCCACGGTAGCCAGGAGGGGGCATGTCCAGGGCCTGGGTGTTGTTCTATACCACCTCATGTCATTGCCTGGAGTGGTAGGAAGGGACTCTCTTCTGAGGAGATGGGTTCCTACCAGTTGATAAAAACTGGCAGATGGAGTGGTCTGGTATTTGTTTATTGTCAGGGGCTTTCCATGTAAATAGTTTCTTTTTTCTTATACATTTTATTGTTAGCATTGTTGCTGTTACTCTTTGCTTACCTTATTGTTGTTTCCAGTAATTTTTTCTTATCTCAACCTGTAATCTTTGCATTTTGTGGTTCCAGTTGGAGTGGTCAGGAAGGCAAAGCAGCACATGGCTTTTTTAGTGGATGTATTAAATTGGAGAGCACCATTTTGTAACTATGCCAAATAGATAAAGAGAGGTTCCATGGTAATCCATATCAGATGTTCAAAATTTACAATGAGTCCAAGAGAACATTTTGAAATAGTATCTTCTTTTTATTAGCAATGACTGAATGAAAATAAAAGTAGGTGAATTCAAAAGGTTGGATAAAAAGACAGAATAGTGGTCATTAGGAGAAAAATACCTGTGAAACAGAAAATATGACAAACAAGCACAATGGTCTAAAGTTTTAATGAGAGGTCAGAGCCTGGTGGTATCAACCATTTAGATATTTTCAAGTAATATCCAAAAAAGGAGGTCTGTAAAGACACAGACTAGTCCAACATATATAAACCTAACAAACACCCTGGTGTGGGGAAAAAATGAGTAAAGGTTACACACACTGAATTCTCAAATCCCAGATCCAAGAACTAGACCAAAGATGAATTTTCAAAGGCCTATTAGCATTTCAGACAGCAATCCTTTTTCAAACATTTTTTATAAAATTAGCTTACCTACAAAATAAATAGAAAAAATATTTTCACATTTATCATTTAATATACTGGCAACACTATGTTGCTGAATGCACACTAGTTGATCTTCTAAATGGAATAAATAGTTGTTTAAAAGAGAAGTCTTACTTTAATTAGGAAGTGATTCATGCGACCTCGTTGTACAAGATGTCTCACAGTGCATATTTTTGGAAAAAAATAACTTTGCATTTTGGTGTGTACTCAATTAGGAAAGTCACATCATCCTTAATATATACCAGCAAAAACCCCCTAATTTATTTATTTATTTTAGGAATACTTCAAATTTGTTGGCTTTTCTCCCCCTTGCACCATTCACTTCTGTTGAAAACAAGGATAAACAAGACATTGGGATTTTCTTCTACACATACATGACTTAGAGTATAAATTCTATTTGTAAGAATTAAAAGATACATTTTCAGATTCTTATAAGCTAATAAATAACTGCGTTTCAGCTACCCAATGTTATTTTCTGCGTGTTTCCTCTCCTACAGCAAGCCATACAATATGTGAGGTAATGTGATGTAGCTTGCCATGATAAAAGAGCAATGACACTGAACTTTTAATGGGCAATACAAATCATATTTCCATGGAAACTTGCTGTGAAACACATCATGTATAATAACTACTTACTGTCTGGGTGCTACTTATTTGTCAAAAGTCTTAGGTTTTTAAATGCCCACAACCCATGACCCTTTTAAACTACCTGCAGTAAAATTTAACAAATATAAATAATAAATCTAGGAAGCCTAGGTTTATTTATTTTATTTTTAACAGATCAAGAAGTTAAAAGCCTGGCTCTTCCTCACTTCAATGAAATATGACAAAGTGATTGCAATAAAGGGAAATAAAAGCAACAGACTCCAATCAATCAGATTCCAATTAATACCCCAAGGGGCTGTTGCAAGTAATCTTAAACACATAGGAAACAATGGTTCTGTTATTGTAAAGTAGATGTGAATGTAGTTCTAGATACAGTTTGGTTGTTTGCTATGTCAAATGTGTTGAGAGAAATGGAATGAAATGTGTTCTGGAGATGGCTAAGCACACCCCAGAGGTTGCCTCCTGTAGGAAGTTATCACGGTATTTAAAAAAAAAAAAAAAGCAAACAACCCAACTGAAAAAGAAATAGTCCATACGAGCTTTTATGTTTGGAACACACAATATGGATTTATCCATCTTAAATAATAATAATCAAAACTCATGCTCTGAACCTTGCTTGCATCCTGATTCATGCAGTCCTTACAGCTAATGAACCTCAGCTAAAAAAAACAAAGCTATGCACATGATTAGTGAGTATTTCTATAAAACAATTTAGCACTGTCGTACAATTTTACTGACTAGATAAATCAGCCCCTCAAGCTTCTATCCCACTGAAATTTATTCAACATTTCCAGTGAGCTTCTGGTAACAGGTGTCAGGGTCTGAGTTTATTAGGGTCTGATGTTAAATAACAAATTCAAGAACCTAAATTGCAAGTCTTTGCTAAGTGGAACTAAGATAAATATCTTTGGAACTTGAGCTTCAATTATTCAGATATATAAATTACTACTGGGGGAAAACAAACAGACAAAGTTCTCCTGGAAAGGCTGCATGTGTCCATATTCACTTTTATGCTAGTTTATCGCTGAGATAAATTAATGACAGTTTTTATGTTCAAATACAAGCAAAACATGGAAGTGATTTAAAAAAAAAAATCTTACATAAATAATCAGTGAAGATTCACAGTATGTTGCAATGCAGAGTAAAAGTAGAAGTGGAGATAATAGTAAAATCCTGTGCAAAGTAACTCTGTGAATATTGGGAAATGGAAAAAGGGAAGGATCATCAATAAGAGCAATGCAACTACATCTAACTGAAGCATGGCACAAGAAAATATTAAAATGGAAGTCTTTTATAGCCACTGGGTCTTTAAAGCCAAATACTGAAGCTGAAAGGTGAAAATCTGAGGGCAGTAAGAGATCCAATTCAGAAATTCCAACTGAAAAGAGACAACCCAGAGGCAACATTCCTTCAAACCCTGACGATCAGCCTGAAAGAACAGAGCCCGAAGGCAAAAACCATTCAGACCCTTGCTGTAAATTTGAAAGGAGTGAGCTTTAGGGCAGGAATTGCACAGGCCTTAACAATGAACTGGGATGGAGGGATCTTCAGGACAGCCCTCAGTCAGGACCAGACACTGGGAATGTAAGGAGTTAGCAGGGGACTGTGTGCATCCTGGAGTCTCTGATAATGAGCTCACTGAACCTCCATTATGTTCTGGCCATTCCCAAATACTGAATTTAAATTAATGCATGCCACTGCATACTAAAGGAGTAAAGTAAAAGAAAAAACAGGAGAGGCATCACAGCTAACCCAAAACTGGAGCTGCGTCCTTCAGTGTGCAAATCCAAGCTATCAAGTTACATTAACAAAACAGACTGCTCAAAGAGCTTGCCTAATGTGCATTATGTCTCATCAAATGGCATCATTTTTTCAGGATATTCAAAACTCTACAGTAAAATTTAACAAAGGTGACTTTCACTACATGATACATGGGCTATATAACTTTTGCTTTATTTTATCTTACTAGTATCACTGTGTGGTGATCTATGCTCATAAATTTAAAGGAAAAAAAATATTAACCAGTAAAATGGAAAAGAGTTTTGTAAAGGTGTAGTGTTTAAAGGGAAAAATTCTTAATAAATCTTTGCAAGTGTTATGCCTTTCTAAAAAATTAACTCTATACATGAAGATTTTCAGGATCATAGACAAACTGCCTAAGTTAGATATCCTGGTATATAAAAGGGACATGCTTCTTTCTCATTGCAGAATCCTGACTTCCTAAATCAGGATCCTAAAATTCATTCATAAGGCAGTTGAGTGAATGAAGCAGCCTAGAGGTCTCCTGAGGGCAGCTCAGAACCCTGATAGTGGGCAACTGCTCTGAAGACAGTTTAAGAAAGGAGATTTTAGAGTTGTGCTCCCTGGAATTCATCTGTGATTATCCAAGCAGCATCTAATGGCATAAACACCCACTGGTAGCTACTGGTAACCAAAGCATAAGCTCTGGAATAACCCTAAAGAACAGGAAAATTAGTATCTCTTTAAATGCATAATAAATTTCAATGTATATATCCTTCTATGACATACTGACTCAGGTTTCAACTTCTTTGGGGCTTTCTCTCTTTCCTTTCCTAAGAAGTAGCCTCAATTAAAAGCATGCCCACTTTTCAGAGGCCAATTGCAAGGTTTTTAGCTATACAGGGGCATGTCATAATATTTCAACCTTCTCAAACACATGCTGAATATGCTATTTCTTCATAGGAAGTAATAAGCTTTCAAACCTTTATCTTTATTCTCATTATCCTCAAACTGTTTCAGGTTTTAATTTAGAAAAGGAATGACTTGTAGATTCTTCCTATGACCACAGAGTCTTTCGTCCTTTAATGAGGTAGCAGTTGATGCCTCTTAATGGGAATGTCTGACTGCTCTGCTTCACAGCAATTCTTATATATTCAAGAATTATGGAAGTCATCACGTTCTGTAGAAATATATCTCACTGCAGCGAGTGATATGGTTCTCAGATTTCCAATTTACGTGTTTTAAATTAATAGCTGTTTACTCCGCTGTACAATAAAAAGGGTAGTTATCACTGGAGCTAATTCATTACATACTACTTTATTTCTGAGATTCACAGTCTTTCCATGTACAGGACACAAAGTAAGCAATTACAATAAGCATATATCTGTCAAGATATAAGGTAACATTTAGATTACCTAAGCTACTTTCTGCAAAGACTCATCACCATGCCATTTAAAAGGCTTTAAAGAATGTATTTGCTATCTGAAATTGATGAGGCAAAAGGTAAAATAGGAGAAACTGAGGACAAGAGCTTTAAGTACAAACAGTCTAATTTTTAATAATGTAGATTTCATTCTCTACTGGTTTAATTTATACCATTTGTTCAGCACTGCCTTCAGCATTTAAGGGAAAATAAGACTGAATGATATGGCCTGCTCTGCAACATAGCAATCAATAAATATCCTTTAAGATACATTTAATCAATGCTACTTCTTAGTACAGGAAAAAAATTAGTATCTTTATTTTTAAGAAAATTCAAGATCTGCTTTTTGTTCTTTGGAGTCTTACCACATCGGTTGTAAGCAAAGGAAAAAAAGAGATGTTCTTCAAATGTTACTTGCTTTGTTGTTTGTTTTTATCAACATTTGCCATGATTAAATATGCATAAACACTACAGCTAGACTATAGGGAAAGGTATTAGAGCTTTTAAAGGGAAACTGCTAGTATTGAACGACTGGTAGCATTTCATTTGATCCACCTGTATGTATATAGCTGCAATGCTGAAAGAGAAGCACAAGTGGAGAACACTGAACACAGGTGAGGACTTCTGAATAACAAAACTCTCAGTATTCTTCAAAGTTGTTGGCAGTGTTCATCTTTATAGTATTTGGGTCCTTAGTTGAAGTCAGTGTGTTTTTTGTTGCACAGCTTGTAATGGAAGAAGGGTTCAAAATAGTTAGAAGGCTTTTTGCATACTTTACATGTATTTTCATACAGATTTCTTTAATTGCTTCTCTCAGTTGCTACTCTAAATTTGAATAAAGCTTCAGAATTCACAGAGTTTTACAAGTACAAAGTGATTAATTAATTAATTCCTGAGTTTATTTATTTTAGAATTTTGTATTGCTGAATCTTTAGTAATATTTATCTATTAAGGTAAGTTTTGTTATATATTTTAGGCATCATTATTTTGATGCTTTTGGTGTAAGTTATGTGATCATCTCTCCTGCTCTTCTTAAATGCAAATAATGAATGTGCTATATAAATGGAACATTCTGAAAGATAAATTGTACCACAGTCTTAAAACTCTCTAGTAACTAAAAAGGCACTGGTACATTATAGACGTATTGAAAATAGCTGATTATTATTTAACAAAGGAAAAGGTGTTTCTGAGCATGAGCAACTTTATGTTCTCTCATTAAAGAAGTTGATCTACTAAAAGACTTCAAAGCTTTAGTAGTGCTGTTAGAGAAATGATGCTTACTTCTTCAATCAACAAAGCAAAATATTAGAGCTCAAAACTTTTCTTTAATGCAAAATATTTTCAAGAGGCAATAACTCATATCTCAGTTCAAACTCTGAGAAAATGCAATAGAAATTGTGACTTATTGAGGTATTTGAAGAAATAAGAGGTGTTATAAAGTTGCAAAAAATAATGTCTTGTGCTCAACACTATGCAAGATACAATATTTGTTGAAGGCTTACTCCAGCTGATGGCTCAGACACTGAATTAGGATTTTGTCCAAATATCAGAGCCACAGTCCTGATTCTGAAATCCAAATCTAGCTAATAGATCTGAATACATATGACTGCAATAGAAATGATACATGCAGAACTCACTGCAGCATCTGGTCCCTCTTGTAGTTTAGGTCATATTCTGCTCAATCTCTGAACCACTATAAACAGTATGACATCTTGGGAAGTACAAGCTGTAGCTGCACATTGAGTGTAAAATGCTTTGGGCAAAATGAAAGACTTGAAAAGGGTTATTCTAGAAATTACTTTACATGCATGATTTTATTATGCTATTGAATTATAGATAGGGCAGTTCATTCCTGTGTCATTCATGAGCCTGTCGTAAGCAAAAACAAGGAGTAAGTTTTTGCATGTATATGGAAACTACATCACTATGGATTTATGCATGTATATATGCACAATTCAAACCTGTACAGAACTTCTTCCTAAATACACCTTTTAAAAATCTAAATCTGAAATTTTAGATACAATGCTGATGTTGTTCTGCTTCATATGACAAGTAAATTGAGAATCAACACCTGTTATTTGAGTATTTAAAGGTAATTATTTCATTTTTCTAAACATTTAAATTTACTTTTAAGTAATAAATTACTAGGTTAATGAAAGCAAAAAAATATTTTTTAGGCAAAAAAAAAGTTTTCACTTCATTTATTAAGACATGAAATCTTTCATTTGTCTTTTGTTTGCTTGCAGGGGTATATTCTCTACAAATATCTAAGAACAGATGAAATTTCTGTCAGGAAGCTCTGCACTGTTAAAGTAATCACTCAAAAATGTAAAATACAGAATCAAATACAACAAGAGAGAAAAAAAGGTCATATTTTCATTTCAAATAGTGATTTCAACACTTAAAAGTCAACACAGAATTCATGTAATAAAATTTCAAAAGAAATACAATCAACAACATACTCGAAAAGGTTTACCACCTTTAACCAGAACATTTTTTTATTTTGTCAAACACTTTTTACTGCTTTTGAGAAAATTGATCTGTAAACAAAACACTGCACTGCCTTGACAAACAAAGCAACATTCGACATGAATTCATGAATAGAAAGCAGTGTCACTGCCAATTTTGAAAACACAGCACATGCTAATATTTTGAATTAAAGCCTAATTAACACATTGGGAGTGTTTCTACAGAGTTCAGTGAGCCCATGGTGTCCATCTTAGTGTATATCTCACTAGGCTTGTTAGAGAAAGCAGGCAATGTGACTCTACCTGCATTTAAACATTGCCAGCTCAGGCTCAGTAATATAAACATTCCTCTCTGGTTGTAGTCACTGGAGATTTTAAAGATGGATAACTATCATATCTGTTTTAGAGATAGCGAGGCTAAGGCTCAGAGGCTTTACAATTCCCACAGCAGCTACCTTGTTGACTCTATCTCTCCTTGGTCAGTGTAGAGTGTTCCATCTTCCCATGCTACAGCATTTCCTCTATAAACTTGGAAAGCTATTTAACAATACAAGGAATCACCATAGAATTCCTAAGTATTTGCCCTGACCTTAGAGCAAAGCATTTCATGTATTTTTCTTTGTTAGCAGAACCTCTTTGGATACAAGAATAAATAGTGAGAAAGACCTGTGCAATTACTTTCCACAGATCATAGAATAACAGAATTGATTAGGCTGGAAAAGACCCTAAGGTCCTTAAGTCCAACTATTATCTTAGCTTTGCCAAGTCCATCACTAACTAATGTTCCTAAGAACCACATCCACAAATCTTTTAAATACCTCCAGGGGTGATCATTCCGCCACTTACCTGGACAGCCTGGTTCAGTGCTTGATATTCCTTTTAGGGAAGAAATTTTTCCTAATATCCAATCTAAATATGCCCTGGTGCCACTTGAGGCCTTTTGCCCTTGTCCTACCATTTGCTGCCTGGGAAAAGAGACAAACCTCACCTGCCTACACCTTCCTTCAGGCAGCTGTAGAGATAGGGAGCCTCTGAGCCTCCTTTTCTCCAGGCTAAACACCCCCAGCTCCCTCAGCTGCTCCTCACAGCACTTGTGCCCCAGACCCTTCCCCAGCTCCGTGTCCCTTCTCTGGACACGCTGCAGCCCCTCAGTGTCTTTCTTGCAGTGAGGGGCCCAGAGCTGAGCCCAGGATTGGAGCTGTGGCCTCAGCAGTGCCCAGTGCAGGGGGACGGTCACTGCCCTGCTCCTGCTGCCACACCACTGCTGACCCAGGCCAGGATGCCATCGGCCTTCTTGGCCCCCTGGGCACACCCTGGATCATGTTCTGCTGCTGTTTGCCAGCACCCCCAGGGCCTTTTCCACTGAGCAGCTTTCCAGCCACCGCCCCCAGCCTGGCACTGCCAGGGGTTGCTGTGACCCAGGCACAGAACCCAGCACTTAACCTTGATGAATCTCATACACTTGGCTTTGGTACATCTGTCCAGCCTGTCTAGATCCCTTGGTAGAAGCTCCCTGCCCTCCAGAAGATCAACACTTCCACCCAACTTGGTGTCATCTGAGAACTGAGGGTGCACTCAATCTCCTGATTCAAGTTCTTGATAAAGACATTAAACAAGGTTGGCTCTAATACCGAGGCCAGGGAAACACCAGCTATGACCAGCCCCCAGCTGGATGTAACTCCAGTCACTCTGAGCCTGGCTGTCCAGCCAGATTTTACCCAACAAAGGATACTCCTGTCCAAGCCATGCACAGCCTATTTTTTTAGAAGAGCACTGTGGGAAATGGTGACACTTTATAAAGTCCACGTAGACAATAACCAGAGCCTTTCCTTCATCTACCAAGCAGGTCACTTTGTCATAGAAGGAGATCAGGTTGGTCAAGCAGGATCTGCCTTTCATAAACCTGTGCTGGCTGGGCCCCACCCTCTGGCTGTCCTGAATGTTCTGTGTGATTGCATTCAAGATGATCTGCTCTGTGTCATTCCCCAGAACCAAGGTCAGACTGACGGGGCTGTGGTTCCCCAAATCATCCTTCTGCCAGTCTTAAAGTTGGGCATCATATTGTTTAGTCTCCGCTCACCTGGGACCTCTCCAGCTAGCCAGGGCTGCTGGGAAATGATTTGCTATGCAAATGTAAATTCCACCCCTAATTAATTAATAATTAGCAGAAAGAATGAGATCTTTCTGAAAGTAGGATCGAATGAGTGGGTTGATGGAGACAGCTGCAAAGTACATACAGATGCTGGGAGTTTCTGGGTGTGTATGAAGTTCTTAAGGGAAGCACAAACACAAAGGAGATGAAAACAGCACATCTAGAATGGATGCATTTCTTTGAAAGGTACCATAGGTGATGTGCTGAAATATCAAAACTGACATAGTAATCGCCTACATTTGGGTTAGTAAATATTTCCCTGATCCTCCCCAGTGTAACTGACCATTACCTTTCCTCCAGTATCTTTCCTGCCTGTGCTTTAAGAAATAAAATTTAGAGGAAGGACAAGTGCTGGGACATGACATCCCCCTCATGCTGTAGGTCAAATAAAATACTGTAGTAAAAATGTAATAAATTAAGTTAGATTTTCAGAAGTGTATTATTTTATGCTGTGTCAGCTAAACCTATTTAAAACATAAAGCAGAAAGACATCATCTGCCACTGAAGGAGGACAAAAAGACAGCCACTGGCAGCTTAGCCTTTCTGAAAGCCACTTGTATTTGGTATCTGAATTTGGGTTTTGGAGCCTAGCTCTGTGTTCTCACCAAATACCCCTACATTTTTCAGATTTTTTTTTTTTTTAATAAAATAATCCCCATTCAATAAAAATAAACATGTTTCACATTTTCTGCAACAATTTATATAATTTATCTTAATGTTACCATATGATTTATAGCAAATGGATATTATTACTTTGTTTGCTGTGCTTTTCTCATCACAATAGTCGTGCAAAAGGTGGTGCTATGTCCCATGGTCTGCCTAGAGATTTTGTGATGTCCATGCTGAAGCTAAATCTTTGAAGCCACCTACCTAACACAAGGGCATATGCAAACAAGCCTTCTGTCACTCCACAGGCCTCTTGCCTTTTCCCACAGCTCTCTGACAGAATCATTATTGAAGATTCACCATGCACTTTCCTGCTCAGTCCAATTTCCTCCTTCCCCCCCACCCCATTTCACTATGCTTGTCCACATTAAATAAGAAGGCCTTTAACCTTAGTTTTCTCTCCTTCTTCCCTGAAACATAATGTCAGTCTTTTCTGAGCAAAAGTCCAAGGGGAATGTTCTCACACTGCTGAAAGAATGACTAAATCTCCCAAATTAAATAGTATTACTTAGTAACTCAAACGGTGTTACCTCATATTTAAAGAGTCATTTATTGCTGTTACTCCTGCTGAGCATCTCTCTTCTTAATCCAAAATTGCAAGTCTATTTGCTGTCCAATTCATTTACTGTGCAATCAGTGCATAGTGAATGTACACAGGACCTCATAAAAATAATGTAGTGTCCAGCAAGATGTGGTGCTTTATGCCAGTCTGACTCCTGGCAGTGTTTCCATTGATTTACAGGATATTTTTTTAGCATTCAGAAATGGCAGAGAGAATGCTAAAGTAGAGGGTTTGCAAATTAAATGGAAAAACCTAAGTAACACTCATCTTCCCTTGAAAAATTCTTGTGTATGAGGAAATGAAAATTTGCATGCATTCATATTCAAAGGAAATGACTGGGCAGAGGATAATATCCCTCCATGAATTTTAAAGCTTTCAGACACTTCAGACACAAATATTTCTAACTATTTTTAATAAAATTTCTTTGTAGATAATGTGTTTGACTCTTACTAGAACACCTGCTTCATAATGCTCAATCATGACATTAGAAAAATAATTAAAATATATTAAATTCATAATACTCCATCGTTCTGTGTAATGCAACATTTAGTGCAAAAGAGCAGCTATTGTATGACACTTCCAGTGAATGGAGCCAGAATGTCTGGTCATTAGATGATAGCAGCAATATTTTAGGTAGTAAGCAGATGTCAAATGATTTCATCAATACAAATAAAAATCTGCTTAACAGGATCTAAACCCCATCTTTTAAAGCATCAGTAATTTAATTATGCTTTCCATACACAAATGGCAAACTTATATTTTTTACTGGAAATGACTTTTGGGTTGGAGTGCTAAAACAACGAAGGTAGGAAATTAAACATTCAGGAAAGGCTGCAAAGGCTTTCCAGAAGAGGAAGCACAATTCCTCTTTAATTTGGGATGAGTTGCAGAACCCTTCCATAACACATTTGCCATCATCTTCTCGACCACCAGTACAGAGAAAACGACACTGCTACAGTGACACCCAGTCGAAACACACAAACAAGACATTTTCCTCTTGATAGTGCTATTAAATAAAAATGTTGGATGGTACAGTATAGTATATATTTATAATTGAAGGAACATAAAGTAATTAGATTACTCTGTTGCCTTTTCCATGGTGTTGTTTTTTTCACTCTCATCCTTCCTTTTTAAATGATGCCTTTCCAGGAAATAAAATGGAATGAAAGCTCATGGGCTTGTTTGAATCTGCATAATACCATTCCAGATGCTCTATCTTTGGCCTTCAGTAACAATTAGGCAAAACATAGTGTTTAATTTGGAGGTCCACTTTTTCAAGAAGAATAGAGAGTCCTGGATTACGTAGAATAGAATTCAACAGAATTCTGACCACGTAGCCTGAAATACCATACACAATTCCCTCGTACTTCTGTCATAAAAAATGCCATCTAATCCTTTTGTCTTCTAGAAGTGGTTCTCCTGACATGTATTCCAATCTCTTTAGGTTTCTGACTACGGTGATGGCTTTCCTCAACATTCTTCCTGGTGCAGAATCCTACAAAAGGATTCAATAAAACAAACAAAACTAGTATCTCTGTATAAATTACATTTTCTACCCATTACTGATGTATTGCCTCTGTATTATCCTACAAATATCCTTCTTTTTGATGCTCTTTGAGGTGAATTGTTCTCTTTGAGAAAAAAACATCTATATAGTGACCAATTTTGCCCTATCCTTTCACAGAACTGGGGGGGCTTTTCCCTTGACTCTCCAATACTCTCAATGTGACTAGTCAGAAATTTTCCCAGACAAAATTAAACAAATATTTTTTCCCTTTTTTTTTTCTCTCTGCCCTCTGGACTCACCTTGCTATAATAATATGCTGGCCTACTTCTTTCTGTTTAACATACTTTTAATAGTTTCATCATAGTCAAATAATTATTGATATCAAGCCTACAATTAAGGTAATAAAATTAGCTTTGGCTCTTTTTTAATTATACTTGTTCTGATTTTTTCTTGTCTACCGCTCTTCAGACAATTTAAATATCACCTGCATGATCCAGTTCATCATTTACAACTGCTTGAGGCTGTACCAGATTATCAATTGTGGTCCCTTCCACCTGTACGTTTCTGTGGTGTGTAAGATCACATACACCTCATTGGTTTGAGCTTCCTTGGTATAGTGAGAGTTTATTGCCAAAGCCCGAACAAACTGTCCATTGCGTAAGGGGGATAGACTATAAGTAAAAGGGGATGCTTCTAGCTGTAGTTTTCCAGTGTGCTGCCTACAATCACACTTTACAATACATTGCAGGCAGGTTGGCTAGGGTGTGATCTGCAAGAGGCCTGTTTGTTGGAGGCATGAACTGCAGTTGACATCTTTCCTTATTAGTTCCGAAGTGAATGAAACAAGAATTGGAGATAAACTAAATAAAATCTTGTGAGACCATAGAAACTTAAGGTTGGTGTTGGAGTGCTTGGATCTACTGCTGGCTGTTTCATTATTTTCTATTTAGCAGATACATTTCTGGCAGCAGAACTGAGGATTATCTGTGATTCAATTCTTAGGAGCAATGAAGCTTCCTCCAGCATTGAGCTGGAAGCTTTCTCTGCCCCCATTCAGCAGCAACTACCTAATTCCTTCCTGCACAATCAGGGACCACTAGCCATGCTATGGCAATCTACCATACCTGTGTGTTTGCCCTTTCCCTGGTTCCCCACAAAACTGAACCCATGACTCAAACTTGGGGAATGGCTCAAACCGCAGACAGTCCAGCAATGAAATTTAATCCTCTTGCATTTCAACCGAATGACTGTTGCACTTTTATTTAAAATACATAACTCTCTAAAGAAGAGATTCAGTGACATGCACTGGGCCAAACTGTGGTGATCTCAGCAGGATATAGGTCTTGTCCTGGTCATCATTGTTTGCCTCTGGTCATCCTCTAGGCATCTGCATGCTGAACATATGGATTTTAATTGGTTTCTTTCTGGTGTCTAACCCTTACTCACTATATTCTACAGTGAGTCTTAGTGATAGAAAAGGTTTCAATATTCTATTCTGGTAGCCAAAAGCGCTGATAATGATATATGATACTTTAATATCCTTACTAATTAGCTGATTCTTTCATAGGTTCACGTGCCAGTGTAGATAACATAGAGCATGTTAGGAAAAATAGTAAAATAAAAAGAGGCTGCATGTGCTACTTTGTCATACTTATAGCCTGGACTTTCTCTGCAGCAATTATCCTCCAAATTTTCAAATCAATTTTTAATTTTCACCTAGAGAATTAATAAAAAAGTAGTAGTTTAAAAATTGCATCCATGATATGCTCCCTTATTTTTTTGTTCCTGTTGATTTCTGAAATGACCATGATAGGAGAAAAAAGGATGTGCTAATGTGTCATAAAACTGAATTATTTTAGTGACTGTGTCCACAGCCAACAGCTGGCACTCCAGTATCAACTGAGGCTTTCATATTGCCAGAAGCCTTTGGAATATTAAAAGCTGTCTTTAGACAAATTCTTTTCCTCCTGTGACCGGGTCCAGACGTGCCACTGTCCATTCGAAAAATGGACAAAGTGCCCACAGTTTTTGTGTGCTCCACATGTATTGCGATTACTACAGTTCCTCTGCATGGCTCTTGTTTACATGTAGATGCTGGCCTTAACTATTCAGAGCTACTGGCTTATGCACAATGATTCAGAGAATTCCCTGGTACACATCACTGAAATTCATTGTTGCATGCAGAAGTGTGCATGGGTGTGAACATATGCGGGTGTGTGTAAATAATATCTTCCTGGCCCCTTAGTGATGTAGTGACCCTGTAGCTGGTGCTATGAAGCAGGAAATCTAATTATGCCTCACTTAGCATGCATAACTAAAAATATTTTTATTGGTCATAAAATTATCCAGCCCTTTCAAAAATCAAATCTATGAACTATGTGACTGTACTCCTCAGGCTGACTTCATGCTGTGCGAGGAAGCGCTTCCTTTAATTTGTTTTAACTCTGCCCACATTAGTGTAGGCTGCCCTTTGGTGTGAGAGAAGGTGGGGGTGAAGTGGCTAATTTTCCTTCTAAAATGTCTGGGAATTTTTGTCTGTGAGCAAACTCCTGGAAGTGCACAGAGCTTTCACATACACTATATGGCATTTCCCAAGTCAAAGCAAAACAACAACAATCACCACCAACAACAATATCTGTTTTCCAAATGTGCACTAAAATGAAATGTCAACACTTTGATGAACAGCTTCTGTAGCAAAACAGCATGTATGTGACCAAATGGCAACAGACCACTATTTACAGGAAAAATGAGCATATTGAAATAAAATTACTCTGAACCACAACATTCCATGCTATTATAAAAAAAAAAAAAGTCCCCATTAGAGCCAATAGCAAGCCACATTATCTTTTAAAACCTTGAGCACACACAGATCCATCATATTGACAAATGAGGTAGACGCGAGGTAAGAAAGATCATCGGTATTTACTGTGGTTGTGAATTCCTCTCCCAAAACTTCAGTTCCAAGGGGAACAGTCACTCACAGAGCCACAGTGGACAGACTGAAAACCACAGAGGTTTCAATGACAGGGCACCTGTGCTCAGCCCAGTGCTCTGGAGTATCTTCCTTCTCTCGCTGGAAGGATATTTTATCTCCACTAAAATAAATTCT
This sequence comes from Muscicapa striata striata, assembly GCA_030060385.1. Classification (NCBI taxonomy): domain Eukaryota; kingdom Metazoa; phylum Chordata; class Aves; order Passeriformes; family Muscicapidae; genus Muscicapa; species Muscicapa striata. Next base: position 137,531 of record JAREIS010000435.1, read on the forward strand.
TTCCTCCAATTCAGCACCTTGGTAATATGAGCCTTGACATGATTTACTTCAATTTTCCCATAAATATCCTCTGAACGTTAACTTCTATAAATGTATTTCAGTACACAGGTCCTTGAGGATGCCTGCACAAGGTAGTTTATTTGTATTTGGAGAGTAGAAAAAAATGTAGTATTTGTGAATTTCCCCATGCTGCTAGTAAACTAGACAAGCTTAATGGTGCAGTAAAAAACATATTAATCAAAAGTGCAAGTCATATTTTTAGATACTGGTAGCAGAGGTTACAAATAAGACAAACTCAATCCCAGTTGAGACTGAATGCATGAAAACTGACTGTTTCCTAGCTGGTTACTCTCCCTTACTGAGGAGAGTCACGTCTCAGAAATCACAGGTGACAATCACAACTCAAAATCTTTTATATTTTACTTGCAATTCTGGAAAAAAATCCAACAGTGCCTTTCCTTGTGCACTCATGCATACATGTATTTGAAATAATGGCTTGGGATGCAGAGGCATTGGGCTTGGCAGTCTTGGGAAATTAAAGATCCCTTTCCCCTCTCCTTGGTTACACCTCATCTAGTACAGGCTCTGCAAACTCCCAAAAATTGCAAACTGCTATTCCAAAAGGTGTATACCTTATCTTCCATGAAAAGCTGTTACTTTTTCTTTTCTTAGTCAGCCATGAACATTAAATATCATGCAATAAATCTGCTTATTCTGAAAGCTCATGGATTTTATTACCTTGGCAACAAAGTGATCTGTTCTAACTGCTTTTTGCTGCCAGTTTTAGAGTTTCTGTGTCACAGAAAAAGCCATGATGGGAGGATGAACAGTTAACTGACTCCTTCCCTTATGCTTGCATCATCAGTTTCTACAGATGGGAGAATAGATTCAGTGTGAAAATGAGGTCCTCAGTTGCTCAGAACCAGTTGTAGTTAATAGATGAACTGGACTAAAAATAGATTTTTCAGTTTTATGACAATCACCAAAAAAATCCCAGCCAGGAATGGAATTTTATTTTCAATATATCAAAAGAACGTTTTTAATATGGAAAAGAAAAACAATGTGAAAGAAAATATTTGAACAAAATAAAGTGTTCATTTTTTCACATCCATCTTTGGATTTTCATTAACAAATAAGCACCCAAATGTGGTCATCAAAGATTATTACAAATGAATAATTTAAAAAATTAATCACTTCATATGGAAACTCCCCTAAGTCTCCCTTTTTCTTAAATGACTGTGATAATTTGTTGGTTGTTTCCAAAGGGGGGAAAAATAGTGACAATGATTCAGACACCTAATGCTTCAGTGCTGTCATATTGGTGTCACTGGGAGATGAAAATCTCCCACCTCAGCATGAGGATGAGCTGGAACCAGTTTCCCATGGAGGCTGTATCCAAACCCCCTGCCACTCCATAGAACACTTCCACGAAACTTCTCCTACTCAAATGGAAAGCGACTTGCAGCACCGTCTTTAAAATGTTGAAGGCAGCATGACCTACTGAAAAATACAACCAGAGCCTGATCTTTCTCTAGAAAGTAACCATACACAAATGGTACACCAGGGAGTCATATTAAACATTGTGCAGTGGTTTTTGTACCAAACACAACAGGTAAGCAAATATTTTTGTGGTTTTTCTGTCAATCCTGCAAATCCAGTGTGAAATATGAAAGGGTTAAGGCTCTCTTTCTTAGTGTTATCTTGATCAAAGGATTTGGAAGGAAAACTCTTGTGAGTTACAGCTCACAAGCCTCATCATGGGTTGCAGTAATAGAGCTAATTTATCAAAGTAATAATATTATTCACTAGCCTCACATGACACCAGTTGCATCTTTATCTAGTCTCCTGAAAAAACTAAATGGAGACCTGTTTTTTATTTTATGTCATTGAAAGGGAGCTACATTTGACTGAATCAAAGAAATGTTTAAAATTCTTATGATGCATTTATCAGATATTCAATGTTTTTGTGATTTTTATAATAAGAAAGATAAAGGCTGATAGAAAAGAGATATTGGGGTTTACAAGACATAATCTACAAAAATAAAGACATGTTTAAGATTAAGGATCATGTTTTTGAATGTTTCTGATAGAAGTACAAAATGGCTATAATCCAAAAGTACTATTCCATGCCATGAAGTAAAGATTAAGTAATTAACATTCTTTTCTTCAAGGTACTTGTTCAGGACTACACCTAAGAATGCTTCACTGAAATGCAGTCAAGGTTTGTAAAGTGTAAGCTTAGTTTAATATTGTGTATGAAGTTCCTCAGAACATGTGCACATATTTCCCAGGGTCAAAGCTGCAATCTACTGGTTTCAGCATGCTCAACACATAAGCTCTGACTGCTTTCCTGACAGGGTGTGGGTCTCCTCTTCCCCAGACCATCAATATTCAGAAGAAAACGACAATAAATTTCACTAAGGAAGACCTATTTTTTCATTTTTCTTGCCATGAATATACAGAGGAATTAATCATTACCTGAGATTTAAATGTGCATGAGACACTTGTCTCCTGTAGGACCTCAAATGGAGATCTAACTGATCAGTCATTGAGCTGTATAAGACGCCTTTCTATCTCTCACCCTCCGCTCTGATTTTTTTTACCATTCCTTTTCTGACAGCTCTTGCTTTTTCATACCTACATTTTTAACATTCATTTTAGCACATCATTTCTTGCAGTCCTTGCTGGTTAGAAGTAGTTACAGGAACCTACCTTTTCTCCCAGCTCATCTTTCTTGCTTGAATTATCAGGCTAACCTGGCGCTTTTCAAGAATTGATTGGTCACTCAGATCAAAATGTTAAATATTTAAAGTGGCACCACACCATTCATAAAGTGAAACCTAAAGTGTTTGTTTACTCTCTGCTAATTATTTTAGTTCAAGCAAGCAGACTCAACTGTCTACATTATTAATTAAACCTGTAAAAATGAGCTAAGGACAGGAAATGTTTTTCTTGCTGTTAGCAGTCCTAAGATTAAGCAGCAGCTCTCACTAGCTTTAAGAGGAAAACTCTCCAAACTGCAGCAATACAAAGCTAAAAAAATCATATCAGTTCATATTTCTAAGTAATTTGGAGAGAAGATTAGTAATTGTGAAATCTCAGATGTTAAACATTTTTAGCAGGCAGAATAATGTTACTAATTTACTGGTGTTTCTGGCTGTCTTTGGCCTGAAGTAGCAAAGATTCATGTTCTCTAAAGTAGCATGTTTTAACACCGAAGAGTTTAAAGGTTTTCTTAAAGTAAAATGGACTGAATAGACTGAAAATAGAAATATATGGAATATATTTTATAGAAATATAAAATTTTACCCAAAGGCCATACAACAGAAATATATAATATTCTACATGCAACTTCTACGAGGGATCTATTTCTTTACAACTATTTTTTTGCCATAGGAACATTGTCATTGGGTTTTGTGATCAGTAACACTGTAATGTGATGTAAACCACAATAAAATTCACATTAATGCTGAAAAGAATTGTGTGAAAACACAATTAGAATTATGTGGTTTTTAATACATTTTAATAGTTTCATTCCACTACCTGAAGCAATACAAGATTCCTCAGCTGGTATTTTCCATCATGACACGAAACTCCATTCCATTCTGTCAAAAGTTTCACACAGTGGTTGAGTGTTGATTTGCAGTTTAGGGCTAGAAACACTCAAATGTCTCATTTTCATTAGATACAAGGGGATAGATCCAAAGGGAATGGAAGAGTCTAGTTATAGCATGCAAAGGGGTGGGATAGATATCAGCACACAGGTCTGTGAACTGCAACTTTTGAGTGTTGCAGAATATAAAGCCTACCACTCTGCTGTGTCTCCACAGGACTCTGGAGCCTAATTATAGAGCTGTGTGAAAACGTTCTACTCATCAGCAGAACCAGCAGGAGGGGGGAAAAAAAATCATGTTTTTGCACATTCATAGAAGAATAAAATATTTAGGCAGAAAATCATGATTGCTGCAGATGGACACTTACAGAACAAAAATGGATAATTTTTGTGCAGCTCTGCTTGTCACTAGCATAGCCAGAATACATTCGGTAACAGATTTAAAATCCAACCTAGAATTCCTCAGTCACTGCCAGTGGCAAAACGTGCTTCATAGAGTAGTAATGGTTGAGGACTGCAGGAAAATTCAAGGTGGGGAAGCAGTTCTAAAATGAGCAGTCAGGATTTCACCAAATTTAGCATTGCTTCACTTGCTTATGACAGCACAGAATTTATCTCTTGATGGTTTTGAGTCCTTCTGAATAAAGACTAGCCTGATAACAATTACAACAAGGCAAAATGTGAGGATCTGACCCTATTGAGGCAATGAGGAAAGAGATGTAGAAGAGGCATTAAAGAGATGCACAAATTGTTAATGAAAGCAGCAGTCAGCAGTTGCTAGTGGCCAATAGATTTTATCTGCTCACTTTCATTATTTTCAAAAATTCACTCTTAAAATGCATGCTTGGAGTATGGAGAAATATAAGAAGCTACTCTATACCTAGAACACTTAATATGGGTAACTAAAGTATTTTTAGGAGAGATATAACTTGACAGCATGATTGGCAAAATACCTGATTCCCACTGATTCTCAGGTGAGAACTTCTACACAGTATATAAATAGATCTCAATAACCTAGAACAGCATTTTGTGTGTATGCTGTGCAACCCTCCACAACACTAAGAGAGGGATTATCCATCTGCAGGTACAAGTCTGTAACACAAAAGGTGAATAATTTATGTGGACTTTCCCCTTCTTCCTACACTTAGCATGAAACAGAAAAAAGGGGATTCATCACTGTATGGTTCTCACAATTTCTGCACTACCTGGCCTGTGTTTGCAGCCACTCAGTGGAAAGCCTTGCTCTTAAACTCAAGCAGTAGTGACCTGTACATTCTGCTTTGGGTAAGTGTTTTTCTCTTATGCTTGTTAAATGCAGTGTGAATTTTATGTGAAAGTGCCTTTTTCTTATTCCTTTTTTCTTTCTTTTCCCTTGGCATCATCGAATTTGGCAGTTCTTGGAGTGCTACAGAGTCTCTTTAATGTATCTTAAGGCACAAGGACTCTGACTTTCATGCATTAACAGAATACATTTATTTGCTGCCTTCATATGTGGCAATGGGAACTGATGAAGGATTGTGTTCTCAATACTTCCCTCATCCCCTTCTTTGTCAAATTACAGAAAAGGCAAACCAAGCATACAAATTGAGAAAACTAATTTCATGCCAGCCAACGTGAGGGAAAACCTCAGGTGATGAGGAAATCAAATGAAAATAGCAATATAACAGACTACACTGGGAAGTAATAATTATAGCTAAAGATAAGTCCAATAATATCCTTAGAACATGAGTAATTAATAAATGCAAAATAAAAATTAGTAGAAAGTCATAAAAATAGGACCTTCTGTCCATAATCTGACAAAGTGTCTTTTTTCTTAAACAATGAGAAAGGATTTTTTCCTATATCTCTTAGTTACCTTAACATCTGCCCTATATTGTAAAAAAGCAAAACAACTCTCTGTTACAGTGTTCTCTATGTTTAGTGTGCTTGATGCTGGAAGCAGATTTTGTTCGGTTTTATTTTCAAGTTAATGGATGAAGCCAATTCAAAGAAGGTTAGTCTCAATAAAAGGAAAAACCTTCGTATTTTCTTTGCTGTTACATCACTGCAATTCTATAATAAACCCAGAAATAATAACAAAAAGTCCAAAATCACTGCCTTGCATATGGCTTTTTACAGTCTGTTTTTTAACACTGCAAAATATTCCAGATCTTATTATACCACCTACAGGTAGTTTTTAGATAACTCTTGGGATCCCCTGAGCTTCTCTGTTACTCTACTGTAGGTTCAAAAGAGCAAGCGTGTCCATTACAGATTTTAGAGGTTTCTCATAACCCACACTGCTTTGATTTTAAAGCAATCCTCAGAAAAAAAGTCCCCTATTTTTTTTAAATCTTAGATAATACCTCAAACTAGCATGCAGTTTTGATGTAGGCATTATCTTCAATAAACATTTCAAGTGTTCAACTGACTGTATTTTCTCATATGCCAGCTTTTACTTGATGAAGAATGTGACATATGAAACTACTAATCATTTTCTGTTGAAGCAAAATAACAAAAAGCTATGATAAATTCCTCTTTCACACATTATTCTCATTCACAAATCCTATAATCCTATATAATCATACACATATTGTTTATAATTTCAACATATTTTTGTAAGCTTTGAAAGAAATCCTTGGCAAATTCCTTTACACTCCTTTGCAATTAAAGTCGTGCTTCTTCAAAGGAACTATTTTGCAAAGATTGATGGGGTAGGAATCTTGGTAGTAATTTATGGATACTAAATGAAAATTTGTAGAGATAACAGACATTAAGTAATGACCTTTCAAGTGCAGAATCCTTAGTGCTTCTATAAACTTAATGCTTTCCGATTTTCTCAACCTGTATTTATTTTCTAGGGAAGAACTTTGGGTTTTGCATGGTTTGAATCAATCAGTCTGTCTTGCTTCTACTTCGTAGAAAATATGCAAAAATTTAATCCAAATTCAACTGAATTGCTCTGCTTTGAGGCTGCTTATTTTCTCCAGTTGTTGATTAATATGCCCCTTGTGCAAACATCTTCCTCCTACCTGATGCCTTCAGTAATGTCTCAATTCGTTGCTGATGACATTCAAATTTCCTCCAGAGATGCCTTTTGAAGTCACAAACAGAGGATTATGCCCATCAGTGAATGACTCAGGCACAATGTGATTGATAAGACAAATAAATACTTAGATCTTAGCAATCAGTCAGTTGTGATATGCAAGGGAGAAAACAAAACTGCAGACATTTCAGCAATATATCATGTTTTCTAAATTATCTTTATATTCCAATGCCCCTCTTAATATATTATCCTCCCTGGTTATCTGATTTGGAATAAATTCTCAATTATGCCTCTTCTCAAATCTGTCACAGTCAGTCTTCCTCAGTCTGAAGCTGCTTCAATGTCCAAGAAATATCTTTCCAAAATCCAGACAGAGGAAATTCTACACAACTGGTTTTGAGTTGCAAAGCTGTGCATACACACATCAGAGAGACTTTATGACATCAGAGAAGCCATGGCTTTATTCCCAGATTCCCTGAGCTGAGTTTTATGTAAGCAACAACAATACATGACACTGCATATGTTACAGGGGAGTAAGAACATTTTGAGCATCCTGCACAGCATGAGACTGAGAAATCAAGACCTTGTATCACCTCAGATGTGCAAAAGTCAAAAGCCAAACAATGAATAAAGTCGAGATACAAGAGTGAATAAATTATTTATTTTCTTTGATTCATTCCTTTTGGAATAACAAAACAATTAAAAAGTTTAATAAGGAGAAATTATCTTTTAAAAGAATGTCATGTGGAAGTCCATATGCTTGTTTTTAATAAGTTTTGATCTGCATGAAGTTATGGTAACCTGAAGAATAAGTTAATTTAGGAAAGGGGTCTAAAAAGTACACATCTGAGAAGCAATTGTGGACTGCTGCCATAGTCTTCAGACTAATTTTCAAGACATTTTGTAGCATATATGTGTGATCATTTCACATGTCACAGTGCTGCAGATAGTATCTTGGGCTTTTTTTCTGGTGTGGGAGGTGATCTTGAAGACATCTGTACATGATCATGGCAGCATGGCTGTGAAATGCAGATGTCTTCCCTTAGCTATAAGCTCTTCAAAGGTCAGAAATAACAGCAAAAAAAAAAGGAAGTCTTTGAGATGAACCGCACATTCTTTGATTCAGGGACTATTTTTTGTTTACAGCCCTCAGAGCAATACAATCTTGATTTATGATTATCATGCCTAGTTGCCACAATGATAAGGTTTATAATGGAATAAAGGACCTTGCTAATAAAAAATCATCTAGGGCAATCAGAGTTCTAATCTAAAAAATGTTTAGTATAGACTTGTGATTTGAATTAGATGGTTGAGGCAACTGCATTTTAAAGTGGCATCTGCATTTTTTTAAAATATTTGTGAACAGATGTACCTACAAGCTAAAATAAAAAAGAAAAATCTAAAATTTATATATGCAATTGTTGAACTATGCATCAAAGTAGCCTATATAGTAGGTACAGAAATATACCTGGGAGGGGGGTCAGTTTCTAAAGTGCAACTAAACATACAAATTTTGATGTCATTAATTTGGTCCAGAAAGAGGGCTGTAGTACAATATTCCAGCCAATGGATGCATATAGAAAAGAAATTAGTAAACACAGGAAAAGCGAACTGAATGGAATTTTAATTTATCTCTATGTCCAGAACTTCAAATGTGTTTTTGCCTATATTAAAATTCCTGTATTGGAACAAGACAGTTCCTGAAGAGTTCAATATTTTCTATTTCATCCATTCTGTATATCTTGCCCCCCATCCAAGGCATCACAAGAATAAAAATAACTAATGAACATAGTAATATGAACATCATGAAGTTGAATGACTTCATTAAACCAATGATGGTGAATATCACCCAAGTGTTCCAGCCTGTCCAGAGTAATTTCTTGGAGTGTCTATAATACTAAACTTTTGGAAACTGTTCACTGTGAGAACCACCTTAGACAAAGAGGTAAAACATATACTGTGACTTTGTTGACTCATGTTGGTGTGGTTTTGTTCATTACACTTCAAGTCTGTGAAGACTTGTGAATAACCAAGAGTAAATGGCACATGAAAGTCTGTGGAGTAAGCTAACAGGGACAATGGGTCATCTTTCAGAACATATGATATACGTGTTCTTAAACAGTTAATAATTAATCACCTTCCCCAAAAGTAAATTTCTGTTAATACCCTTGCCATTTACCATTTAGTTTTGAGGGCACATTTGTGGGGAGAATATTGCAGCAAACATATCTTCTGAATATGTCTCTTCATGGCTAAGCAAGAATTACAACTTTTCAAGTTTAGCGCCTGAATATCTTCTCAAAATGTTATTATAAGGACACTATGCTTCTAGATCACCTTCTTCTGTTACTATGACCAGTCTTCTTCATTTACCTGCCCCTCTGTGCAGCCACTACTCCTGGTTGAATATATAGCAGGGTGGTTACAACTTATAGCAAGCATGTTGCAGCTACAGAGCAATGTCCATCATGTACTCGATGAAGGCTGTAAACCCAACAAAAATAAAATGGGGTTTGTGAATTCTTGCAAAGTTATACTATTTGGTAAGGGAAGACACCCAAAAGACTGACCGAATACTATGCCTATATAGATTACAAATCTGTCTATTTAGCCTTGATCAAAATGATTTGAGGGCTAGGAGTCCCAATGAATATATAGTAATTCTCTGACTATTAAATATTGAACATTTTTCATTCACAAGGACGCTGAAGCCAAAGTCCCTGTATGTTGAGTGAAAAGTTGTCATTCTTTACCCCTCTCAGGAGCTGCAGTAAACTACCTGCAGTTTGTCTGCTTTTAGTTTCAGCAGCTGAAGGTTCTCCAAAGAAAGCATCACATTTTAACACCACTTACAAGAAAACCTTTAAGAGCATGTTGAAAAAGGAAATTCCCAAAAGAGGTTTCTGATGGATGGAAAGAGTTTGATGTATTTTCTATTTCTAGGTATGGGAATGGAGACGAGTTGTCAATTTTTCCCAAGACTGATGTGTAAGTTTGGTCCTGAAGGAGATGTAAAGAGGTGAGCTATGGTGGTGTAACTAGTACATGACAGAATGCATCATTCTGACATAACCTCATGACTCTGTAAGTTTAGGAGCTAGTCTGAGTGGATGGCTACACAGAATGAGCATGTAGTGATCAAGAACGTCAGCTGTAGCATGGATGGAAATTCTAATGTTTTATTACATGAGCAACATACAGAATGTGACATAGTACCTCCCTTATTATGTATCCACTTGCAACATCTTAGAATTGATTTGTTGCCTTTATGAAATACAGTGAGAAATCATACTGAACTTCCTTTTAGAAACCAGCACATAAAAAAGATCAGATTTTCTTATGGTTCACATACTTTGGGATATTTTCCTAAATCAGCCAAGAAATTAATTATAAAAACAAACCGATTGCATTTCCTTCCACTAACTAGAAAATGTTCCTGTTGCTGCTATTCCAGCTTCCAAAGGCATAGAATCATTGGTCTTCTATATATATGTGTGTGTGTGTGTATAAACACTTCTATACATACACACACACGTTATGAGGCTTTGAAATCTTTAAGCAAAATAAGAACGTATTTATCTTATAAAGTTATAGCAATTTCGTAATTTGCAAGCCCATCCCCTAATAGAGTGTTATTGATCAAAATTGTTCCAGAGATAAGAATCTCTAGGAAGTCCATCACCTCCAGAAAGAGTATTTTTCCCTTGTAAAGCACTAAGAAGTTGGTAATCCAGGGTGTAAAAGACCCTGAAAAATGCATCAGAGAAGCCGTGGACAGAGGGAAGGAATTATACTGTGAAGCACCTAACAATATAGTATCAGCAAGCAAATGTATTTTCACATTGATTCTCAGGGAATTAAAAATGCAGTATAAACTGTGGTGGATTTTATTTAACATTTCAGTGTAGAAGAAACTGTTCAAATGATCAAGATTGTTCTGAAACTGAAAGTGCAGTGCAGAAGCTTTAGCAGGAGCATAAGGAGGGAGCAGACCAAGAGTGGCAAATTATGCAGTGCATTCATAGGAACTAAAATCTGTGTTGCAGGCTACAAGCAGAAAGGCAAAATCATCAGTCAGAAGAACTTTTTTTTTTCCAATGCCACTGAACCAATCGCCTCAGATGGCTCAATACCTTGGTATGTATATTCTTAACATATAGATTTCTATGATGTCTTTCATAAAGACTTGCATTAATTATTCAAATGAATATTTCTATAATTAACCCAACCAGAAAACTTCCAGTGTTTTGGATCTATTCAGTGGAACAGATTTTTGTATTCTTCTAGCAAATCAGATTTAGTCTTTTTGAACATACCAGATTTGTAACAAGCAGGAAGGAAAACTGGATCTCAGACTGTCACTTAAAGCATCATACTTTTAACCTCCTCTTTCCATACAGAGCTCTTTACCTTTACTGACACCCTCTGGTTCCTATGTCTAAGTCAGGTTTGAATTCATTCCAGCACTCCTTCAAAAATTTACTCTCCAAATCAATATTTTGTGGAGCACAGAACTGGACATGTTCTGAAACTCTCATAAATCATATCACTGATTCCCCAATAGTTCACCATGTCAGCAACTTATTCAGGGGACTCAAGCAAATTTGCCAGTCGCGACCTTCCTGTATTGGATCTGTGCTAACAGTCCTCCAAGTTATGCATTTCTTAAAGTTGCCCTTTGTTGTTTTGTAACAGCAGAGGTTTTAATCACACCTTTTATCTTAGGTCTTATATTTTTCCTCAAGACCTGTTTTCAAATCTCCTTTCTTTCAAATTCTCAAATAGAACTCAGCCAGTGAGATGTTTTTATTTTCTGTTTTCATTCTTAGTACATCTGCCCCTGTTATTAAATGAAATTAAGATCCCTTCCCCCGATATTTTTACCTAGAATTCAAAATATGACCTTCAGCTTCATATTGACCAACAAAACTAAAACCTACACTTTTTATCTCCCAGCTCTCCATAGCTATCTTTACACTTTCATGTTATGCTCTGTGAGTTCTGACTTTTTTGCATGGGCATTGGCTTTGTAAGTGCATGAAACAGAAGTGATGCATGTTCAATAGTCCACTTTTAAAACTACTTAGCCGTTATCACCTTCAAGAGTGCTTAACACTTCACCCTCCTTAATATATTTGTTGTCTTCTGAAACTTTGTCTTCTTAACCACATCTTTTAAATATTTCCATAGTATATCAACAGTATATCTCTCCTGAAGGCCACTGTACATAAAACAATCCTCAGTTACAATAGTTCACATCTCATTTTTCTGTGTTCCTTTAGCATACCTCAAACTAGTAAACATGCATTTATTTTCCCTCACAACAAGTTAGACAAGGAGGGAGGATGGGTTTTGGGGTTTTTTGTTTGTTTGTTTGTTTGTTTTCATTTTACTTGAAACTTTGTAGGTAAGTGTTATAGTAACTGAAGGCAATTTATTAAATATATTTTTAGAAATTCTACTAGGGCATTTGGTATCTTTTTTAAGTAATGGCCCAGTTATTGCTAATTCTTTCAATAACTCCTGTAATATATTAAACAGAATTAACTGATCTTGCACTAATATTGATTGCCATAAAGTATTTCTGAAGGAGTGGTACTATAACTCAGCAAGAATTAAAGGCACTTTTATTAACTGGAAAATGTCACTCAAATTTTAATTATCAGGAATCCCCCCTTAGATTTTGGCTAATAGTGAGTGCGTAATTTATTTGTAGTTTCAAACTTCAGGGTCTTATCAATAGATCACTGAAGTCTAGGGGAGTGCTGGAATTCCTCAAAAAAAAAAAAAAAAACCAACAAACAAACCAAAAACCTGGCACCAGATCCTTAATTTACAAAGAACCAAAACCAACTAAAATTGTGTCATTCCAAGGAAGCATTACTTTTTAAACAACAACAAAAAAACAGCTTTGGAAAAACTTTAAGCTACATTTCTGAAATACTACAACACAGAGAAAATTTAAGTCCTAAGTACTCACATTACACTATCTTGTCTAACTTCTATTACATGAAGTTGCTGAGCTTATCTGTTACATTAAGTTTCTGAGCTTAATAGAAATGCAACTAAATGCCTGAAGAAGTACAGATACAGTCATGGATTTTTTTTTTTTTTTTTTTTTAATTTAAAGATGTTAAAAAGATGATTTTGTGCTCTATGTCACAATAACTCTCAGTTCATCTTCTAGCCAGTTCACAGACATTCCACATAGACTTATTAACTGTGCTCACAACAGAGAGGAAAAATCAGTGCATATTTATGTAATTCCATCTCCTCTGCCTGTCAGCAAAGGAGAAGAGTCCTGGCACTGCACTTTTCTAATTCCAGAGATAACTGTTTATCCCAAAGCCAAGTATCATTCAAAACTCCAAAACAACACAACTTTCAGAGCATCACTATAAACTCAATATGCTGGATTATTTCCTGATTCACCCTGAAGCATTAGCATGGTAACTCTCCCAAACATAAAAAATTAGTACATTTGAATAGGCATTCCTTCTCTGGAGTATGTATTTGTACTAAAACCATCACATCGCTCTTCACAACTCATTCTCTGCAGTAGTTTGCTCCCTACTTAAATGACAGGAAGCATATAGCAGATCACAGTAATTTCTGCTTCAACTTTTCTACTCAATTATGACAATTTCAACATAAGATTCAAAACAAAAAAAAGCAAAACACATAAACCTGCAGCCCAAAAATGGAATCTCTCACCGTTGCCGGCTTCACAGCAGACTGCTCACAGAGATGCTGCGATGGATATTAGAAGAAATAATCTGCACACACTTCAAAGTCTAACCAGGGAAATCAGTGCCTGGCTGGGGGAACGGCAAAGACACTTACCGCTGCTGTGGCACCGTCTCTCCCGCCCTGACTCTCAGGCTCTCTCTCCCATCCTCCTGACAGCCTCAAATATAGCAGTCCCTTATGGTGCTGAGCCTGGGGGAGCAGAGGATTGCAGAGTTGGGTTTTTTTCCCTTTTTTCTCTCTCTCTCTCTGTTTTTTTAAACCATCCAGAGGTAGTTCTCCAGACCCGGGCTCCTCTCGTGCTCGGCTCGCTCAGCGATGGAAAGCCCCAGGTGAAGGCATCCGCGCCGGCAGCTCCCGCGAGCCCCTCCCGGCCCCGCCGTGCCCCCTCCCGCCGGGGGGACCGAGGCGCCTCCCCCGGCTGCTCCCGGGGGGGCGGAGGCTCTGCCCGCCCCTGCCTGGACGCGTGTGGATGTGTGGATGCTGTGGATGTGTGTTTATGTGAGTGCCATCGCGCACCGCCGCTCGCCCCTACCCCTGGGCGCGCAAGGACCCCCCTCCTCCCGCTATCCTCCTCCTCCTGCTCCTCTCCGCGTTCCTCCCCGTTTTCCTCCTCTTCACTCCTCTGCCCTGGAGCGGGAAGGCAAGAGGGCAAGTTGGCGAGCGCTGTCCTCTGATCTACTGCTCCTCTGACCCAAGACACCAGCTCCTTCCATCCACCGCTTCCTGACCATCCTCTCCTCCTCCCCTTCCCCATCCTCCTTCCAGATGGATTGGTTTTTAAAGATTTTTTATTATTATTTTTAATGCGTTTTATTCCTCTCCAGCGGTTATAACGCTCCCTTACCCCCGCACTCTGCAGCCGGAGCCGGGAGCCCGGGAGCCGCGGCTGCTGCCCGCACCGCACCGCGCAGCACTGAAATGAACCGAACCGAACCGAACCGAACCGCTCCGCACCGGACCGCGCCCTCCCCTCCTTTACACCGCGGCTGCTGCCCGCACCGCCCCGCACCGTGCCCTCTCCTTTGCACCGCGGCTGCTGCACCGCCCCGCCCCGCACCGCCCCGCACCGAACCGAACCGCACCGCGCCCTCCCCTCCTTTACACCGCGGCTGCTCCGGCTGCAGGTACGCCCGGGGCAGCCAGCACGGGGCCGGCAGCCAGAGCGCCGCGGCTGCTGCTGCCGCTTCCCCGGCCGTTCCCTTCCCCATGGCCCGGCCGCGCTCGGCCGCATCCCCGCGGAGCAGCGGCAGCGCCCGCCCGCCCCCGCCCCGGCCCCGCCGCGCCCCGCGCCCTCCCCGGGGCAAGGCAAGGCTGCCGGCGCTGCGCCGCCACATCAGCGTCCTGACGGGCTGGCCTCGGCCGCCTCCCACCCATCCGTACACCCCGTGCGCTCCCACTCTTTTGCCTCTCCCTAAATGGCTGTCCTAGGACCAAGGCTGATTCTAAGATTCTAAACCTTCCTTTTTTTTTTTTTTTTACTTTTTACCCTTTTATGCTTTTCTTTCATTGCCTTTTCCCTCCTTTGCCTTCCACAAGTAGTTAGGACTCTCCTTTTAACTTACACATTAACTGGGTACTTATTGCATAGTTCCTGTTCTCTGAGATTTCTGTCTGCTTCAGCAATTCCATTCCAATGGTTTATGCTTTCTGAACCTCTGTGGTTGAGGTTCAAGTATCTGTGTCGTGGGTGTGCATTTTTCTTTACTAACTTTTATTTTATTCTTGTTTCTTTGTTTGTTTGTTTTTTTCTGTCCCAGGTGGTTTCTGGCTAATTTTTAAAAACTGACCTTTATGTGGTTTAGATTCAGGAGAACGAAGATTTGGATTAATTCTGGGACTTGCTGGGTGTTCTTACACAGCTCTAGTCTTAAATTGGCAGTACTAATATGAGTTTTTTCTCTGTCTTTTATATTGAAGCCACTAGCAAGATAGGATTCCAGTGATGAGTGACACAGTTTTATACACTTTTGTGGTCCTGTATTATATATGGAAGTCTATCAGAGGATTTACAGATCAACATTATGTTCAGTCAATTCTGTCCACTACTGCCAGTGAGGATGAGCTGGAAAAAAACCCCTCAATTTCAATTCCTTTTTTTATTATTCTAAGATTGCAAATTTCTGTTCCTCCATCACCATCTCCCACTGTCTTAACTATCATAGTGGAAGAGTGAGAATGATTCCATCATTAGAAATTGACTTTTTCCATTTACTACCCATAAAAACACAGAAGACAATTGTTTCCCCAACTGTGGATGGGTCTTCAAGCACATTTATGTTAGGCAAGTAGTGTTACAACTTGACATGTCAAAGCTTCCCTTCATTGACTCAGTTCACAGAAAATTATCATCTGGTCATTATTTCCAGTGTTACTAGGTTACAAGACAGCATTTAATCAGAAGCCAGGAATAGTGACTACATTAATTCTGATCTTATGAATAACTTACTATTCTCCATTTCTCAATATTTCCAAAGTGAACATTAAAGCCAGAAACATTTTTGCTTTTTTTTTTTTTTTTTTTTTGTGCATGCTATATCTATTTATGACAGTAGTGGGGAATTACTTGCAAGGAGGTGATTTTTATTGGTTGCTTTTTTACAGGTAAAGATGGAATTAAAAGAAATGCAGATTTATTTTCCTTTTTTTATACACATAAAGACTTGACTTTACAGTCTTTATCATCCTTTGGGAAGTTTGTAGGGTAACTTAGAAAAACTACTTATGGCACCCATGCCATACACATTGGGTTACATACTAGTTTTCTTTTAGCTCACTTGTACTCAAAGTTCTTGTCAAAGTATATCTTTCTTATGGATGGCAGCTTTTAATGTTTGCTTCCTTCTTTTTAACTTCACATCAGCAATATCTCTACAAGGAGGTATTTTTGTGTTTTCCTTCAATATAATCAGAAATTAAGTAGATTTGTATGAGTATCAGTTTTATCTTTCTTTGAAAGAAAAGTGACATGCAGCTTTTAAACAGGTTAAAATTTCATTTGATTTTGTGTATCCTTTGCAAGGTCAGTTCCTGCTCTACACCACCACTCTAAGATTGTGAGTTGTTTCATGGCATATATGCTCAGTGTTTAGTTCATGGCCAGTGAGTTATAATCAGCATAAACAGTACTTTGTTATAGTGCTATTGTTGCTATAGACTTTAAGACAACCTAGGTGCATTTTGCATATCTAGTCTAGTTGTCTGACTATCTGTCAATTAACATCTTTATCTCATGTCTGCAGTGGACAAGCAAACATGCAGCACATCTGCAGTCTGGATAATTTCAGAGCTCTTTTCTTATTTGTTTTGTGCTTTTTTTCATTCAGCCTCTCTTCTTTAAGGCAGAGTATAATGTATTTTTTTTTTTCTTTCCCACATGGACAGCTATCTGAGAAGTATCATTACTACAGAGATATTTTGCTGTTCTCTCTTGACCAGTTGTAGAATATAAGATAATGAGTGAATTTTGAAGAAAAGAATTAGCTGCGTGAATTTCTCCACGTCATCTGTGTCTGCAAGAGCACTGGAGGCATATCTTTAGAGATAACAAAAGCTTCTCCTGCTCATCCCCTTCCATTTATGAGAAGCTCTCTCAAGTACTTGGAGGGCAGTATTTGAAAATAGTGTTCTTTGAAAGGTGTACATTGGCCCCTTTTTATTACACAGCTGTATAATTTTAGTGGCAACCACTGTATTTTGTCCTCCCCTAGAACATCTGAATAGACTCCTCATGGCTGTATAATTAGTTATAAGAATATTTTCTAGAGGGATAAGCAGAATTGTGTGTAAATTTGACACATAATTCTTCAGGCCTTCGGCAAACAGCAGAAGATTCAGAGCCTATCATGAAAGCTTTCAGTTATAGCAGATAATTAACAAACTGGAGACGTTAGCAATAGAAAGATGTTGCTGCATAAAATCAAAAATAAAACCCCAAGCTCTGGGGACTTGAGCCTCTTAAATTTTCAGAAGTGCAAACAGATGACATCTGGTCCAACATAAAGACTGGGAGAAAGTTAGCCTATCTGAAAAAGTTTTGAAGCAGCAGAATGAAGCATGTTTTGTATCACAGCTTTATAGCATGCCACAATGGTAGTTTTGATTTTGTAAGAGAAACTTGTAAACTGAATGTATTGTTTCATTGAGCAATGACTTGAGAGGATGACAGAACTGCACTGCAGTTGGTCAAACACCTTAAGGATGATGAGGCTGTTCTGTTTCTTGGTGAACAGCACCAGTGTAAATTTCCACTGCTGCCTGGTTGAAGAGAAAATGGTCTGGGTCCTATATAATTTGATATAGCCAGGTATGGGCAGTATGTTGCTACTGAAACAATGATCACCAAAGAGCTAAATAGCAATGCTGTGTTATTCAGTTGTTGACAGGAGTGGACAGGCTTAGTGTCCCTTGTCTCTGCAGAAGCCACAAACTATGGCAGAGACATGGAAAAGTGACAGATGTGAATATCTTAACCATATAGAAACTCGCACATACATTGATGCTACACTGCGTGTTTCTGGTTTTGTAAGGAACTGGTTCAAAACTAAACCGGAGGAACAGGTTCCTAAAATTCAGTCTTCTGGCTGCTGACAGAAGCAAGGATGAACTGATCATCCTCTTTTCTGTGCATGCTCTGTGCAAGTGCAATATAGTTTTGTATTTACAGAGTCAGAATAAAGATAAGAAGGGATTTGCAGATTCTTATTTTCTCCTGGCTTTCCAAACCTTATGAAGGACATGCCTAGGTAAGCTGTTATTAAATACATTGCATTGCTTTTGATGCTGTGATACAGCTACAAGTTAATATCCTGGGAAAAGCAAAACCATAATTTTCCTCATTCCTTCCATCTTGGTCTTCAACACATGCACAGGAAGGATCTAGTGTCCCCTGGAGACTGATTTTACCTTCTACAAAGGTGGAGCAAAGTTCCTACTGCACATGGGAGCAAAATACACAAAGGAGTAAAGAGTTTGGAAAGAACAGATCTGTATGCCACTGTAGCTATCCCATAGTAACATGAGCTGTTGTGATAGGGAACTAGTTGGAGGATGTTCTGATTCATAATACTCAAAGTAGAGGAAAAAAGAACAATGAAATGAGATGTTCTCTGAGCACCACAGAATTAAAAAAAAAAAAAAAAAAAAAAAACACACACCAAAAAAACCCAAAACCATAATTATAGCTATATTCCAGCAGCAATGAAAACTCAGTAGCAACAAAGATAAAACCCCCCCATCTCTGTAACCCATATCTCCAAAGAGCCATGAGCACAAAGGATGAAAAAACTGCCCTCCACTGAATTACAGAATGGTCAGAGTCCATAACTGCTGAATGCAGAACAGAAGTAGATACTAAATTTAGCTTCCTAACTTCTATTTCAATACCTAAATATAAATGGCCTGATTTTTTTTTTCAAAGATGTTGAACAGTTCCAGATTCCTCTGATTTATGTTGCTATTTAGAGAAAAAAAAGAATTTTTTGTTTAAGTATCTAACAATAGTACGCAGAATTCTGCCCTTACAGACCAGAGGTTTGCAGCCTACTTCATAAAATAATTGGATGCCATTGTGCCTTCCAAAGATGGATAGAGCTGCAAAAGAAAATATTTATTCTGTGTTTTCCTATTAATAAAGGAAATGAGGAGCAGAATTCCCATGGCCCTAGACGTGCAGTAACAAATATTTGGTTTTTTTCTCTTCCTCCCACCTTAAGTTCAATGGAAATACACTAGAAGAGAGACTTAATGTGGGAAACATCCTTGTCACTGCAAACCTTCTCTGGAGTATAGTGCAGCTATAACTACATTGGTAGTGAATTAAACTTTTCATTATTTTAAAATAAACCTTCAATCCCAGTGATTTTTTATTGAGGAATGTAATGGAAATCTAGAATTTATGACATAGGCAACTTATGTATCCAACAGTATATGGTATCATCTTTTGTTTCAGAAGATCTGTGACTCTGAAAGAAGTACTAGGGGGAACAAAAGTTGCTGTCATTTTCAGATCTTCCTGGAATAGTCACTTGAGCAATTCAGAGTGACACAAGGAAAAAGGGGAAGGTGGATTGTTACACAATGTACAAGACCATACAATAAATAATGCAATACATAAGTAAAGCTGAATAACCCTATCCCCAAGAAACCTGAGTGACACCATTATCAAGTCTTTATTTGGTGAAGCATGTATAACTGAATTTGTGAATTCACCTGAAAACAAAAACCAAACATACCAAACAAGCCTTTTTACAAATGAAAACAGGAAAAGGGCAGGAGAGAGGTAAAACTTTATGTATCACTTCCTTGACTCAGAGAAAATATCATATTATAGTGTTAGTGTCAGTCTCTCAGAAGGGCTGACAATTCTTCTTTGCTCTGTTCCTCACAGAAGAAAGGATTTGGCCAGCAATGTTTGAAATTGAGAGTTTCTAGTAGCTATGATTAAAATAGTACAAATCAACATTCCCTAGTTTACCTAGCTACCCTACCTGCAACTCCCTTTACTCCCCCCACCCCCATCCCAAGAGGATTAATCATTTGACTTTGCTTTTGATGTTTTATCTTTATATGACAGTTTACTAGGAATAGTGTATATATGAAAATAGTACAAAAGAAAGCTCTAACTGGAATAGCCTGCTTGACTCCTTTATTAATATGCTGAGTACCTGATAAATCTAGATATGTAAAGATGGCACTAACTTAATAAAATAAATTGATTTAATCTAATAATACATTTTATTGATGGTGACTTAGCAGGTGAAAGCACGAATGAAGATGACTTTAAAACCTTTAAATGTTTTCTGAAGAAAGTGCAATTTTCTGATGATCTTTCATCTTAGGAACAAAAAACTAAATAAATTGAACCAAGGTTATAGCAGATAATTAATAACATACATATATACAGGTTTTAGTGTAACACACAGAACATTAATTATAGCACTTATTTCACAGCTGTTCTATGAAAGCTCAAATAAAATGTGCCTACAATTAAAACTGAATATATACTGACTTCATTAACTTAACAGCTGCACCAATAACCAGTACCAAGGAACATACCCTACTTTGTTAATGTCTTGATGCCATCTGCAACATTCAAAACTATTGGGTTTTAAAGCAGCTGATGTCTTACTAGTATTTGTGATCACAGCTATCACAATATGCTTACATGCTACTAAAGTGAATTGATCTGCTTCAAGGGATTTTCAAGGGTTATGAGCTGAGCTGCAAATACAATTGTGATGGCTAGAAAGTCAAAACCAGAAGTTCTTGGTGGCTTCTTCCCAGTTATTATGTCCTTAAACATGAATTTCTCTTGTGTCCAAACAAGCAAAACTCCAACTTTGGAGCAAAAATGGGGGGACTGAATTAATATAGGAAACTTTTATGCTATCATTTACTTTTCAATATTTTGGCATAAAATTCTGTCATTTTAACCCATATTTCAAAGTGGAACTTCCAACTTTAATAAGAAAAAAGAAATCCACCTGCACAAAAACAAACAAACAAACAAACAAAAACCAGAAATCTTATCATATACTGAATCATACAGACATTGAAGAAAATGTACTAGATTTTTAAATCTGCATCACAAACTCTCCTAACACAAGCAATAATAGATGACAGCCAGTATAAAATCATACCCCAGGAAGGTGTAATTCCATTGAACATGTACAGCAGTGTGTTTCCAGAATGGTTCTCCTCCAGGCCTTGGTTTGGGATGTGAACTTAGTCCATTCTATCTGCTTCTCTGAATATTGACTATAAGTAGTTTTACAATCTGTCACTGCATATGTTTAGGTTATATCCTTACACATTTGGGACCTCTCAGTCTCTATAATTCAGTACAAATTCTTTTCCATTATTACCTCCCTGTCTTGTTTCCTTGTTTTGTTCTTTCATAGTCTTCTTGTCTTTTGGTCACAATTTATGATCTGTGTACCTTTCACAGTTCCAATTTCTGTATTCCTTATGTTCCTCTTTCCAGAGTCCATTTCCTTATTTATTAATTACACTCGCTTCCCCATCTTCAACCTTCTCTCACTCCCTCAGGTTCCTTGTCCCAATCTGCTCCTCCCCTCAACAGTTGTCTCTTGCCATCTGCTTTTTGTCCTTGACTCAGATGTTGTGATGCTTTTTTTTTTTCATATTTCCTGTGCTTCCACATCACTTGAGCAACAATGAAGAAATAACTTATAGCTCTAGGAAAATAAGTTATTAATTAGTTCACAGGTTCACATCCCATGGACCACATTAACTGGCACTGAAATTCAGGAAGAGTCTTCCTTGACCTTTGTAACTGTATTCTGGACCATACTCAGTCACTTTCCAGGTGTGACTCTTGCTCAGACAAGTCAAAGTTCTGGGTTGGAAGACAGAGACTGTGAGGAATGTGTCTGTCAAACCTTTAGAACTTTCCAAGCTGCTGTGAGAGGATATTTTTCAGCAGTTTCCAGAATAGAGAAAAACAGTTTTATCACTGGGATGTTTTCAGAAACACCTCTGGCTTAAAACCAAATTCTGCTAAAAGGTCAAAGTTTTGTTTTTAAATGTTCATAAAGTAACTGCTGAATTTGGTATAGTTTGACATCAATGAAAGAGCATTTTTATGTTAATTTGTACAGCCTAAATGCCTGAATCTTTTTTTTTTTTGTTTGTTTGTTTTTTTTTTTTTTTTTTTTTTTTTTAGAAATGTTTTTAAAAAATTAAATAATTCTTCTACCTGACAGACACTCAGTGGAGAAAATTTCAATCCAAATGTACAGTTTTGGCAAAGTTAAAAAGAGCTTCACTTGGAAACATCCAATAAGAAATATCAAGGAAGACTAGCTCCAAAGACACTATGAGCTCCAGCTACAATAAAAATCTTGTTGTATTAAGTTATCAGCTGTGTATTAGCAATGAAAGGGAATATTAACCATCTGTCTGTTTTCCTTTCAAAGTGTTAACATAAAGGATGTAATGCAAGGTCTTTAAAATATCTGTCTTTTGTTAGTCTTCTTTGCAAAAAATGTGACAGGCTGGGTAACTATTTAATTTCTTCATGCACACATTCCTTTAACCAGGAGTGGCCACCCAGCCAGATGGATGTCTGCCTTGCTGCTTGTCCCCAGAGGCTCAGTTACATGGGGTCATCTGAAGGGGGGAAGTGCCACTCTCCAGGGGCCATCAAAATGCCAGAGAAGGGAAGATTGTGAAAAGTTTCAATTGTCTCACCAAACCAAAAGCAGAAGGAAGGACAGAGAGAGACAGCTAGCATGGAAACTGCAGCAGTAGAGAGCAAGTCACAAAGGGGCTCAGGGACAGAGAAACCAGTTTTTATAGCCAGCCTGGGATTTGTCATTGAAAATACAGCACTCTGTAAGGACATAAAAGGAAATGGGGAGATTGTGGTTGCTGGTTTTTTTTTATCTTATTCTCAATTTTCATTATTTTAAAAATTCTATTTTCTAGTTTTCATTTTCATTTTACGAAAAGCTTCTGAGCTTAAGAGTATGTGTAAGGAACATTTAAAAAAATTTAAAAAAAAATATTGTTACCCAATACTGAACTACATATTAATGATTTGATTAGAACTTTAATGTTCTATCTCAAAAGAATTATTTAAAAAATTATTCTTACCCAGTACTGAACTACATTTGAATTATTAGGTGAGCATCACCAGTGTAGACTTCCACTTCTGCTTGGTTGAAGATGCTCTATCAGTACAAGGATGGTTTAAGCATTTAGTAAGATTCCAATTATTGTTTTAAAACATCAACCAATTACTGTAAAGCACCTTTAACACATTGGAAAAATTGGAACTAGTATTATAAAATTTACTCAAATCTTTTCTATATAACATTAGCATAGGATTAAAGTCTGGACAAATATATTTCTGGTTTTAATTGAACAGACTGAAAGAAAAACCATTTGGCAGAAGCCAACTACCTTATAGTGAAATTTAAAGAGTGATGACAACATGTAAGAATTTTTTTAGCATACTAATAACATAATTTAAAGGCAGAAGCAATTTGTTAAGGATTAAATTGCACACTCTGCATGTGCAGTAAAAATGTTTTGTGCCCCTCAAAATGTTTTATTTTCTTAGGGAGAGTATACATGTTAATTGAATAATAAACTTAAAAACATCTTGAAAGCATTATGTTGTATTGTTCACATTGCAAATTCAAAACACTGATATATTAATCCTGCTCATATTAGGAATATAATGCATGTTATGGCATAATTATATTTTAAATATACTTGATAGATTTTAGTATGCACTTTAAATGTCACGACACTATGAGAAGCAGCTGTAAAAAATGTCATCTTGGTGCTTCATATTTATGCTGTGACTTCCACAGGAGTTTTGAAAGTCTGAAGGAGTGTTAACTGCCACTATTGCCATCTCAGGATGGTGTGTTAATATCTCTCTCCCTGAGATCCTTCTCCTCTACCAGTGCCAATTATGACAAAGATGGTCTCCAGGGATTACTGACAATTTCCTTGATGATGTGTGAGGGCTGCCATTGCCCACTTGGAACACTGACAGTGACTGAAAGGCGTGTGTCTTGGCTGTTAAGCGTGTTTAATAGCAGTGTGCCACATTCTGTCATCCCTTCTACCTTAAGAAGTCCTATTGTCCCCATATGTCTGCTCATGACAGCTTTCTGAGTGTCAGTGTGGGTGAAGCTTCCACATGTGCACACGAGTCTGCACACGTGCAGCAGGAGCAGTGAAATGTATGGGATTGTTAATTGTGTTTGCTGAGTGCGTGCCAGGAGTTAAATGGCGCTGATCAGGATTACTGAGGTGCCAATAAAAACAAGTCTGTGCTAGACAGTGAGAAATTAGTCACACCTGGGACTTGTAGTCCTTTTTAAATAGTGGTGCTGGATCTAGTTTGGTTATACTGTGAAAATGAATCACAAGAAACATAGTCTCAAATATATATAATATCACTAGTGTTCAAATCGGGAGAGGATTCATTTTAGGCTTTTACATTGGGTTTTGAACTAGAACTTTGATGATTTGCTCCAGAACCTGCAAAGAAGAGTATTCATAGTTCTGAAATGTTTCTGAAATTGTGGAAGGTATCATGGAAATCATGGAAATCAGCCAAGTAAC
This sequence comes from Muscicapa striata striata, assembly GCA_030060385.1. Taxonomy (NCBI): domain Eukaryota; kingdom Metazoa; phylum Chordata; class Aves; order Passeriformes; family Muscicapidae; genus Muscicapa; species Muscicapa striata. The sequence continues at coordinate 162,022 of JAREIS010000435.1, forward strand.
TGCCATGGCTGATCTACTTATCAAGGAGGGACCTTATTAGAAATTCCTCAGAGTCAAGAAAGACTCACATTCATTTTACTAGCTTTTAGGAAAAAAAAAAAAATCTCCCTATAAATCAGTTAGTAAAATTCAGGTGTATTGTCAAATATTTCTGCTTGAAGGATGGTTAAAGGAAAAATTCATTTTATATGTGTATCTTTATATCAGTATTAGCCATAGCCACATGATGGTGAGAGGATTAAAACAGGTAAGAAGAACTGCAGATTCTCAGAATAACTTGAATTCCCCAAATTCCATTAAACACCTCCTCCGATTTTTATGGTTTTATGCAGGGAAGAACTTGAAATTGCACTCAGAAATTGTTTCACACTTCAAGTCTATAAAATCTCAATGACAGATCAGTTGTATCTCTAATATTTTGTAGGTAAAGCATAGCCAATTTTCATGAGATCTGGACTCAATTTATTGCCCTCTTGTAAACCCCTTGGGTGGAGGTGATTTGGTTTTCAGTTTTCCATACTTACTTTTCCTGAATTTATAAAAATATATAGTATATTTTCTGAGCTAGAAGACTATGGAGTAATAATTCCTATTGTGTATTCATAGTAGCATTTAATGTAACAGTCTGATTTTGGGTATTAGTTAGGGATAGAGTCCTTAGATGTGTGTTTCAGCTATTGGTTTTTTTAACTTTCATGGTGAGCTGCAGATCTCTTTGTTAATTGATACCTACAAATAATGCTTTAACTCTGGAAATAACTATGCAATTGATTTAATAAACCAAACTTATTGGAATATGTTTGGTTTTAATTAAATTTCTACACACAAATGTTAATTAAAATTCACTCCTACTGATAATAACATTATTAACATGTATACAGTGTACAGTTAACAGAAACAGAAATAGAGGCAATTAGTGAAATTAGGTGTTTTCTCTACCAGGAAAGAATATCCCAAAGAGTAATTGCTTATATTCATATATTCTCTGCAGATATTACTAATAGCATCATTAAATCAATATAACACCACTTTAGAAACACTAAACAGATTTAATGACTGGGAACTTGATAGGAATGACACTATTTTATTTTCTTTTTAATGGTGCATGACTGTCAATAGAATTGGACATTTTCATGTGGCAGTCATGGTCTGACTGCAGTGTGCTGCTGCTTCTCAGGTGCTTTTGAAGTATTTATTTTCTTACTAAGTGGCAGCTATGTAAGTATGTATGCTCATCTAAATGTTCTCAGCTACTTTCTCAGAAATCTAATTTTGGTATTGTGAATGATTAATAATACAGTAATAATGCAGCTAATAGAGTATCTAAATATTGCCAATGTAATACATAATATAAGCAGGTCAAAATTGTTATAATATAAACAGGTCAATGTAGAAATGTCCAAGTTTACAACTTTTGGCCTTGCAGGGTGCAAGGTAACAAACCAACAGCACCTGTGTAGCTGCTAATTTAGGATTTTGCCTCCATGTATGACCAGACCATAGGGATTTTACTCACCTGTGCAGAAGTGAGTGTTCCCAGTCTTCAGGCTGGATATATTCTGCAGGTCCACCTGGGAACTGCCTACAGCCTTGGGAGAACAGTGCACCCCGTTGGCCCAGCCCTCAGCAGCATTTAAGACCCTTTTGCAGACCCAATCATAATCATCACATCTCCCCCTTCTTTGGGATCTATTCATTGTGGGAGCATGCAGACAACTCCACCTGCAATTCCCCCCTGCATTCTTATCTTAGGATGAATCAAATTGTCCATCAGAGACACTAAAGACAGGGGGTATGTGTAGGGAAGTCTCTGAGGAAGACCTGACTATTCTTTGTTGCCTTCACAGATTCCACTTCAATTACTGTGCACGATTTACCATTTTGGTGTCTTGTTGGGGTGCTAGAAACAATGGTGAGAATAGGCAAGTGGGGAAAAACACTTTTTTGCATTTCAGAAGATCAGGTAAAGCCAACAATAAATGAATTTTATTTTATAGCCCTTCTCTGCCCCTTCTGTAGTGGGGAAGGAACAAAGGCCTTCAGTGGCTCTGGGTGCTCCTAAGGTACTCTGGTGTACATTGGGAGATTGTGTAACCCACCATCCTATCCACCCAGAGTACAGTGCAATCACACCAAAACCCTTGGAATTCCAAATCTTTCTCTTTTAGGGAATCTCAGCCGCAGTTTTGCAAGGATTGATTCTCCTGACGCTTCTGTAAGACAGATACAGTAAATGAATTTACAGAGGGAAATGTCATGACAGAAGAGCTAAAAGGTTTCCCCAGAAGCGTTAGACTTGATGTGAGAGAATTTAAAATTTAGCAAGCCTTACTGGCAATTCCTGCATTCATACCTCAAATCCAAGAGACTCCTTGAAATTTGGATACTTCTTTTTACTAATGTAAATAGTAAATAGTGCTATTATTTCAATTAAGTTAAACTGTATTTGTTATCATCTCTTGGGCAGAAAGATGTAGGAGATATGTGCTGTATAAATCCTTCTATGGATAAAATTGTAGTGAAAATCAATGTCAGGAAAATTAGGTGTGTGTGATTAAGGAAGCTAAACATGGCATTACATTACAGAAATGGTCACCTTGTGCTAATAGAGCAAGTTGACTGATTGAAGTCAATGTTAGGCAGGGTCTGTGCTAACACAAAGAGAGAAGTAGAATTAATATTGAATTACTGGCATTTATATATTATCAGTATGCCTTTATATGTCTGACTCTTGTACTCCTGGAAGGACAATGAAAGATGCTGACAACTCTCTACATTTAATTTTAAAAGGTGAAACTTGACAAGCATGCACTTAGGACAGCTAAATGTTACACAGCTTGATGGTGGTTGGAGAAGCATCTGCCAATACTGGGGCTTGCAGTAGATGCTACTCTGTGTATATGTTGTAAAAATGTTCTGCAGGGGCATCCAGCTCTCATAGGATTCCAGGCCCACAACAAAAATTGCAGGGAATGGAAGATGATACACAGAGAACATGAAGGGAGCTGAAATAAGAGTTTAAACTTCAAACAATGTACAGCCAGATGAAAAATGTGGAAATGGATGGATCTCTAAGTTTTATATGCAACGTACAGACTTTCAGTTATTTCACTTTTTCACATCTTCACTTGACATCTTTATGACTTATTGTCAAAGGATGCCATGGACATCCAATCAATGTCATTTCAAAAATCTGTTAGCTGGGGAAGAATGGCTTAGGCACATGCTTCCTTTAAAGAGCTAATTTCCTTCCTAGAGTCCAGTGCCTAGAATCATAGAATCGTTTAGTTTGGAAAAGACATTTAAGATCATTGAGTTCAACCATTAACCCAGCTCTACCAAGTCAGCTATTAAACCATGTCCTCAAGTTCCACACCTACATGTCTTTTAAATTCCTCCAGGGATGATGACTCCACCACTTTCCTGAGCAAATTGTTCCAGTTTTTAACAACTCTGTAAGGAAAGAAATTTCTCTTAATATCCAATTTGAACCTCCCCTGGTGCAAATAGGAGGTTTTCTCTTGCCCTGTCTCTTGTTACTTGGGAGAGAAACTGGCCACCACCTGTCCATACCCTCCTTTCAGGCAGCTGTAAAGAGTGTAGAGAGTGTAGTAGCTCAGGGTCTCCCCTGAGCCTCCTTTTCTCCAGACTTAGCAACCCCAAACGTTTAAAAATCCTCACTTCTACATCCACCAAAGGAAAATTAACTTGAGAATTTGAGGAGGAATGTTCAGTTTCAACTGAGGCACAAGGCTTGTCACAGAGTGTCTGAGAACATGAGAGATACAGCAGGAATTGTCCAGACAACCCACAAGGATTAAATTGCACAGAGCATCATGAGGCCCAGTAAACATACTAACTGGGTCTGGAAGATTAAATTTCCCTTCTTTTGGGGAATCTGAATGTATTTTGACCAAGGTTTGCTTTCCCCAGTTCTTCTGTGAGGAATGAGGGGGTCAGGCATGATATTGCCTATAATTCCGAGGTTTGGAATAGTGTGATACCTGCTGTCAGTGACCTGTAGACCATGTTCAGGGACACTTACTGTCACTCTCATTGGCACTGAGAGTGACATTGAGAGTTGATTTTATTACTGCTCCCACAGATTAGTAACACAAACCACGTGGCATTTCTAGAGGGCATTTCAATAAAATTACTAATACATATACAAATGTTATGAAATCATAAGGCATTATGGACCCTAATTTGTAGCTTGCAAGAAAGTTTAAACAGCATATTTAAAGTCACCTTGGAGTTAATTGAAAAATAAAACAAACATAGCAGGTTATAAAAACAGTCCTTCTATTCTATCACTATTTTATGGAGAGAAGGGGTCAGAATAATTACTGCTTATCTAAAACATGCCTTCTGAAGAAAGAATACAACTTTTAAAATTAAGTAATTGTATCCTAACAAGTGGAAACTACAGGAAAAAAAGTAGAATGCTAAAATATTTCTCCTACTTTTAAAACATAATTATGTAAATGTATAATTAATGATACATTTCTAACAAGCAAAGTAGTGGTTTTACATGACAAAGTCTAAATTATGTTACCTTGAGTTCTACATAGCTGCAATCTGTTCTGGTATACAAAAACATTATGCTGTAATAAAATGTGAAATTTCATATTATCTACTGTTGGGGTATTTTAAATATAAAAAGAACACTAAATACAGCTATAAAACAAAACAAATAATAAATCTAATTATTATATCATCTATACTTCCTAGTAAGCATATATACTAAAATGTAAGAACACAATTAATAAAGAGTGAGAACATGTATAATAAATGAAGTAAAAACTCTTTATAATCAATGTTTTTGTGTTCATATATTAGTATATTTGAAGACAATATTTGGATGTCAATGCATCTCTGTTCTCTTCAGTCTCATTCCTGCCACCATAGGTCTGTCACATACAGGTGGCATATGGGCAAGCAGCTGAGTTGTAACTGGGTGCATCAGACTGTCCCAGGGCTGCCAACTGCAGGATGGGAATGCTGGTTTATATTAGTTCAGTAAGCTGGGAGTGCATGCAGTGTGCTGGCACTGAGCCTGCTTCCTTGGCAGGTGTGATCCAAGCACCCCGCCATGTATACACTGTTCTGGGAATATCCTGTCAGCACTGCCATATTTCTCAATCACAGGAAAATATCCATATTCTCCAAAATGTGCAACTATGTGTGGAAGTTAACACTTCTGCAAGGATGTCTCTGATGCCAACAAATTGCTAGATGGTAAGCCTTGTATGCATTATTTATGGTACAAAGCAAGATGAATGTGTGAGGGAAAAAAATAGAGTAAAACCTTGGAAGCTGAATGCCAGGGAAAATAGGCTGACTAAAAATGAGGAATTTGTACTTTCCTAGTCCTCCAAAGGCTGACAATACATAGGCACAATGCTAATCTCCTGTCTGCACAGATATTGGGTGTGTCTGTCAAAAATTATTTAGCGTGCAAAAAACTTTTAAGAATCATGTTTACTCTAACATTTTGCATTCATCTTCTTTTCCATATTTTGATTCTTTATTGTTTCCCTTCTCTGCCAAAATACAGTCTTCTAAAACCAGCATTCCTTTCCCTTGCTTTCATTCTCAGAGAATATAGAATAGGAGTACTTCAATCTTCTACTGTCAAATCATTAAACAATCCTTGTATGCTATTGTGTGATCAAAATTGGATGGGAGTTAGCTTTCCCAGACCCTCTTCTTGTCCCTTTCTTCTCTGAATTGATGTCATCTGCCAGGCACCTGGATCTCAGCACTAGGGACAACTCCTGAGTCACATCCATGTCCCTGACGCTGACTTGTTTTGTGATCTTCAGAGATGACAGACCAATGCTTTTACAATTTTTATTGTACTTCCAATAAATAATTCAAGTATTCAAATTCCAGTTCTAGCACTCATGGACATACTGAAAAGTACCATACACTGTTACACCAAAAAATGGGAAAGTATTGGATGCCAATGCCAAAAGTATCAGAGAAGGCTTTTTATTTTTGCATGTACAAGCAGTCTCATTTCTCATCCTCCAGCTGCTGTGAGTAGGAAGGTGCCTCTGTTCCTAGAAAAGTCCTATTAGAGTACTATTTTAGTCTAGGTTTTTCCATTTGCAAAATGTATTTACCTATTCTGCAAGGCATGGACTTCAGTTACTATATAAATATAATAGATGCAAGTTTTTATACAAGGAGAAAGTTTCTTATCCTTGTTCTCATCCACATCCCCATCATTGCTCTCAATGTCATTTTCATTCGCATTATAATTCTTCATCTCTTTTTTTTGTTATATTGTACAAAGATATTTTCCCCTCCTTTAAATATGCATCCTTCTTTTTCCCTAGTCTAATAGACCAGTCTATTGCTACACTCATTGTCCTTCATTTGCTGTCTATGAGAGAGTTGCAATAACCTCTTCTGTAACAAGTTATCTTGTCATTTTATCTTTTACTATAAAATGTTTTGAGAGGTTTGTTTGAGAGATGCTGTATGAAAAAATGAATTAAATTTTACTGGTTTATCCTCAAGCAGATGTTGTGCTGAGTTGATTCCCCTTTTTCTCCCTTCTAGATTTGACTTGTCATCTTTTTAAACAGATTTTTGTCCTTCTGTTCTGGTTGGGGTTTCTTTTGTTTTGGGGTTTTTTATATTGTTTTGGTTGTTTTGCTTTTTGCTTTTGTTTCGGTTTTTTTTAATGTTGTTTATTGATTCAGTACACAAAACAATTTGCACTTAGCAGTTTTTTTAAAAAAAAATCTTTTTGGTAGTGTCCTGATCTCATAAAATGAAAATGAATCCAAAAACAACCCCTGAGAATAATGGACCTGCAGAATGCAGTTGCCTCAACAAAGACCTCACATTGAGCCTGTGAACCACCACACAATTGAAAAGACACACATGAAAAGGGCCAGATGAGGTAAAGTACCTAACAAGGGACCATTCTCTTTGGTACATTCATCTCTACAGTTAATTTTTTAAATTTTCAGCTCTGAGACTATGCTAACTGGCAAAAATATTTGTCATGTACTAAATAAGTTGAGGATCTACTTCGCCCTCTGGATTTGTATTAATGAGGCAGTAATGGTGTCAGAATGTTATGTGGGAACACCTCAAATTGGATAATTAATCAAATTAGTAGATATACAAGAGCCTCTGTATATGATATTATGATTTTAGTGCTATGTGCTGGCCTATACAAAATGGACAGAAATTCTTCAGATTTGCACACAGCAGAATTGCTACTTATGGATGGACAGCCTTTGGCTCTTTAAGTCACCCAAATAAAAAAGGTCTGAGAGGACATTGCTCACCCCTTTGTTCACATCAATAGGTTGGATTCTGACAGGGAAAAATTAGGTTTGATGCTCACTTGGTGATCTCTCAGACTAATCTTTCTGCATGGATGAAAGACACTAATTCACAGTAAGAAAGGTATGACTTCACTGAAGTCTGAGTGAGTTTTACCAGTTACTTAGTGGAAATTGTGTTTGATACCTGTCTATTAGTACTCTCAGAAGTAAAAGTATTCACCAAATAATGAATCCTACACAAACAGCATCAAACAAACAGCATCAAACAAACAGTTCTGCAGGAGTTTGTTTTTTCCATCAGGCTAGTTGCAGATCAGTGGAAAACAGGTAAAACTGGAAAACTGGTAGGACTCAGCCTTTTGTGAGATTGAGAACAAGACAAACAAGTAAATTACAGAGAACTGTACAGGGAAAATGAATCAGTGACACTTGGGGGAAAAGGTGACAATTCTAGCTGCACCCTCTCAGCCCTGTTCATACCTCTTCTTCCTTGCCACTGGTCTTTAAAGACTGTTTTCTTCATTTAAGAAATCCCATCTCTTGCCACTTTTTTCTCACTTAGATTTGTAATACACTGTAATAATATGATTTGTTATGATGTTAAATAATTGTGCAATCACGAATGAAGGATTATGGCTTTTGGTAGGGGATGTGATGATTAACTCTTCTAATAAATCGGATATATGGACATGAGGCAACATGTACTGACAGATTTCTGCAAAACCATACAAGGTATCAATTTTCAAACAAAGCTATCACAGGGGTTTACTTATCCCTTTGAAATTACTGTTAATGCTTTTAATTTGTTTTTGTATTTCTGTGTATTTGGTAAGTTTGCAATCTTCAGAATGACACAAATGCTTGAAAATACCCACTTAACTGTGTAGCTATCATATGGATAGGTTTTCCTGTTTTTACCCATAAAAACTTGGTTCCACTCATTCTCTTGTAAGAAAAATATGGTGGTGTGACTGTGACACTGTTTTGATGTTGGAAATGGCCTGGTTTTGCTAAAGATTTTCTTCTGTTCTTTAAGACTGATTACTATTCACTATGGGTTGTTCAAGCTGGCAGTGGAAAAATAACGAAGAGAAGTCCAAAGGCAATCAAAAGAGACTTCAGGGCCCTGGAACGATTTGTAGCGGGATCAAGAGCACAGGAAGTGATTTCCTTGATTCTTCCAGTAGCAAGAAATAATATTGATAGGAATAGGGAGATCCATCAATCAGGTCAATGCATGGCTCTGAGGCTGTTGTCAGGAGAAAATTTTGGGATTGTTGACCATGGGATGATTTACTCAACTACTCACACCTGGTGGGTTGCACCTATGGCAGAGATGAAAAAGAGTGCTAGTGGGACTTGTTGTCAGAGCTTTAAACTAGCTTGGAAGGGGCAAAGGGACAAAACCAGGCTGGCCAGTGACCAGCAAGGGGACAGTCTGTCAAAACCTGAGGAAAGGAACAGTAATGGGATTCCTCAAAGTGTCTCAGAATGTGTTGTCTGCAATGTAGCACACCTGCAATTGTTTCTGCACTAATGCCTGCAGCATGAGGAACAAGCAAGAGCTGCCTGAAGCTGCAGCCCAGTCCCAGAGATTTGACATCATTGTTGTTAGTGAAACCTTGTGGGATGAGCCTTGTGACTGGAGTGCCCTGTTGGACACTTACACACCCTTCAGCTGGGGTAGGCAGGGCAGAAGAGGTGGAAATGTATGGAAAAGAAGGGTTAGAATGAATGGAGCTCACATGTGGCATTGGCACAGCTAAGAGTTTCTGGATAAGAATCAAGGGACAAACAAATAATGTGGATATCACCGTGGGAATCTTCTATAGACCTCCTAGCCAGGACAATGACTCTGACAAATGATTTTTTGAAGAACTAAGGGACACTTCCAAGTTAACTGCCCTTGTCCTTATGGGGGCCTTCAGCTTTCCAGAAATTACCTGGGATCTTCATCCAGATGGCACAGCCTGGGGCAGAAGATTCCTAAAAACCTGGATGATAACTTTATGGAACAGATCTTACGGGACCTGACCCAGAAAGAGGCCCACCTTGATCTGGTGCTTGTCAGCAGACCTTGTGGGCAAAGTGAAGTTTGGAGGCTATCTTGGCCACAGAAATGGTGAGGCAATCGAGTTTAAAACCTCTGTTTACAGAAGTGCCAGGAAAATCTCACCTCTGGACATGAGGAGAACAAATTTCAGCCTGCTTGAGGAATTATTGAGTGAGGTCCCCTTGGAAAATTGTTTTGCAGGTACCAGGATCCATCACTGCTAGTCACTTCTTGATCAGCTCCTAAGGGCACAGCAGCAGGTAATTCCCCAATGTCAGAAGTCAAGCAGGTGAGGCAGAAGACCAGCTTGGCTGAACAGGAATCTTTTCTAGGAAATAAGGCAAAAAAAGAAGGAGTATGCCCAGTGGAAGAAAGATAAGGTGACATGGGTGCCTGCTTCTGCATCTGGGATGGGACAACCCTGGATGTACAGCCTGAGGAATGAGATGCTGGAAAGAAGCACCATGGAAAGGGACCTGGGGCAAGCTGGACATGAGCCAGCAGTGCCCTGGCAGCCAGGAGGGCCAGCCCTGTCCTGGGGGCATCAGGCACAGCATCACAGCTGGGCAAGGGAGGGGATTGTCCTGCTCTGCTCTGAGCTGGGGCAGCCTCACCTCCAGAGCTGGGGGCAGTTTGGGTACCACAATATAAAAAAGACATTAAACTATTAGAGAGTGTCCAAAGGAGGCTACTGAAGATGATGAAGGGCTTGAGGAGAAGCTGTGTGAGGAGTGGCTGGGGCACTTGGTCTGTTCAGCCTGGAGAAGAGGAGACTGAGGACAGACCTCATTGCAGTCTGCAGCTTCCTTGTGAGGGGAACAGGAGGGGCAGGCACTGATCTCTTCTCTGTGGTGACAGTGACAGGACCTGAGGGAATGACCTGAAGGTGAGACAGGGGAGGTTTAGGTTGGATATTAAGAAAAGATTTTTCACACAGAGAGTGGTTGGACACTGGAACAGGCTCCTCAGGAAAGCCCAGTGGAGGTCAAGAAGAATTTGGACATTCTCAGGCACATGGTGTGACTCCTGGGGATGGTGCTGTGCAGGGCAAGGAATTGGGCTTGATGATCCTAGAGGATGATCCAACTTAGCTTATTCTGTGAAGGTGTGATTCTGTGACTCCACACCTTAGAGCTTTACTGGTGTATATATTTTACCTGGTCTTTGATTACTCACTGAGTATTTATAAATATGTATCTATTTCAATCAGTTCTCCAAATTTGTGAGTTTATGAACACCATCCACCACTGTTGTCTGAGGCAAAAGGAGCTTCTTCTAAAGTTGTTATGCACAATAAAGCAAGAATAAATCTGTCAACACTGTGAAGTATGTAGAATACCAGACTTATTAAGCCTGTTAGGTGTTCTTGTCTCTTCTAAAGCACTGAAATTATTTGTTACTTGGTTGGAAAAGGCAGAATAATTCAGCTATTCATCTTTTATTTTCAGTTAAAAGGTCAGCCTAACAAGTGGAAACTTCTGGAATGTCTTGTTATTTCTCTCTTTTGTTTCCCCCCAATAAGACACAATCCTTCAGAGTGGAATTGTCCCCTCTGAGAAAAACTGTTTTCCAGGCTCAACACATCCAAATGTTAAGTCTGTGGGCAAGCTAAAAATCTGTGTTTCAGCTGGAACTGGTCCTGCTACTTATCTGAAGTCTTTAAATCATTACAGAACTCCTTGCATGATTGGTCTGAAACACTGCTGATTTCAGCACCAATGGCTGATGCCAAGGAATTTGTCCCATTGTTAACAAGTAAAAGGATCTGGGAAACCTATATTTGAATGGTTTTTTTCTTATTTTTCCCTTGACTTCAATTGAGAATAACTTCCACAGCACTTCCAAGAAAGATCTCTAGCTTTCTACAGGACTCAATATTAGATTTTCAATATTAGGACCAAATTCAGGTTTCATTCATGTAGCAGTAAGATGTCCAATATTATAGGGGTAAAGAGGGACAGACCTTACTATTTAATTAATGATCAAAGATATGAAAAGGGTTGAAGGGCACTGGCTTCTCTATTCTACCTATCAAGGAAATAAAACATGTAATTATTACTAGGATCATTTTGCATCTTCTCAGATTAAGGCACTTCATACAGTTTTTAAGGAATTACCTGGAAAACTGAAAGGGTAACAAGTCCTTCACCATTCCAAATTAGAGATAGTGACTAAGCTTGATGAGGCATTCTCTGAAATGTAGTGAAAGCAAGTACTTCTTTGAAAGGACATGAGGAAAACACTGCAGAGACAGAATGTGTCTGTGGGTACTTATATGTGTGCTCAATGTCTTGGGAAAATTTGGAATGTAAATTACAGACAGGAGCTTGATGCTCACATGTAAGTACCACTCTTCCACTGGAATAAACTGCAGGAAGTATGTACATTTGGCACATTCTGTTTTCTCTGGTTTAGTTTTATTAAATATTTGGTGAAAAATCAAAAACATCATTCAGGAGGGATCTCTGGGAGGAGGACTGATCACTATATTGAGTAAGAACAACAGAGTGGAAAAGAAAAATCAAACAAAAAACCAAGAAAGAAATCCAGCACAAAGACTAGTAAATTAATCCTAATCAGGTAGGTGGAATTAGTTGTAAGTGATCCCCTTATTATGTACTTTGGGTCAGTCTGCCATTTAACTGCATTCTCTTATTTGACTCCTACCTCTATGAAAGACTGTCATGGGTTCCAAAGATGGCTTAGAACCAGAATCCTTTAGTCAGTCATCTGTTAGAACATTTTGATTTTTCCTCCCAACTTGACCAAGGGAAAGCATTATTGGTTTTCAAATGATCCTGTTTTCTGCCAAAAAATATGTTTGGTTTACTGATAGTAGTTTCTTGTGCACAATAAATATATTTTCCATTCAGGTTTGCCAGAAGGGCTTCTTTCTACGAAGTTACTGTAAGCAGCAAAGAAAGTAGAGGAAGAAAATGAGTTCTATCCAATACAACTGATAAAGATCAGAAGGCCAAATCCTACACGACAATAAGTACATGAAGCATCTGCTCCAGGTAATGGATGCATACCAATCCCTTGTGCAAAGCAGGATCTTCTAGCACAGGCTGCCCAGGGCTATATCCAGCTAGGTTTTGAAGAAGTCCAAAGATGAAGGCTACACACAACATCTCTGGACACCTGTTCTATTGTATGACTACCCTCACAGTAACATAGGGTCAGTTTGCTCTTTTGTTTTGTTTGTTTGTACTTTTTTTGCTTGTATGATTCCTGCTAAATTAAATACTTAGTACACTAATTTAGTATTGACCTTTGGATCAAAGGTATGAGATTTGATTTAGGAGAAAAATCCTTTTTTTCTCTATGTGTATATGTATGTGCACCCACTGCCTGCATTTATGGCACCAGACACAAACAGTTCTTTCCAGGAGTACAGAAACAGTACATAACAAAACAGATCTTCAGTAGTTTCCCTCCTCTCCCTACCTCCCATAACATGATTTTCATAGAAAGGAAGAGTCAGGTGTATAGGTCAGATAGATGTTTATCAAATCTTGTACCTCTATGCTTTAGGAAAGAAAAACAGTCTCCAGCCTACAGCTGCAGGTCAGTTTGGAAGTGGTCTAAGTGAGCACTGACTACGGACTGCAGGTGCTGCCTTGTCCTTGCTGTGTTGAGTGTCCTGGTGCTGACTAAGACTCCAGAGGTCACCTACAGTTTGCCCTCAAAATATGAATTGGTAGGAAATTGTTTCACCTGCAATAGAAGCCTTTTTCAGAAAGATTTATGCTCTAAATCAGCTCTCTTACAGCATGGATTTTTTTGTTAGGAGAGCTTAAAGCATTACAAGTACATTTTGCGCCTCAGATTTTAAACAAAAAAAACCTAATTGCTTTTCAATGCAGCCCTTTTTGCCCTAATTTGATTTTGGATTTGAGTTTGGTTTTGTTTATTTGTTTAGTATTTTTTGACTAGTTTCAATCTGACAGCTTTCAACATAAAAACAAGCAAACAAAATTGGATTGGAAAAAACCAATTGCTCCAGGATTCTTCTCTTTGACCTCAACATTTCTGTAGAATCTGTACCCAAACATATGCTTATACACATACAGATAAGCCAAATTCTGGACTTGTGGATTTATTCTGAGCTTTCATTTTTCATGACTTTTTGAAGTCTGTGGGTAATTCCACTTCATACTACTCAAGGTTTTGAAATTTCATAATTTTCCAGGGGATAGGAAACCTTTACCTGCTCCTGTTTAACTTGATAGGATGGTGTCAGAGGTTCTTCAACATCCTCATCCTTAACAGAATATGTGACTTTTTATCATCTCTATGTGCTTGTACTCTAAGTGAGTAAGGACAGAGACATTAATTAAGATTGTCTTTGATTTTTTTTTTTTTTTTAAAGACAAAGTTACATACACACAAAATATCTCAAAATGTGTATCAATAAAAAAGAGACTGCAGATAGGTGTATCAGTCCAAGAGCCAAACCAGGAATCTGTGGTTTTTCTCATTTGAAGGAAGGGCAGGTAAAAGATGTTTCCAAACCCTCATGGTTGCACAAAATATTAGTCTAGGACTATTCTCTGTGAATCAACTTGTTTTTCAACCTGCCCAATTTAATCTGTAATATTTGATTTATTTATCAAACTGAGTTAAAAATTAGGTATTGAATAATATTTGCTCTGTTCCAGTTCCCAGTTAGTGCAAAATTCGAGGTTCTAACATATAATAAAGAAAGGAGAAATACAAAGATATAAGGCAGAACCAGATGCCTTATAGCTTGGAGAATGTTTGAAACTAGAAATTTGATGCTACAAACTTTATGCAATGGTCCAAAATGGACAATCTAGAGAATTGCAGACAGTCATGGCATTTTAATTTACCTGAGAAAATGGCATCATAACAAAAAAAAAAAAAAAAAAAAAAAAAAAAAAAAAAAAAAAAAGTCACGTTTTCTTATGAAACAACATACTTACTTAAAGTATGAAATTTCTGGGAAAAATGATCAAGATATCCTTCTTTTCTCCCTATGTTTCTCTTCCAGACTGATAATGACCATAAAGAAGTCTTCAATAAAGCTGAACAAAAAAGTCAAAAAGCAGTTGTTTAAAATATTCAAAATCTGAAAAATTGCTCTCTTTCCCAAATTAACATGGAAGCAAGCCTTAGGAGACAATTGGGAAATAGACCTGCAGCTTTTTTTATGGCACTTTTTTCTGCAGTGGAACATTTTTATTAGATGGAAATATCCTTTCGCTATGAGTTGTTTTCAAGGCCATGATGTCACCTGCACCTATGAGTAAAATGTGCAGTGTGTGGTCTTAAGGGTGTGTGATCATGGATAAAGGCATGGCTGTTCTCAACATGCTGTATATCCAAAGGACATCTGTGATTAATATCTCCCAGGGGATAATTGTACAAAGGACCCTCTGTTCTGAAAGGAACACTTCCATCACTGAAGCTAAAGAATATTAAACGTTAATAGTGATACTTTATGCTGACATAGCACCTCTGTTCTTAAGGTATCCGGCATTGCAGTAATGTCAATGAGCTTCTCTGAGCATCCTTTGCTTGGAAAACTTATCAGTCAAAAGCCTAAACAGAGGTTTAGCAGGATTCCTCTAGCTGTCAAAATGCCCAGCAGGTTTTGCATCCTTGCAGAATGGATGGGGACTCTTGTTAACAGGTTTTTGGACTACATCTTTGATTTTGGCTTTCTAAAATCAGGCTTTTCAGGACCAGATAATGCCCATGGTTTTTACTCTAAAAGACATAAGATCATATTCAGAGGAAAGTATATAATGAGACACAACAGTGGATCTTTAGAGAGATTCTTCACATGCTGCTTGTATAAAGCAGTCGTGTACTAGGCCTCAGCCAGCATCCAAAACATCACTGTAAACTCTCCACTGGATGATGGAAAATTAAAACAAGTTTAAAAAGAATGATCTGACATGGACATTGTTGACCACTTCACTTGCATACAGGACTGAGTGTCACAAAGAGACATTTGTCTTTTTTTTTTTTTTTGGAATGATCAATTTATTCTGTAAATTCAGTCATATTATAAATTTTGTAACAATTTCCTTTTCTTGACACTATTTATGTAATTGTATGCTTTCTTAAAATTATCCATTTTCTTTAAAAAAAAGCTGCTAATTATTCAATTGCAAGTTGTAATATCAGTATTAAAATCTATTTTATTTTACCATCTTTGTTTCTAACCACTTTAATTTTTGGAGAAGATGTTGGCTTCAAGTGATGGAAATAGCTTTGTCACAGAGAGGTGTGGAGAGTAAATGAGACCTTTGGAGATACAATCTAATCTGCTGTTGCCTTTCTACAAAGCATTTAGAACTGATTCTTTTCTAACATAGGATGTTGGACAGATCCTTGATCTGGTATGTAAATGTTGTGTCCTGCAGAGTTCACTGCAGAAAGGAATCCAATAAGGTCCTAAAAAAGACAGATGAAGACTTTCTTTTTTCCTTCCTTTGTTCGTTCCTTCCTCTCTCCCATGCTTTCTCCATCCCCTTCCATTTCCTTAATTAAGTGCTTAAATTGATTGCTGGAATGAAACTTTAGCAAGAAATTTGGGTTTTGTTTAACAATTGCTACCTCATACTCAGCTCTGTCTCTGAATCACTCCACTCCTCAGCTTCCTCCTGCTTCTTGCATCTCTTTGGTGCTCCCTTCCCTCTGGAGCTGGGCCACAGCTCTGCCACAGCTTTTGAGGGATAAAAGCTCCGTTTTCAACCCAGTACAAACCAGTTGTGCCTAAGCAGAGCATTACTGCATAAAGTGTGTCTGTAGTTGAGACAACTCATCTGTATCTATGATTTCTACCAGTTGTAATCCCCTTAAGCAGTTAAGCTTTTTTTTTCCCTGGCTTATAGTTTCATTTTTTTTTAGTGGTTTTTGCACCTTTGTCTTATCTTCCAGACTGAATATCCTTGATACCTACAGGAGTTTTGAGGTTTATTATAAATAGCATTCTTTTTCTCCTCTAAATATTTCAACCTTGGCAGTTCTCAAACACAGCTTTTCAAGACAGCAAAATAAGCTCATTCAGTGTTTAAAATATAAATAAAAACCAGATATTTTTTACAAAGCCTGTTAAAGAAAACAACTATTAAATTATCCTGTGACTTCCTTCCAAGGCTTCTGTTAAATTGTCATACTCTCTTTAGGCTTTCTATCATCCTTTTTCAACTCAATGCTCTTCTTGTGAGACAGGAAGAAATGATCAACATTTTTGGAAAAAGAAAAAGCTTTCTAGAGCACAATGCAAACTTATTTGTGCAATAGCAGGATCTCAAATTGCAACCTTGCCAAAGCCCACTATTTGAAAATCTCATTGACAGTTTCAAATTCTGCAAACATCGAGATCTCTCAGGGTAACACCTGAATAGAGCCACATCAAGTATTTCTCCACTTGTGAAACTTTTCTTCCAGGTGCTGTCTAGCTTGCAGGAGGGGATGAGACTGTTTCTGCAATTTATTAAAACTTCTGCACCACCAAGTGTGTTGATGCTTTAAGTTTGTTACACAGGTTTTTTTAATAAATCAATTTTTGTCTTCTCTTGCTTATTGAAGTTGGCTAATGTTCCTTCCAAGTACTTCCAGGCTCTCCAGGAGCTGAAATCCCATAATTCAGGAGAAAGGCAGCAAAGGATAAAGTGTTAATGGGGGTTGGGACCTGGAACTAAAATAGGAGAGTCCCGAATATCACCTGATCTGGGGTGGGTACTATAACATTTGTTTTATTAGGGTGCAAAATCTACTTTGTCTGGGAACCTAGCTTTCAGTTTTTAAACAGTAAAATGGATACTTTTGAGAGTAGTATTCAAATCAAAGTACTATGGGGGGTAAGTATATTTATATTGCCATTAAAATACTAATCACAGAGTATACTCAATAAAGCCTTAATATAAAAACACACTAAGGCAAGTGAGAAGAGAAGTAGAAGGAAAACTTCAAGTCGGTTAAGGAAAAATTTTGCATCCTGGTAAACTAAAGAGAAGAGTTTTGGGCATGAAGAAAAACCCTAGTGAAAGTCAGATTTGTCAACAACAACCGCATTACAAATATGTCTATTTATAGGACTGATTAAATTAAAAACTTGAAAAATTAAAAGTTGCAAAAGATCAAAGAGATTGATTCATTTTGTCCTTCATTTTTTAGAAAAAAGAAAAAAAATATATTGGAAAAACGGAATATTTTGTTTTGGTTTGTCCTATACTTGCTCAAGGCATGATTCTATGGGCCTGGCTGTGCAGAAAATAGGGAATTACTTCCAACCCAGTACTGGGGGGAATAATGTCCTATGCTCTGCACAGGCAGGCCTGTAAAGCAGGTACTTAAGAAGGTCTGCACTGAGATTGCTCAAGATCTTCTCAGAAAATGGAGACCAAATTGAGAAGGACTTTTTAAAAACAACACAGCAATTGACAGGTGATCTTTGCGATCATGCAGTTTATTTTCTGCCAGCAATTCAAATACTCAGGGTATCTTGTTAAAGATAGCAAGGTACAGCACAAAAACAGTGAAACCTGCTTAAACTCCAATACAGATATTAGCAGAATGAGTACCATAGTAATATTTTTTACTTTAGACAAAATGATGCGAAAATTAATTAACTTTTCAGTGCTTTATGACTTGTATTTTTTTTTCTCCTGTGAATGCTATTCATGTGTTTATTCATAGAGACCAGAACAGGCTGAACATGATACAAAAGGGAATTCTCATGCACCATGCTAAGCATTAGGTCACATGTATAGGTTCACAACATGAGGGCATTATCAGCTGCATTCATTGAAGGGACTAACCAAAATTAATCAAAATTCACAGCTGGAAACTGCAATCTTACTCCCAACACTAGAGTGGACTTCTAATTAGAAATAGTTGGGATTTCTCTGTGCTCAGTTTTGGGTCTACTTCAGACATACTCCTGAGCTTCCTAAAACCAGAAAAAGAAGTGGAAAAAGCCAAGTAAGTGGGCAATCAGAAAATTGCTGCCAAATCAGCATTAATTTTATTAATAGGGTCATTACTTTACTATCGAATATTGAATTACAGAAAAATCAACATTTAAAAGCTCATTTTATATGAAAGTTTAATATTTCTGTATCATATCTTTAGCACAGAATTAAAAATTTAACAGATAATTTTTGTAAGACCTATTTATTTTTATGTTGAAATTACCTTGTAATTCCTTGTAATTCCTGAGGCAGCTGTAGCCATATAAAACTTAAACTTTATTAACCCTATGCTGCCTATGAAGATGTCCTCAACAAGCTGCCTATTGAATAACAATTTGTCATGCAGCAGTACTGTGCTAGCATATTTTCTCCTTTTCTAGAAGGCCTGGATAATTTGTTTCTGCCTTTTAGCTTTTATCAGCTATAAAAGAAACCAGCATTTGGCATTTTTCAGGCTACTCCTAATTCACCATGTCTTTCTTTCATAATGAGTCAGTCTAAAGCTTTGTCCCACTGAAATTATTTAACAGGCCTCAAAAGTAAAGCTCAAATGCAGTTATGAATTTGCTGACCTTTCAATACATTCAGCAACTTCAT
Source organism: Muscicapa striata striata (assembly GCA_030060385.1). Taxonomy (NCBI): domain Eukaryota; kingdom Metazoa; phylum Chordata; class Aves; order Passeriformes; family Muscicapidae; genus Muscicapa; species Muscicapa striata. The sequence continues at coordinate 180,933 of JAREIS010000435.1, forward strand.
GCAGGCTATTCAGATCAACCACTTTAATCCCATCACATCTAATGTGTCCTCATTAACAAATTAAAAGGAAATGCCTCTTGTTCTAGACAGAACAGTGTTAAATATGAATGTAGATACATCAGATACATGTTATATGAATTTGTATTTATGTATGTATGTATTACATATAGGAAAGGGAAAACCAGAAACTTGGAAATATGAAATACCTCCCATAACTACAAACAAAATGCAATTCATTAACCACTGACATTCAGGCTTAGGAAATAAAATCAAAAATATGTAATAGCTGTAAGATCTATCAATTTCTCTGTTTTAAAGCTCTAAGTGGTTACTGTTGTGTTGATTGCTATTCTCCTTTCAGTTGCCCATTTAAATTCAGTGATATTATACCTGTCTGTACTTGATACTTGAAGCAAGAACATCTTTATTCTGCTTTGCCTGTTATTGCTTTTCAGTATTCTGTAAGAGCTGAAAATTCTCAGCTGACAAGTCCCTTTATGCTCAATTCCACATAAGCCTCCAGTAAGACACATCTCTCCCCCCCAAAAGTTCAAAGACTAAATGACAAACTGACAAAAAAAAAAAGTAAAAGGGGTTTGAAAAAAGTAAAGTATCATCAGTGTTTTTATGGGTAAGGAGATAGAGTGGCAGAAGGAAATGAGACTTGCTCTTCAGTGCACACACAACCAAATCAAGAACTGACTTTAGATCTCCCGTTTTCCTAGTGCCATCTCTACAAGACCCTCAATCTTATCTTTGATTTAACTTTCTTTTATACTTTCCCCCTGCACCTGCTGTTCAGTATCAGGGGTTCAGATTCTACAGAATGACAAGGTGAGCATACAAATATGTAAGGTTGTAGATGTAACCAAGATAATTAACATGGAGAGGCATGCTCAGCATATTTTTTACTTTTTCTTTCCACAGATAACGTCTTTCTTGCCTTTGAATTTAAGAAGGGGTACTGTAGAGTATTCCTACTTCAATTAATTGATGAATATATTTTCCCCCTTGAGTTTCTTCTTTGTCTGGGAACCAGCCACTATGCAACCTAAATAGGTATATTCAAAATAGGGAAAAGAATAAAGAGAAAGATAGAAGGGCAGGAGGGGGGAAAGAGCAAAAGAGAAGAACTAGCTGAGAGGTGTCAGTTACAGTATTTGTATTCTGAATTTATTCTTCTAACCTCACTTGAAATTCTACAGAAATTTGGTGCTTCAGTTAAAACTGACCTTAGGCACTTTCAACTCACATGATGATTATTTGCTCAGAAGTTCACTAAAGGTCTTTCTGACTGTAGCAGTATTACAGGAGGTCATATTTTTTTAAAGAGGAGCAGTTCCTTAACATTTTTTGCAATCCAGTGTGCAGAAATAAGCAATATCAATATCAACCCCACTTTCTCATATACTTGCTTGCTTGGTTTTTTTTTTTTTTTCATTTCTGTTTCTTGAAGAATTTACAAGAAAATGCCACACTTTTATAAACAGTAGAATTTTCATGCCTTCTGTTACAGTACAGCAAAGTTGTGATAGATTATAATATCTTATTACATTCTAAGATTTTTAATTTAACAGTGTGAAGATCTGGGACCAATCAAAGCAACAGGTAATTAATATTTTCAGAGTGCTTGGGAACTTTAAGGAGTATATAAGCCCATTGTGCTAGAACCTGAATATGGACTGATAAGTTTCTGATGCAGTTGCATTTGAAAATGTGAGATAACAATCCGAATAATGAAACTACGTAAGAAATTTACACATTTATACACATATATACATACACATACATATGTAACAATAGTGAGAATGCTTTTTAGAATAATATTGTAGTTGTTCTAATCAAACACATGATCCCATAAAAAGTGCCTTCCCAGTTGTATGTGAAGAGTGTAAAATTGTACATAAGTATGAGAGCTGTTGAAATATAAGGATTGAAAGTTGAAATCTAAAGACTTTTCATAGCTAGCTTTCTGAGCCTAGTCAGTCGAGCACAAATAAGTGAGGCAGATATGTGAAGCAATATATTGTCAAAGAAATGGAAAGTGTCTTATACTAAAGATCAGAAATGAGGAAGCAGACAATAAAATAGAAAAAAAATCAAAGTGGAACTAACTATTTTCAACAAACGAAGACATGTGGAGCTCGGTACCACAGGATATAGACAGGACAAGAGATAGATGGAAATCAAAGGTGGGGAATGTATGATAGAATTAGAATTCTATCAGGAATTAATGCTTTTGAAAGAAGGAGAATCATAATTCTTCAGGAGTTAAAATGAGACAGAAATTAGAAAGGAAGCTCTTCCTAGCCTCTAATTGTCTGTAACAGGGATTTTCTGAAATTTCTTAGTGGCATAGGAATCTAATGGGCAATATAAAACCACAGATCTTATCTAGAATGGTGTCTGATGTTATCATACTTGCAAAATTTAATTTTTTCCTGATTCTTGTCATCTACCAGTGTCTGGTAGAAATTGTCACTTTTAAATAATTTATAGACATTAAGATTTTATTTTTTTATTGTTGCTACAAAGATCGCTGGATGACAGAAACGATGCTTCCTGTTAATTATACGCTAGATTAAGACAGGAAGGAAAACCCAGAGGGCTGTACTAAGTGCAATGTTTATTTCTTTTTCATCATCTGAAAGAGTAATTAGAAATATTTGTACCACTTTTGCTAGCCTACCTGTAACTTTTCAAAAGTACATCATATCCTCCTGCATTTTTTGCCCTTCTTGAATAAGATAGTCCAAGACTCCTCCCCTGCAGAAGCTCTAATTCTTTTCTCACAATTCATCTGTTTGAAGTAGAATAGTATAACAGAAAATGGTAATTCTCATGTATCATTCTTTTGTACAAAAAAGTGCAATATTTTTGGTATAATTTTCTAACCTTGTTCCTTTCTTGTTTTGTTTGTCTTTCAGATGATAACACAAGCTATTTCTGTAAAATGGGGAAAAGTAAAGTCTGTGGGGTGAGCTGTTGTAAAAGATGTTGGGTGAGATCTGTTTTCTAGTAAAAAATGAAAAAATGAAAAAAATGAAAAATTCTTTGGCACATGGCAACACAAAGTGTTTACACAAGTGTTTGAGGTTATATGTGAGCATATCTACACCTTAGAGGCGTGAATTAAGGACAAGTATCGGATTCTGCACCTGGGAAAGTATAGCTCTGGATGTACATGTAGACTGGAGTGCAGCCCTGCAGAAAGAGATCTGAGGGATGTGGCTGATGCTGAGCTCAACATCACTGAGCAACGTGCCCTGGCAGCCAAATGAGCTGTCAGTATCCTGGGTGTGTTAGCACAGCACAGCTCCCTGGTGCAATGGAGTGACTGCCCCACTGCACTCAGCACTGGTGCAATCTCACCTCTAGTTTGGGTGCTCTTTTGGGCTCCATGATAGGAGGACATTAAAACATTCGTTTGTGTCCAAAAGAGGTTGGGGAAGATGGAGAAAGGACTAGAAGGTGTAATTTAGGAGTAGAGGCTGAGGATACAATTTTGTTTAGCTTAGAGGAAACTGAGAGATCACCTCTTTCCTGCCTACAACTTGCTAATGAGGGAGAGCAAAGAGGGAGGTGTTTCTCTGCTGTCCTTTGATATGAGGTGAGAGATGTCTTAAATCTATGTCAGGGAAAATCCAGATTGGGTATTTGGAAAATATTTTCACTGAGAAGGTGGTCTAGCACAGGAAAAAATTCCTCAGGGAAGCAATCCATGGCCTTGCCCCTACCTGTCAGTGTTTGAGAAGAATTTGGACAACACTCTTAGATATGTAGCTTAGCTTTTAGGTTGTCCTAAGTGGAATCACGAATTCAATCCAATGATTATGGTTGGTCCCAGCACATTCATTGATATGATGGAGTTTTTTTCCAAACTAAATGGAAAGATGAATGGAAAAAAAAACATGAGGAGAGATTGGAGTCAAAATAGACAATTTATTTGAGTAACATATTTAAGACATTTTTCAAATCCTTTCTATTCATGATAAAGATGGAGACAAAAATGTTTAACAGTGTTTGAACACTGTTGAAAGTAATTAGAATTCTTGTATCAAACTTCACCTCCTGCTCCCTCTTCCAAATAACACCTGTTATACATGGTAAGCTTTATAGAAATCATTGTTTTCAGATAACAGCAGTGTCAATTCACCTGCTCTTCCTCAGGCTCCATTTTAAGCTTTATTGAATAAGAGTAGGAGAGAGGGGTTTTTATTCCTTAGATTTCCACATAATTCTTTCTTCTGCAGAAAAGATCAATCAACTGGCATTACATTATTCTTGATGCTGATACCACACCATTTTGTATGAAAAAAATATAAATTCAGCTTCGAACAAGGGCATAAGTCTTCTTGTTCAATTAGTTCCACAGACATAATGGTTAATGAGAACAGGAAATGCTTGTTCAAAGGAATAGCTCCAGAGGGCTATTAATGTGAATAGAATAAGGGTCATGCCTAAGGCTATTGCATACTCTTTTGAAAGGAGCCACCTCTTCTCTCTTATTGAAGATGGAAACACTCCTTGCATTGGAATCTGTTAAGATAAAAGTCTTTCAGAGGCTGTGGACTTGATCAAGAAAGGCAGGAAATATCTACATAAATTATTTGTGTTTTGTTACAAGAATTGCCCTGACTGATTTAATTTATAGTATGTTTCCTGCACTTCTGGGTACTTTATACTTGGAAAAGATACCTGTTTTCTCAGTAAGCTCACTGTATAGATGGGACTGGAAGGATTCTTGGGAAGCCTAAGTTCCTGCTCACAGCAGGGTCTGCTATGGGCTTGGAGCAGCTGGAATTTAGTTGTATCTTGAAAATCTTGAATGATGGAGATGATGCACTACCTCTCTTGGCAATCTGTGCCAAGGCTTGGCACTTCTCATGGGGAGCAATCTTCTCTGGATAGCCACCCTGAACCACTTATGTGCACGCTTGTATTCATTGTTTTTATGAAGAGTGTGCATCTGACATATTGGTTACTCACAGCAGGTTACTGGGGGCTGTTGCCATGTTGTCTAAAGCCACCCTGGTCCTGGCTAACACAGCCCAGCTCCCCTACCCTCTCCCCACCTGAAAAGTGCTCCAGCCCCCACAGTCTCCATGGTGTCCCCTGATCTTCCTCTAGTCCATCAATGTTTTTCCTATACTGGGTACCCAACACTGAACATATTGGTACCATGCCCTCAAAACCTTTAATGGAAAATCTCAAACTTGTGGCCAAAGTTCTTTTCTTAAAAAAAAAAAAATTGTTTTGTTTTCATTGTTTTGTTTTAATCCTTTCGTTTGTTTGTTTTAAAATAAAATTTATTATATTTAATTTATTTCTCTGCCATAATCCATTTGGTCCTCATATAAGCTGCTTTAAAAATTCTCTTCTACACAAAAAAGTGGACACATGGGAATGCAGTCGTGGACAGTGTCCTCCAGACAACCTAAAATAATATTTACTTTCAGCATGAAATCAAGCATGAATCAAGGATTTAAAATTCTTATCATAAGTTATCATATCAAAAGTTTTCTAATCTATTTCCTGAATTTTTAGCATATCAAGGTCTGTGTGTTTGAAAATTAATTATCATTTTTGAAAGGGATAGGTATTTGTTGCCACCTTTTAATGTTCATGAAATAGAAACTCAAAGAAAGGGAAACTTAAAGAGAAAACACTTTAGTGTTGAGATTCTCAGCATTTTGTAATTTTTGTTGTTCAGAAAATCTGACTTTCAACCTGTGGTATACTAATAAATTTCAAAAAGCTAGGATTGTTCTTTTTCTTCTTTTTAGCACAATAAGAAATAGAATTGGCAGATATAGTAAGGAAAGACAAGGATTTTTTACCCTCAGGAATGTGTGAAATGTAAACAATGGGACTGTGAGTTCAATTTCACGTTGTATCATTTTTACATTAACATTAATCTAATGATTTGCTCTTGATCTGGCATTCAGGATGGAGATTGCTACCATGGCCAGAATAACTCTGGGAGGGCATTATTTATATTCTGTAATGGATAATTTGCAGCAAGGAAAACAAGCAGCAATTGCAATAATTTGACAGACAATATGTATACGGATTTTTTCTTCTTCAAAACCAATATATTTAATCTATTTTTTTTGTTCATTAAATAGTCTACAATGCAAATTCCACCTTTTTGAAATAAAACCTTAAGAAAACTGTGTATTTACTGCTTGGCAGCTTCAAAAATAATCCAAAAAATTTGGGGTTTTGAGAAAACTATTTTTGTCTGTGCTTTTAAATACTTGTTAAAGCTAGGCTTGTCTTTAGGAAACCCCAACAACCAATATAATCCAAATGGCCAGCAAATTTACATTGAAAACAGTATTTTAGAATAAACACTTTTCTATGTTTTTTAATGGTTTTTTTGATATCTACATGGCACCAAAAATCAATATTTTTTGCCTTTGCCCATAACAAAAATAATAAAAAGATCCATGCTTTGTGATGTAGTCAAGTCAGACTAATGCAAGACTAATGCAGACATTCATTTCAGCTCTGCTGTGCTCCCTGTCCAGGCAGGCAGAGTACAAAGCAGCTGGGAAGTGTTTGAACTGATCTTACCATGACAGCTGCTTAGGAGTACAAGGTACAGTGGTGCCACTAGGTACAACAGATGCAGAATAATCACAAAAACTATTACAAAGCATTTATCAACATGAGCAGCAAATATCAGTTCCTTTAAAACACCTGAAACCTTAAAGTGGTGCTTGTCTATTAACAGGTGGTCATAAATATAATTGTATGCCTATAAAGTGGTTTGTTTCTTGTGCTTTATACAGGAGGCAGCATTCTCAAAATTGTTTTCAAGAATGTTGTGTTTTGTTGCCTTTTGAAATCTTTTACATCCAAAAAATAAATATCAGTATTTTAAAACCCAAGCTCGTCATTCGGATACTATTTTTAGAGCCCAACAAACATACTTTATTTTTATCTTAGCTGCTGAACCTTACAACTCCTGAACTTGCTGTAACTGTATACTGTTACATCTTCCAATAAGACTAAATATTCTAAGGTCTTACTGGATTGTTTCTTTTAAGAAAAGAACAACACAACTCTCTTAATAAAATCTGCATTCTGATACTATTTTGTTAATTAATCACTAAAACAGAATAATTACATCTAATTTAGATAACCTCTCATCACGAGAATTTTTCGTCTTAGACCATGAAATCCTTTAGAATATGTGTGGTGGTTTTTGCTTCATTAACAAAAAAGAAAACTGAAAAATTCCCTACCAATGCAAGTTTACACCTGTTGTCCTGAGTGATCTGCTAGACATAATTGCTCTAAAATAGGGACTTATGCAGAGATTTTCCCAAATAATTATTTTCAACTAGAAATCTTTTTATTTCTGTTCAGAAATATAGTAGATGTTTTGATTAGTAGATGTTTTGATGTCTCAGATACTGAAGGAAAAAAAGAATGAAAAAAACCCCAAAACAATGAGTGGAAATAAAGGAGTAGTATTTCATTATTTACTCCAAATTTTATTACTGAACAACGTCCCTTTGTGACAGCTTAAGTGGATCAAATTTTTGGAACTTATAACCTTGCAAAAATATCTCTTCTTTTGGCGTAGGAAAATTCGTATTATCTTGGACCCAAAAACTTTGGACAAGAGACCAATTTTGAAGACCAAGCTTACTAAAGACACTCCCAAGACTGCTCAATTTTTCATTAATTACCTCCCAGAATCCCAGTTGGCTGTAGACAATGATTCTGAGTTTAATTATTTGAGTACCATAAAGCAAGAAAATTTTAAAATTCCAAGATCTGGTCAAAGATTGAGAAAATCAACCCATTTCCTGTGAGTCAGCACAAGAGAAGTAGAGATTTACTCAAAGAAATAAATAACTTTCTGTTATTAAATATCACTTAGAACTGAAAAGGCTGGCAGGTTTTCTTTGTCCAGCTTATCTCAATTTTAAGTTTTGTAAGATGAACCTTGACATGAAATAGCTATCATAAAAGTTTTTATTTGTGCAGTTCTTCACAAACTGGCATAATGCTGTAACCATGCACTGATGGCCTCATCCCACACTTCTAGCTGGGTCCTATCCATCCCATGTTGGATGCTGCCATAAAAGCACCACAGCAGACCCAGCCTGGTGCTGGCTGTGCTCTGTCTTTCCCTCACAGAACATTTTCTGCCTTTCTTTGCAAAGAGCTTTCATTTGAGAATCTGGATTCTTGTCATAGCAAGATCATTATGGTGTCCCCTCCAGGTAACTATTCCAGAACAAGTTCTTGGTGTATTTTTTCTGGGAGGATTCCTCCCAGTTAAGAAGCATCACACTTTGTGACACAGACAAAAGGCAGCAAGTCAAAACTCTGGAATCACACAACACAAAGTATATCCAGATACTGAAGGAGAGGTGAAAGCTGTATAAGCTGTTACAATAGATATTTTTATAAATAGTCAGAATTAAATTCTTTCACTGAGATAAACATATCCCATATTTTTTTTTTTTAAATCTGCTTAGTGTCAAGAGCAGCTGCTTATCTGCAATCAGACTGGCTAGGTGCTTACATGGTTATTTTCCCCTGGCTAGACCATCCTGCTATGCCAGAGTATTCTGAGAGTTATCACTGAATCTTTTCTCAGCACATGTAAATTCTGAAATGTGCTAAAAATGAAGAGTTTATCTAGAATTTCTTAAATTGAAATTGGATGTAGGTGTTTTACCAAAAGTGGTACTTTTTCTAACAAACAAATTTGGAGACTCTTTTTGGGAATAGAAAATCCTGTGCTCTAGATTTCAGAGTTCCACATCATATGAAAACATTTAGTAAAGCATAATGTCTTTGGAAAATTACTGCATCTCTTTGGATGTTCGAAACTTTTGTGATATAGAAACTGATTTTTTTTACTGCAGAGTAAAATCTGGAATGTATATTGGAACATTATGGGTCCTAATACTGAAATAAAAAGTGTCAAATAAAAACCAGAGCAAATCTAGTACAAAGCAGAAAAGAGAGACAGTGCCTGTAATTATTCAAAAAACTTCCGAGGTTTAGTTTGCAATTTTACAGGTTCACGAAATGCATCTTTATATGTGAACTGACAGATTGACACACTGAACAAAATTGTGAGATTGAGAAAACAGCACAAAAATGGAACAGAAATACAAAAATAGAACATCAAAACTTCTTTGTATTGTGAAAAATCAAAAGCCATACAGAGGTAGAAGTAGATTTAATGTATAATATTGCCATATCACAGTCATTTCAAAATGTTCCTTGCTTTTGAAGATTCCAGAAATTCACTGAGATAATCACTGTCAATTGAGATCACAAAACCTCTGAGTGATGGATACATAGAAATTTTAGGAAGTGACTGAGACAGAAAATTATGTTAATCCAGTAAATCCAGTAATTCATATAATAAACAGCAATAGGTATTTTCCCATGTATCTCAGCAGTAGACCTACTGGAAAAAATAAACAAAAACAAACAAACACACTAAAAAAAAAAAACCCACAAAAATTGGTGGAAAAAATTTATTTGATTGTACATCAACATTTTTACTGGGTACAGCAAAAGAAAAATATATAGGAGACATAAAGTTTAAAGGCCCTCAGAGTTAAAATGTGATAAAACTGAATTGCATACATGATGGGGTCTAAGTGATACTTCCAGAGGTGATTAGGCTCAATGTATGAATGTAATATATTTTAAGTCTTAACTGATTCTAAGGAGGTGTATGAAATGTGGAAAAGAGTCAGCAAGCAAAGGGAAATACTAATCCCAAGTCTATCTCACATCCTGAATTGCATATCTTCCCTCCATCTCCTTTTTAAAACAAGTGTTTTAACATCTAGAATCATCTGCATAATAAATGTTGGCTTGTTATATCATAATAAGAAGGCTGTTAGCTAAGGCACTCAGCTGAGAGTCAGAAGAACATCCTTTTGTGAAGGGAAGAAGCATGAAATTGGACTTCTGACCTCCAGGGGCGCAGTGGAAGTGACACATCCTACAGTGGTGTTCTGGAGTGGATGGAGGCAGAGGAGGAAGAAGATAAGAAGTGCAGCTGTGATAATTGTTAGTGTTTATACATATGAAGGCCAACTGGGCAAAAGTTTTGAAAATTTTACTGCTACAAAGACATGCATAACTTGTTCTAAGGACTTCGGCAGCATTTTGCACATCCAATAAGAGAAATGTGAATACTGCAAGTTTTGTATGCAGACTCCATATTTTTGTACCTGCATGTCTGTCTCAAGAATCTAATCCTTATATTTGACCTGATGAAGCAGAAAGCCTGTGACTGAGCACAGAACTGTGATCAGATACATCAAACTTAGCGCTTTCCCTATTGAATCATTCTTCTTTTTCTTTTCCAGGCATACTCAAGTTTGAAAGTTTTCCTCTGGAGCATCTCTGGGGCATGCTTTGTTTTGCAATTCACAACTCTGCTTGTGAAGTAAATACCAATAAGTCTCACGCCGAGCTTATAAAACCTTTTTCTGGCAGCACGTACAACAGCTTTGTTGCTCTCCTGCACTCCTCTGTCTACATTTTCTAACCTTCACCCACCACTTCTAGAGATGTGAGGCTGGTTTGATCTTCATCTGCATTCAATCTGTTCTCATTCTTAGCAGAGCAGGAATCACCAAGGGATGCTAGCTATTGTGTGCCTTTGTGAAAGGGATATATGCCTACTAAACTTGCTCTAAACAATTGAATGCTTTTTCACATGGCCCGTGTTTTAATCTGATCATGGGATTTTGCATATTTACCTCGAATATTTTTTTTTTTATTATTATTATTTTTTTCTTAACAGGCAAGACCATGACTGTTTAACACTTTAATATAATTTTCTTTAAGACTTTCTAACAGTATACTCTTTGGTTGCTAAGTGATTTCTTTAAACCTTAAACAAAAATTATTCCTTTTTCTGTTTTGTATTGAGAATAAAAAGAAAAGGATGAAGACTTGGCTTCTCTTCATCAAACACTTTTTGTTTTTGTACCTTTCTTTCTCTGGTGATTGATCTTTCCTTTTTTATCAGACACTTCTCTGATTAATTGCTTTGGCTTCTCTCCACTTACAGTGTATATTACTTGTGTAAAAAAAAAGAAAAACTAAAATCATAATTAGGAAAACACAGGTTTCTAAGGTCATCTTGTTTTTCTTACATATATAAAAGGAAATATAAAATTATGAGTTGCTTTTTATAATTGTTCCATAATCGTCTGCAGCACTTGTTGTTATTTTTAAATACATTCTTTAAATAATCACTTGCTTCAGAAAACACACAAGAAAAATAGTATGCAGATGCTAAAGAGTGTAGCACATTAAAGAAGTGAAAAACCTATTGTATAACCTGCCTATTGCCTACTCTGCTGTTATTCTCCAGAGAGAATTCTCCTTCAGTGTTTTCTATTTTGCTATAATGAGATTATATAGTGATTCAGGATACAGACTTCTTCAGTCTCTTTGTTATTTTCCCTCTGGGGTTGTCACTCGTGTCAGTATTTTTAGATCACTGCAGACAAGATATTTGTTTATAAGTGTATTTGGATATGTATGCATGGATATGTGTTTATATGCAGAGAGACAATCTTGAGAAGTACAGATATTAGAGACTGAAGAAAACATAAACATTAAAATGATACATTCTTCCTGTTTTAATCTCACAAAGACATTCTTAAATGATGAATGCTTACAATTCTTCCTGAAAGTCATCTTGCTTACAGTTACCTCCATGCTGACTGCAGGAAGTCACATCCTCAGCAGGCTAAATTGGCATCTCTATGTCAGTAACCACAGAGCTACACCAGAGGACAATCTGTCCCTGTACAAACATAAATCACACAAGGACTAATTTTCCTTTGTCTCTAACCCAATATAGTACATCGCATGTAGGAAATAAATGATAAATAATGAGTGAAACTCTCACTAAAGTGCTAATGGCCAATGTTTGCAGGTAGAAATGAGTAGTCCCCATGCATGGTTCTGCAGAGTTAGGTTCAAATTAAATAGAATCAGAGACAGAACCATAAAATAAAATCAACAAAAAGCTCCACAAAAAGCAAGATTTTATCTCCAGGAATCTGTTTTTAGACAAAGCTCTGAACAGAATTACCAGAAAAAGTTATTACCCGGTTGCTTTCCTACCACATATCTAGGGCTCTCTTTGGCGCCTGAAAAAAGCTTTAACCCCACTGATACAGACTCTGCTAGGAAGCCCCAGAGAATGAATTGTATGTGAGGTCATGGGGTTACAGTAACAAAAATATTTTTGAAAAGTGGTGAACTGGTTACTAATCTCTGTATCTAGCTAGGCATTTGTAGCACTACCTGCCTCTTGTTTCCAAAATTGCTCCATCTGGAAAAAGGGCACACTCATAAAGTGAGACTGATTTGAAGGGAGCCAGAGGAAGTGTCGGCTTCGAGTGACTTGACTCCACACCAAATGTCAAACCTTGGTTGACTTTCCCACTGCAGCAAAACAAACAAACAAACAAACAAACAAACAAACAAACAAACAAAGTCCTCCCCCATGAAAAAACATTTGATGACCACAAACAAATCTGAATCAATCTCTGAGTCAAGTCCTTTGCAAAGTTGTGCACCTAAAGATCTATTTGGAGTTCTGGAATGTAATTATGATTAAGACTTCAAAACATCTTTTTCATTAAATTCAGAACTTAAATTGTGCAATTTATTTGCATTTGAGATAAAAAGAGATGCATGTTTTGTATGTTGGAATTAGATTTTAGAAGCAAAAGCTCATTCCCAATGGCAAATATTACTAAATCCAATTCCAGTTATGAAACGCTAAATTGTTTTTTAAGTGTGAGCCAGCTCTCTTAATAGGCTTTCAATATTAATCCTCTAATGTTTATTGTTTCTTTACTTTCTAGAGGTTATGACAGAATGGATGAATCAGGAAAGTCTGAATTAGATTTAAACTAGAATCTAGTGTTAAGAATTAGAATTACCTGGCATGAGATTTTCAGTTTAGATTTAATAGGGTTAAAATTGTGGCTGTAATTGTAGACATATTTCTTCCTAGACAATATAGGATTTAGATGAGCTTAGAGGTCGTAGACTGTCTTTAATATTAGACTTCTCAATATCAAACTTTTTTGAAAGTTTTTAGTATTGTTAGATTCAGAAAATACCTGCACTCACACATTTTTGCACAGGAACTTGCTGAATAAAACAACAACAACAAAAAAAATTAAATCTCATCTTTGACAGGGCAAAGAAATTTTAAGTAAACAACCAGAAGTTTCAATCTTGTCCTTAGTTTAGACAGCAATGGCAGATGCAGGAATGTCTGAGTAGATCAGTAGGAACCATAAAATGCAATGCAGCAGTACCATGTTGTGTGGTCTAAATGGCAAGGGGATGGAGAGAAAAATTCCCTTTACTCTACGGGTTCTGTTAGCTTGTGGCAGTATGAATTGGATGTTTTTTGGAATATGAATATCAGTTTTTAGAAAATAAGCCAGATACCATTAGAGTCAAGAAAGCAGAGATATTAAGGTCTGTATCCATCCCAATTGCTAATAATAATTAAACAAGATCATAGATACTTCAATTTAAGTTTTTCTGCAGGTGTATCTGGCTTATCAGGGTGTAAATATAGTTCTTTTTTTGTGAGAGAAGACTCTGAAATCTCTACATTTTCCAGGTTCTTCAGGCCACTAGTAACTAGTAATCTTTCTCTGATCCAGGAAACTTCTAATTGTATAAGTGTTGACTTATGTATCAGGTTAAAATTCTGGTGGTTAAAATCAAGCATATATGTAAATGCTCTGTTACAGCAGTCTCCTGTATGAACCAACTGTCTGTCTCTGGATTCTCCATTGATGAGTTGTGCCAACAGTGATGTTATTTAGGAGTAGAACTGCTTCACAAACTGTAGGAGAGTGCATTGAAAGCCTTCAAAATTTAGTTCAACTTGAAGAACTTCATTCATTATTACCAACTATTTGCCACTGAAATTATATGAAAACTGAAAAAGGTTGATAAAAATGCAAATCCCAAGCTCAGTCTTTTCCCTGATGATACTGAGTGCCCCCCTTTTTCATGGAAGATATGATGTACCTACAGCAGGTGGGCCTGCTCCACTCTGGGATACTCCAGCGTTTCCAGAGGCACTCTCAGAAACATGGTCAGACAAACCTTCATAAACCATGAATCAGGAATGTGGAATAGCCTTTCTGTTCATTTCTGTTCTTGTGGACATGCACTCACGCTTAAATTTGTCCACTTTTTGCAAAATATTCTTGAGACTTCAGTGACATGTTTTTCATAGGTCTTGATACACCCAGTCTGTTCAGAGGAAAGGAGTAAATACATCCTATTCACTGACCTCCACTTATACACCCAATCATCAAATTTTATAGAATTACAGATACATTGTTGGATCCCAGAAACCTGGGGTTTTTGAGCTTTCTGTGCTTTCTGACACTGACCCCCAGCAAAACACTGCTTTTGACCTGAGGCCTTGGAGAAGGCTTCCAAATTTGAGTGATGAAGTAAAAATCATGGGTGTGTAGTTAAATAGAAGTGTGTGATTTCACATGGAGAAGGGTTTTGAATTTGAGGTTTTTATAATACAGTAATAGGCATGGGACAAGATGGATGAATTTGGGTGGCATCTCTTTTGGTGCTCATCTTCCTTCTTCTTCATGGTTTCAGGTAGTAGTTTCTGGTTGGACAGTTAGTGCTGCACTGTGGGTCACAGGAGTTTGGTTATTGGGTCAAAAGTATAAATGATATAGGTGTTAATTCTTTATTGGACTGTTTAGCTTTAAGAGACCTTGTAGCTAGCTGGATCTCATTCCATTTTGCTCTCTTCTAGATTGTGCTAGAAACGTTGATGAACCTTCTGTATTCTATATATGATTTAATAAATAACCAAGCCCAAACATGAGAAAATTTGTTTCCTTCATGTTTTTTAATCCTGGCTCTGAGTGAAGACAGAAACTTCAGACAAACCACTAATTAGGTAGTGTAAAACACCACCATGGTACAATACATGACCCAGGAAGAGAACTATCATGTTGTCTTTTTCACTTCAATGTCTAGTTGTGTCTGATTAACTTAGGATTTTCCTCCAACTTAGAGAAAACATTAAAAAACATGAATTGAAACAGTGGCTGGAGCACGGATTTTTCAAATGCAAGATACAACCCAACCCATAGTAGCTAACAGAAGTAAGAAAACACAACACTAAAATGCCCAGGTTCTGCTTCTCCATCCTCAATGGACTGTGTTTCTTAGAAAAGAGATAGCTCAGAAAGACCTTTCTACAGCAAGGACTACTTCTGATCTATAAGGTTTTGTTTTAGTGCCAGCTTCACTGCATTTCTTCTGATCTCTTTGGTAAATATCATCCAGTTCTGCTGGGCTATTGCTGCTGAATTCCCAAATTGCTCTATAATTTCTTCTTTATGGACTTCAATGTCTGCAAAGGCTACACAAGAGAAAGGCCATTGGAAATTGAATTTTCCTGCTATCCAGATTAATAAATGCCTTAATAACATCTTCCTTAAATGTCAGTTCAACTATTGTTTATCTTTACATCTAAAAATAATTTTAAAAAGATAGAATCCACAGCAACCTACCTTTAATGCTGTTGCAATTTCACTTTTTCATGATGGTAGAAAGAGATGCAAACATGCAGCCCGTATGATTATTTTCATTCTGAAACCACTAAAAATATAATAATAGAATTTAATCCCTTTCATTTTTGTTGTAATTTTCACAGGCTTCATTTTAGACAGGCTCACACATTAAATCCTGAACATATGTGATCTAAAATGGGGCAGAGGACAATGAATTCACCAAGAAGATTTACAGAATCATAGGACTAGATAGTCAGATGCAGCCAATGAAAGATTAGAGTGAAATAATCTGTGTTACCTCTGGAAATCATTTGAAACCTGCTTTGATCTGCTGTTGCTGCAGCAGCTCCTTGCTGCCAGGACACAAGCTAGCTAGTTTCAAAATGTGCTGAATATATAAAAATGCTATAGCAGTGCATTTATATACCTGCAAGTGATTTTACACAATTGTTTTTCTGCACCAGGTCTCCTCTGTAGAGCAGAACATGATTATATTTTCTGTGGATCAGACACCAAGGGTACAATAAGATGGACACATATAATGCATAAACAAAAGGTACAATAAATACCTCCAAATGTGACTGGCTAAACATAAATATACCAAGGAAATACATTGAACTTAAGTAATATTAAGTCTTGGGAAAAGGAATGTTTATATGAAACTTGACTTGGGAAGGAGAGTGAATGGAAGCACATCTGTAGACATTAAAGTTTATTTGTAATTGTTTAGGAAAAAGGTATCTGATTTACATGAAAAACAGAAATCTGGCCTATAGGGAAATATTTCACAAGTCCATAGCATTTTTAAGAGTCAATCCCTACAACAAAAAGGCTAAGCCTAGACTTGCATGGACCAAGAATACTGGAATTTTTCCTTAGTTACTTGTTCTCACTTCTTCTTAGCAAATTTTATTCTATCTTAGTTTGGGGCTGGGGCCAAGGCAAATACTTTGTTACAGAAAAGAAAGCACAGAAAAAATATTGTTAGTCCCTTTTCTTTTTCTTTCTCTCTCTTTCTTGATTATCTAATTCCTTCTTTTTTCTCTGACAATAATGTGAAGAGCAGAATATCTTTTGACAACATGAAAGCCTATTTATCCACCTGGTTTGTGCTTGCCCCTCATGCTTGGAAGGACTTTGCTTCTTGTCTTCTCCCTTGAGTTACACCCTGCAAAAAGGTGTATAGAGCTAATTCAGATGGATGTAGGGAAACATCTGTAAAAACAGCATTTTCTCTCTCTGGGGGAGACCAAGCTCGCTTTCTGGGACAAGGTTAGCTCTTAAAAGTTTAGGTCATATGTAATTTTCCTGAAATTTCTTTGCACATATTTCCTGAAGTTCTTTGCACACATGGGAAAGGAGAAAAAGAGATCAGAGGAGTGATGGGAAGGTCCTGAAATCATCAGAGAAAGGAGAGAGGGACTGAAACGTATGAGAGTATTTGTCCTAGAGCTTTTCATTATTCCCCCCTTGCACAAATATCACTCTGTTTTTAAATGAATGATTGTATAAATCTTTTGGGTAGAAACAGATACTAAGCAGCATGTGACTAGACACAGAAACACATTCCAAGAATATTAAAGGGACTGACAATTAGAAATAATTGAACACTGTACTACATATCAAAGTCTATCTAACTTATAAACTTGAAATGTATAAAGTGATCTGAAAGGGAGTGAGTGAAATTCACTGACAATTCACTTGTCATAGGGTCAGCTGAGAAAGTGATAGAACCTATTTGTATTTCTGAAATATACAAATTCAACAAAAGCTATGAAACACTCACCAAATAATAAATACTATCCAGAAAAATGCAAAAAATACCCTAGTCTCAGAATAACTGGGTTCATTAATAATTTTTTAAAATTTCTTTAAGATTTCTGCCAAATATAAATAACATATAAGATCTTATTTTTGAAGTAAGCGAGTAATTGAAAGTGAATTTCTTATTAGGAAAAAGATAATCTAAGATCTTCCAAAGATCTAACCAAAAGACTATTCCTCTGAGTTTTAGATGCACGATAAACATTGGAAGGAATTATTATTGTAACAATGGCTGAGAAAGAGCTTCTTAGTGGGAAGATTAACAAAGTCAGTGAAGGATACAGCATGGCTGTCGTCCTACAGATCATGTCAAGATATGATTTGATGATGTTTAGGATGTTCTGGATATTCCTTTTTTTTCAATGTTAAAATACTCTTTGAAATATCCTCTCTTCTTAGCTGATCTGTGAGTTGCTTGTTGCATTTGCTGATTCTATCTGATTTTACTGCTTTTAGCAAAATCTATGACAGTTTTACCAGAGTTTTGATAAACTCTTCTTAGGTGTTAGCTGATACTGAAATAGCCTGACAAAGTGATATGCACTGAAAACCAAACTCCAGCCCTAAACAAAAAGTTCTGTCATCAGCTAAGGAAACCTTGCATTCTGTGAACCTGTATACTCTGGCTGACTCCATTTATAAATGAATCATTAAAAAATTAAAGATTCCTATGGAATCCACATATTCTTAGGCACCAGGAAATGGTGGGACAGGGAGAGAAGCAATGCCTTAATAAAATTTCAGGAGTACTAAAAGGTAGGAGTCTCTTTTTCTTTTTTTTTTTTTTTTACAGTAAAGATTGCACATGACAGATGAACCTAGACTGAGGAATAGAGGAATAGATTCTCTCTTTTAATAAGGTGTGACATTAACCTGAATTTTTCTCTAAAGCTAGGTAATTTGTAATAGAGCTGTCCCATATTGATTCTCCAATGTCTTGCATGGCAAGTGCTCATGTCAGATTTTTTTCCACGGAAACTTGTATATTTGGGTACCCATTTTCATGTGGTTTGTAGCTACCAACACATTTGAATGTTGACGTATCTGAAATCGACAATAAGTTTGAAACTTGCTGAGAACTTACAGATTAACACCTAGACATACTGAAACAGCATGATCTTATATGATTCTTATTCCCACAGGAATCAAAGTCACAAAATACTTTTCTATTTATTTTTTTTTAATATGAGGTAACAATTGTCTCTGGAAGATACAATTGTTAGAAATTAAAATGCATGTAGCTCATGGATCTGCTAACTAATTTTGTTAAAATAGAGATTATATGATTCTGCTTTTACTTGGAATGTTCATGCTGTTCACAGACTAAATAATATATGGATTTTTGCAACCATCTGAATACACAGTATGCTGCAAAATAAGTACACATAGCTACATAGCCAACATCCCAAATTAATTGTCATAACAGAAATCTGGAAAATTATATACAAATATATGACAAGTAAGCATACACTTTGGAGGATTTGAAACATTTCCCTAGGCACTTTTGTTTCTTTGTTAGGACTGAATACAGAAAATCCTTTGGTGTACTTGCATTAAAACATCTTTGCACTTTAATGAGGATTATTTTTACATAGAATTTGAAACTCCCAGAATGAAGGAAGATCTAGATGGTCCTGAGTCAGCTATACAACTTGCACCTTTTGGTCTTTCTGTAATAATAAAAGACCTCTGACATATTTTCTGTGCTGAAAAATATGAGAAAGAGAAAATAAATACAGTGAAGAATAAAGGACAGGCTCTTGGTGTGTTCTTTGAAGAGCTGTTGTATTTCTAAAACTAAAAGTTATTTTCTTACAAGGTCTTTGCAGTCTCCATTAATCATTTCTTTAGCTAAATCTGCCTGTTAGCATATTTCTAGCTGCCATTGCAGGCTCGGAGCAGTTTCTTTAAGCAGACCATGCATTTGTTTTTGACAGAGGTTGGCCTTAAGACAAAATCATCCATTCAAATCAATAACCATCATGTAACAATTGTTGACTAAGCCAATGCCTTCTCCTTCAGAAGAAAAATCCAGTGGGAATGCTGTATAATTTTAAATTTGCTTCTATATCAGGACTCATCTTTGCAATTGTGATCTGTCTCTCTCCACCTTGTGGTTGTTTGGTATCGTTACAGTCAATTATTTCAGGGCTCAAGCTGAATGTTTTTGTTTCCCTAGCATAAACAAAACATTTAAGGATGCTATCCTTTTCCATTCAGTTATCTACCTGATAAATTTCAAAGATGAAATTTATAATTGTCAAATTTATTTTAGTGGAATAATTTTTTCTATCTCATCCAGGAAAGGATTACTGTGGGTTACAACATGCTTAGAGCTTCACATATCATATCAGATATATCTTCTTTGTGACTCTTTTTCTTGAGGTCTCAGCTAGGGGCACTTTAAAAACATGATGGATGACCAGAAAGCAGCCTTCAGGGGATTTTCTATGAATTAAATTCTGTAGTATTTTAAAAAAGGAGAAAAAAAAATTGTAATTAAATACAGAAGACTATTTCCTCTCCCCTTTTCATGACGTTCAAATTGGAGGGGGTCAACTAAAGGCTAGTTCTGGTTATTGCTGTGCTTAATTTTAAAACTAAGTGTCTAGTGATAGCATAGTCTGGAGTGTTTAGGCTACCTCTGTAGCTCAGAGAGAGCTCATACTGTGAATTAGTCATTTGAGAGCTGGGGAAGCCAAGTGGTTCATCACCCAGATCACAGCTAACACTGGAAACAGCATCATGTCCTTAATCCCACCTGCAAATGCAAGTGCCACGTCATCATCTGGAAGCAGGGCTTTGTCTTCAGTTGGGATTCACATTTATTCATGGGCTCTCTCATGTTCTTAAATCGTATTTATTCCTTAGAATAGACAAACAAATTAAAGATTCTTCATTTCATTCAGTATATAAATAATTAGCTGAAAATAATTGGAAGACCAGTGTGGGTCATTCACAAGACTTTTGATTTTAGAAGGATGAAACAAATGTCATCTTATTCCATGTGGAATAATAAACTGGAAGCTTGAACCTCACTCTAGAGCCTGGTATTTAAAGCCTTTGGGAAGGAAAATAGAGACCTGGAGTCCCTTCATTAATCTAATCAATACTGAATATTAAAGTATTCACAAAGTGGAGCACCTGGTCATTTTTCTCTCCCAGATGAATCCATCAGACATTATAATCACACTCATTCTGTCTTCTGTGCCAAATGAATGTGCATCGATCCCATGTAAAGTGGAATGATTTGAGCTTAAGGGAAAATTAAAAAAAAAAAAAAAGCAAAAGCACTTCCTTTCCCTAGGCTTCATCTCTGTGTGGTCATTAAGGAACAGACCTCCACAGGATACATGTGTTCCAGGACCAGAACAGCTAACTCACATAACACACACTTTTTCCATGTGTTTCTAAATAAAAGCTGACCAAGTAAGGGATAGGATATTCCCAGCTTTGTTTTTTCTGGAATCAAACTACACTGAGTATTCCCTGAGAAAGCAAACATAAACCAGCCCTGCTGGTGACATAGGCAGAAATTTAGATTATGATCTGGAACATGACTAAAACATGAATTAGATCTGGAACTTCTCAGGCTTACCATGATTCAGTCAGGTGAGGGGGTGTTTTTTAGGAGAAAGCATCCTCTGAGCATCTGCAGTAACAAATAGCCATCTAGTTCAACACTTTATTGTATGCTATTATGCAAGATACTCAATCAGTACAGGTTTTTTTTTCCCCCCTTTAATTAGGATCTCCTGTACTTCTTCCTATGGCTGTAATTTGTGGCTGATATTCTTCCCCCAAAAAAAGATTCACAAGGCTATCAGTCATACAGGTTTTCTAGCAGGTGAATCATTAATAATTCATTCTGATGGGAGCAACCACTGCTGTGAGACAGCCCCACGAGGATTCCCAAAGGACCATTTGGTAATAAATATTCAACAATTAGTAATGTTTAGTTCTGAGTCATGTCCCAGTACCCATCAATGGATGTGTCCACTGTCCATACATAATATCTCCTTTCACTATCATTTAATGACATCAAAATCATGCAGTGCACCATCTTGAAACAGAAAACAAGCAGATTTTTAAAGTCACCTTGTCAACTCTAAGACTACACTTCAGCCTTTTAAGTTCATAAACTCTCTTTAAATGCTTATTAAATATTATAAATGATGTTTCTACTTCAGTGGAGCTGCTCTCATTTACAGTGTATGATGATTTGGGTCATTATTTGCAAATTCAGGTGATGTAAAATGGAAATTTGTGTGGAAAAATGACCATGGTAACAGACAGCATACTCTTAAAAGGACAAGAATGATAGTTGGGAGGCATTTCCAAACCTAATTCCACTGTGAGTTATCAAATTAGATGGATTTATAATCTAGTGATAGGTTGTTTTTTTTTTTTTTTTTAGAAAATTCATACAATTCTTGTCAAGTTCATTCTGCATTTTTTTCAAGTAACATATAGAAATTACACTTATGCAAAATATTTGCAAGGATGTGAAACAACAGAACTTTTTAACAAGTGTTTCAATCTGCCATTTCTGTGTTCAAATCAATTCATGACTGCTGAGAAAGAGATTAAAATTAAATTAATATTGGCAATGCCTTTCTCACGTTAAACAAGCCCACACAGACAGAGAAATGTAACTTTTGACTGCCAGGTGCTTCTGCAATAAATGCCAACACTGATGACATGTTAACATCAGAGTGCCAGGTTGAAGCAAGTTTGCCATCAGGAAGGTCATGGAGAGGACTATGAGGTCATAGTTATTGCAGCCAAGTAAATCTTAGTAGAAAGCAATGAACTTTTCCATCAACCTTCTCTGTTTCTTCTTTTCATGATGTAACAGAAAAATTATAAGTTTTCTTCAAATGAGAATGACAGCCTGAAGAACGGGAAAGAGTATGGATAAGGAAATAGGTATCAAAGCTGACAGCATAAGGAGTAAGAACAAAATTATTTTGGATTTCTCTGATACTGAAATTATGATTAGTTATGCTCTCATTTACACTCTCAGAAGCATCACCAATATTAACAGCATGACGCACCCAAACTTGAAAACAACATAAACTGCAGTAAAAGAGGTTCTGTATGTTAAGGATTTATATTTTGTCAGATTAGAAAAGTAATCATTAGATCTCCAAAATCTGAACTGGATAACATTCCTATTAAAAAGCTAACAAAATAATTTGCTTGACTTTTTTTTTTTTTTTAAATTAACCTCACTGCTCCCTAAAACTTCACAATGAATGAAGTAATGCAGTAAATAAAAGATGTTGGATTTCTAGTCACAAAGACTGGATTGATTTTCCTTAAATTTAACCTTATGAAAGTTAAGCTACTTGCCTGGGCTAGTTGACAAGACTCCATCTGTAGCCCATGCAAGGAAAGAGGCACCCCTAGAAAGTAATTTATCAACTGCTAAGATTCTGTCTGAGATACCCAGGACAAGATGTCCTTAGGACATACTTAGCAATTGAGAAAGCCTGCACAAATCTCTTAGGTGTGATACCTGATGTCTGAATGGTTAATGTTAGGTAAGTTGTATCCTGCCCTAAAATCCCCAAGGGGTTTTGAGCTATAAGGGACTGCAAAGGTTTGATACTGACTCTAAACATAGAGTTCTGTTGGATCGAAAGGGTGAATCAATATCTATGGATATATAAAAATTAATTATGGTAATTTTATAAAAAAATAGCTAAACAGGACATGAGAACTTCCTAATATTCCTATATTTATAAGACTCTTATTTCAGGCCCTCTCATGCATTTAGAATATAAAGAATCAAAACAGTTGTAGACAGCAGAAATCACAAGTCTATTAATGCTTTCTTTGTAGTGAGCCCTCATTGCCTGTATGTTTTTGGCAGAATTTTTTTTTTCATCTAAAAGAAAGCCACTATGCTTCAAAAGGATTTACTGAGAGGAGGAATAGATCTCAGAAAAAAATTGGTTAGAAAAGACCCTTAAGTTCATGGAGTTCAACCATTAACCTGACTCTGCCAAGTCCAAACTAATCAATTTCCCTAGATAGCTCCAGAGATGATGAGTCAAAGATGGCTATTGAGATGATAAAGAATATGCCTAGGAAGGGATTATAGCCTTCTCTGGCACCTCATTAACTCTGTTCAGTGTGGGCTGCATCTCAGCTGCACACCCAACCTTTCTATAAGAAGAAAACTGTATTAAATTCTCCTATACACATCCTCTGTTCTATGCAGGGCTTCATGAGGCTCTAAAATTTCTTCCAAAAATGCCTTTATTACCAGAAAATTACGCTGCAAATAGAACTAATATAATGGAATCACATTTTGACATCCCACAAGACAGAGTGCTGAAGATATGCATCAAGTCTGTTTAGTTGACTGTGATGGCTGGAGTTACACACTCAAGAGCTGATCATTAATGTGCCTTTAGTCTGAGAAACCATATCCTAGTGAGAAATAATATTTCTCACAGATAGGCTCTGACATGCTGTCTCTATTTATTCCATTCATTTCATGTGCTTGAAAATTTTGCGTTTCTGTGGTAAAGTTACTCAAAATGGAGATCTGATATCTCCTGAAACAATACAACTCTTAGTGTGAAATAAATAGAAAGCAAATAAAACGATAGTCCACATCAAGTTCACCAAGATGTTTTGAAACCTTTAAAGACAGTAGATAACCAATTACCTCTGACAACTTCAGAAAAAACTGTAAACAAATTAAGAAAATTAAGTAGATAGGTAGATTTAATTAAAAAAGACAGGTTATCTTATATCAAATCTTCCAAATACAGGTTTTTTAAAATTTATTTCTGATCCCTAATATTTAGTATAATCACAGTAGTTTTCATAAAGTTATAAAAAGTTTTAATTGCTAGAGCTAATTATGTCCTTGTAGAAAGAAAGTAATTAGTGCAACCATCACAGAGCAAAGAATCAAAAACTAGGATCCTGAAGAACTAGTAACTCTGGCATTACATTAATATAAAGTTATAGGACAAAAGATTTCTGGATACTTGGAATTGAAGGACATCTGTCTTATGAAGGTATCCATTAACAACTATTCCATATAAACAAACAAACAAACTCCCCCAGCAAAGAGAACAAAATTACTAAATGAAATACTTAAATGTAGAAACTTTAAGGAAAAGGAGATAAAAGACACAATACCAAATCCCAGAGCTCACAAATCAGTAAACATGGCACTGGAGCATAGCCTTGGAGGCTGATAACACTGAGGAAACCAGATCATCCTGGGTCTCACAGGCAAGATAAAAAATGTGGAATAATCAGAGGAAACTGAGAGAACAGGGATCTTTCCATGTGAGGATTAGGGGAGGGGATGAAGGTAGGAAAGGAAAAGATCAAAGTGGATAGGAAAATCTATCCAAGTGGGTGTGTGATAATGGAAAGGAGAAGATAAAAGAGGCCAGTTTCATTAAAGCAGGATCTTCCCCATATGTCCATTTGGTTGTAGTTGTTTGACCCTGGCTTGATACCAGGTGCCAACAAAAGCTGCTCTGTTGCTTCCCTCCCCAGCTGGCCAGGAGACAGAAAATACAGCAAGTGATTCATGAGCTGAGATAAAGGACAGGGACAGGTCACCTACTAGCTACTGTCATGGGCATAGCAGCCTCGACTTGGGGAAATAAATTTATTTTATTGCCACTAAAATCAGAGTAAGATAATGGGAAACACACTTTCCCCCACTCCTCCCTTCTTCCCAGGCTCAGCTTCATTCCCAATTTCTTTTTCTCCTTTCCCTCAGTGGCACAGGGGGACATGGAATGGGTGTTGTGGTTAGTTCAGCACATGCTGTCTCTGCCACTCCTTCCTCCTCAGAGGAGGAACTCCTCACACTCTTCCTCCGTGCTCCCTTCCACAAGACACAACCCTTTATGAAACTTCTCCAGTGTGTATCTAGGCATCTGTTCCTGGACATGCCCACAGAGCCAGGGCCCAAGGGACCCTCAGATATGTCCATGAGTTGTGAAAGTGAAGGCATCTGTATGTTTGCAAGCAAGCTGCAGCCCATATCACCTGAAGAGCAGCTTCAGGGTCAGCCCTGAGTGCTGTTCACAGTAATGAGATGGCTGCTGGTGCATTTATGGCTTCCAGTAAAGGAACTGCTCTTTCTCTTGATTGGTGTGGCTGCATGCATGTGTATTTGTGCATTGTTTGTGTATCTGCATCTGTACAGCATATACTCAGCCTTGTGCTGGCACACACACATGCAGGAGCAAACAGACAAGAAAAGAGTCCTCCAAATTCAATTTCCTTTAACAATTAGAAAACCGAACGTCATTTAAATGCAACGTCCAGAGTATTCAATAGTTTATGAAAGACACTCTGTTAATGTTATGTAAAAATTTACAAGTGAATTTTTAAATCTAAACTCAGATTGTTTTTAAAATCTAGGTTTGGAAATGCTAATTATAGACATAGACTTACATTAGTTAATATTAAAGTACGTTAGATTAATTAATATTATTTCATATTCATTATTATTATGTCTGCAAAGAAGCAGACAAAATCTAGGAGACATTGGTGATTAAAAGAGCTGAATTCCCTATGGAGTGAGGAAGGACAGACATTGTACCTATTTTTAAAAATCAGGTAGGTGGTAGGACCTAGGTGTATCAGCTTAGCCTTGATACCAGAAATGTTCTGGAACAACTTGTTAATTAGTTTGGATGCACCCTGCGGGCAAGGTGATAGGGAATAGCTGACATGGATTTGTCAAGGAAAAAAAAGAAAAGTCATATCAAATCAATCCAAGTTCTTATTGTGGCAGGGTAATTGCCTAGTGGACAAGGGAGAAGCTTAAGATTTGATATATCTTGACATTAGTAAGCATTTTCACATAGTCCCATTTGGCACTGTCATACATAAATTCCAGAGAAACACAGCCCAGCGGAAATTGTCACATGGAGGGTGCAAAACAGTTTGAAAAGCTGAACTCCTTCACTGCCTGATGGAGAACATCAGACCGCGAGAATTTTCCAGTAAAATTAACCAATATAATTAACAGCAATGTAAAACCAATTAGAAAATGACTACCAGAAGCTGGTACGAGTATAATTAATAGATTGAATAATTAATTAATTGGTAGCACAAGAAAGGATTTCTAGGGAGTTTGTTGAGTCATTGTCATTAGAGGCATTTTAGAGTGAGTTAGACTATTGTGTGTTTGGGATAGGTTTTCTTAAGTTCAGGGGATGGATGTGACTAGACAGATGTTTGATGCTCCCTGTGCCTTGATGATGTCTTCACTACTTTGTTTCTCCTTGGTTCTGTCACCACTTCTGACATTTCTTTGGGGTGTGCATTTGCTTGCTTCTTACCTCGAGCCTTTCTGTGTCTTATAAAATCCTTGACATCTAAAGGATACAAAATAGAGGCACTGCCTGGCACAGTTTAGAAAGGTTTTGGACTGAAATCACTGTATAAGCACAAAGTTTTCTCATTATATGAAAAATAAGAAGCTATTTGTGCCATAATTTTCTAGACATAGCTATAAGTTAAAGAGTTATCAGTCTGCCTATTGTGTGTGTGCATGTATAGATGTACTAAACAGAAAGATTGTATATAATTTCCTTTAATTATATTTTTGCCTATTAAAAGCCAACTGATTGCATTTTGTACCACATGATCAATGGTTTAAATCACTTGCATTTCATTGCTGAATATTTATTTTTGAGATTCAGTACTTGAGGCTATAATAGATTTCCAATTCTAAATCCCAAAATTATGTTCTTCCTAAATTACAGTGTAACTTGCAGCAGAAGACACTTTGTGTCCAAATATAGGGTTTTATGTTTTGTGTGAACTGCAAAAGCATTCTGTTAAAGATAGTTTTGCATAAACTTGCATTTGTTCTAGTGCATTCAGTGTGTTTATAGAATAATCTATATTTATGTAACATCCTTCCTACCACACACACATGAACACAGTAAAAGAACTTTCAAGTTGTGAAGTCAAATATTTCAATTCTGGAAACTATGGAGTGCTGAAATTCTGTGGGTTGGAGGTTTTCTGGGTTTTTGTGAGTTTGATTTGATTGTAGTTGTTTGGGTTCTTTTTTTTTTAACCTCTTTTGCAAAATGAGCATCATTTGGGTATGTCTGATCACATAGTCTCATAATAATCTTCTGGTCTTGAGCATTATTAAAGCTGCTCTTAGGTGACAGATAAACAGACTTGACAAACCACATGCAAACTGCAGAAAAACATTTGTTTCCTTGTAATGAAGTGAAAAAATATGATGTCTATAGGTAATGGCAACCAAAAGGCTCTCAAAAAAAAAAAAAAAAAAAAATCCTACCTTCACCAACAAATATAAACCTCAAAAAAGAAAACTGCAGTGTGAGAGGCCAAAGTAGTCTACAACTACTAAGAAGCTTTGAGTGATTGCAACACCTGTGCAGCATATTCCTCATGTCACATGTTCTGAGGTGGCAGCTTCTAAGCACTGTCCATTCAGTGAGCAGAGATCCAGAACCATCCTGCACCTAGCACAGTGATGAGGTTCTCCCTATAGTCAGGGAAGACTCCCAAAAAACTTGTCAGTCTCTGTGTAGAGACTTTCAAAGGGATCTTACTTCTTCTGGCCTACCCCATGATTCTGGGTTCTCTTCCACACAGAAAGAATGTGAGATAAAGGTACCTTGGATCTCACCCCAGCATTGACTCAAAAATAAGTCTTTTTCCTCTTAATATGTTGTTAGCTCATAAAGCAGCTCTTAGCATGGTAGCTCACAATAAGTCACTTCTCCAACTTCTCACTAGTTAGTTGATGGATCAGGAAAGTAATGATTTCCAAGGAAACAATTTCCATCCATTTTAAGATGCTGTCTCTTATCCCATTTGAACTTCTAGAGGTACAATGTCATTTTCATTTAAGTGAAACCAATCCCCAAAATGTTCAAACAACCTTAAAATTAAAGTGTTTAAGTAACATAAATCTGTAATTAAGTGAAGGCAGTTTTCACAGGCAGGAGCATAAGCAATACATCTATGGATCACAAGCCACCTTAGCACAATTACTCCATTTATGAATCTAACACGAGAGAGCAGAGTATGGAAGCCAGGTTAGAGCAACCAGTGGGAAATCAATATTACATGACAGATATATGCTCTTCAGTCTTTCCACTCACCTACAAACTTGACTCTCTTTTCTTTGAATCTAATGTCTTGCCTTCCTGCTTAACAGGATTCCTATTTGACCCCAAAATGGGGGTGTCAAATGAAGTACAACCTTTGGTTGGCTTCTTTATCAATCTGTGCCTGGATTAATACTCTGTGGAAGATTGTCTCTGCATGGATTAGCCACGTTAATATCTGAGTTTCTGCTGTGTGATGTGCCCTCTGGTTCAAATCCTGTTTGATTTCCTAAAACAAAGCAAACAATTATGCAGATGTTTCTGTCTCATTCACAAATTCTGAGGCCTGAAAACCCACATAAGTGAAAATTTGAGACCTATTCCTTTCTGTGTTTTCCCAATGGGGGTAACCAAAGAACTGACCCATATAACAAAAATAATCTTTAGCCCAGCATTTTCAGTTCCAAGAGATGTACGTGGAGGCACATTTTCTGTTATGATTTGCCCCAGAAATGAGGTAACTCAGGTTCTTTCTAATAGATCCATTGGGGCAGATTAAAGTGCAACTACACTGAATGACTGGTGTTTTCATAGCTGTATCATCTGTATATGTATGGCAGGTTTATTTTAGAACATTTTGGTTGCAATTGAAAGGAGTTATGCAGCCATTTTGATTATTATCTATAGAAATATAACAATATAAAAGTATAAAATATTAATAATATAAGGAAAAGAAAGAAGGTAAAAGAAAGGATAAGAGCACAGAGTGGAAAGATATCACCATCTGTGGAAGCAGTGACAAGGCCTGATTGCTGCAATTTCAATGTCTGTCAGTCGAGATGATGCCATTGGGGATGGAGGAAGACCACAAAATACAAAGTTTGATGGGTTACACACACTAAGGTTCAGGTGGGAATGCTCAGGTGCCTCCCATGGGTGTGGAGGTTTACATTGTCTGGTGTAACACTGTGGATCATCCATAGTCCTCTAAAGAAAGGTCCCAGAAAAGTGAGTTTGGGTACATTTGAGTGGTCTTTGGTAGTTTGTGAGTCCTTCTAAGACATGACAACTGCCTCTTATGCAAGGGTAGTGGAACCAGAAGGGATAAATACCTTCAGGCCTACATGTCAATATCCCAGTATTTTCTCCAGGGATGAATTTTGCTCCTGAGCCTTACTGGGAGAATATTGTCATAATGAAAAGCATTACCTCACCTTACAGCATGCACTTCTTATTGTCCTTTTCCCTTGTCTGGCTCAAACCCCAACTTTTTGAAAAGTAAAGGTCAGTTTATCATGGTCATCTTCCAGTGGTGGGAGAGCACCTCTTCTGCACCTGGGCTGCTCTTATGCAGATCAGAGGTTTTGTCACCACACAAACAAAAATTCTCCTCATACCTTTCAGTCATGGGAGATGTAAACTTCACCTCAGCAAAGTACCCTGCTTTTTTTGAAAATAGCTGATTGATATTTGAGCCATCAACATTTAACATCTCCTTCTCTCACATTCTCTGACAAAAACAGAGAAACAAAATTGTTCAAAAATCTCTGTTTAATGGAAGTCTCAGTTTTGCTGAAATACCTGGAAGTCAGTAGCAGGGGTAGTTACATCAAGCTCGGTGAGGACATAGTGAAGAGGTCAATGGAATTCTTGTCTCTGGTCAGCATCATCAACAACTTCAGGATCAGCTACACATGAAACAGAATCCAGTCATACTGCTGCTGTTCATGTTCTTTACACAATTACTTCCACTCAATTTTTCACCTCTGTTTAAGCCCCAATTAGTCTCACCCATGTTTATGTACCTAATAGAGGCACTTTAGTTGGAAATGTAAGCATACTTAAAAACTAAGGAGAGAGAAAGGCACCTCCACAGAGGTGGAGATAATTCAGAATTAAGATGGTCTCAACACACTATAGAGGCTTGTCTTTGTCCTCTGACAACAGCCAGTGCCTACAGCAATCAGGTTCCCAAATTAGGTCCTCAGTTAATTGGGTCAATCAGGATCCATCTGGGACTTTTGCTTAAATTAGATTTAGCATTGCTGCTCTCTTTTTTTCTTTTCTTTTTTTTTTTTTTTTCTTCTTGTTTTACATTACCTGAAGAGAAAAGTCTTACACTTGATTAGTTTTTGCTCTGTGCTACAATCTAATATAATAACACAGTGTAAGCATATAGGTAGGTGATATTGTGCTGTGATCCTGGCAGACTTTCTAAGCCAATTAGGGTCAATGTAGATCAGTTTTACGCCTGCAGGGAGTCAGGGTAGCCAAATACTAAATGATTCAGAGAAGCAGCAGAGAGTATGGTAGCAAGAACAATAGGACTGCCTTGGGTTTTTGTATAAATTTAAAAAATACAGGGGAAGAAAATTGCATGCATGAGTCAAGACTTCAGCTTCCTGGCCTATGAGGAAATGCTGATTTCAACTTGCAATATCCCTAGTGGCAATAGCTACCCAGAGGGTATCATCTTATCTGCTGGACAGCTGCATGCCTGCAAATGCTGACTTGTAGTTGCTGTATTGGCAGGGACTGTGGGGATTAGGCCAGGATTCACACATGTGGTTGTTAAATTCCTAAGATGAACCTTCCAAACCTTCCAAAACCTTCCAAATGTTGCACACATATCTTCAACACAGCAGGAACAATTATACATGAATATTATGCTTCTTTTTTTCAGGAGAAATGTTGACAGTAATTCGTCTAAAAAAGGAATGAGCACAGGGAGTCTGCTGACTACAGTGCAGGTGAAATCCATAAACAAATGAGATTCTATCGCTACAGGAAGAAGAAGTTAGGCAGTAATGATGTGACAGTAAGCACCAGTCTCAAGATATCTAGGAAGAAGAGGAGCAAGGGTTAAATCACAGACATGACCATTTAACAACCTTTCTTGTACATTACATGTCAGGTATATTACATGTTCAAATACCAAAGAGATAAAAATCTGTGCAGAATGCTTCAAATACTCTCTCAGTATATGTATTTTTAAAGGGTGAACTGAAATAATGTTATGTAGAAGAAAAACTTAGTTTGGACTAAACTTTTATAGGACTAAAATATAAATCTGTAGTGCATTTTCTCCTTAGTCTATTTTCCCAATCTGCAGAATAGGATTGATAATCTCACCCTGTCACCCACTAACTACACAGTGAAATTCCTGATCAGAGATTTTAAATGCAGAGGCTGAAACAGTTCAGCGTATCTGATATTTTTGTATGAAAAAAATTCTTTAATTATGCTTGAATTTAGCTTAATAACTGACATTTGAATAAATAGTAGGCTCTTACAAAAAAAGGCCCGAGCTTTCTTGGAAGACTATAAGACATGAAGTCCGTCTTCTCTGATAGGTTTTGATTAAAAGTAATTGTCTCATTTCCAGCTTGAATCGATCTAGCTTCAGTTGCTGTTTCTGGAGATATTTTTCTTTCCTAGTCTGTAAATCTCTCAGGGGTAGCACAGTGGGCCTTGCACTCAATATCACTAGATAGCCATGTAATAAGAGCAAGAATAGTTCTTTATTTTACTCAGCTGCAGTAATATTTGATGTCGGGAAGTGTGGGGAAAGGGTTTGATCTAAAGGCATTTGAGTTGCCAGTAGGTCTCCTCAGCCTATCTTAAATGTATTAATGTTCCCACTTTCACTTGGTAAAGGGGGAAACAATGAGGTGTCAAATTACAGGACAATTTGAGCCTGTTCATTATAAGTGTACAGGAGATATTTTCTCAGCAGTCCTAGCACAAGAACACAGAGCAATCTAAGAGCAACAGATTACTGCAATAACCCAATGATCAAAAAATGAATTAATATAAAGAAAAAATAAAAAGACTGACAGTATTTATTTTTTATTTATTTTTATCCTTTCAGACAAAAAAATTACATTTAAAGGCAGAGTAATTGCATCATGCTTTTCCCTTGGTAAACAAACAAATCTCTGCTAATAGTTTTCAACACTACTTTTGCTGTAGCTGAACCAGTTTATGTTCCTCCTGCTTGACGGTTTGTTGAGAATTAAATGATAGGGTATAATTACATATTCACACCTGCATATTATAATATGGATATGTTGGCAGAGGTAGATTAATGCCCATGTTTGGCACAACACCTCTTTGCCATGCGAAGACTCATGCTTTAAAAACAAAAACAAAAACAAAAACAACTCAAAACCAAACCCAACCAAACCAAACCAAACCAAACCAAACCAAACCAAACCAAACCAAACTAAACCAAACACTCTCAGACTAACATTCTGTGGCTTTTTAAGGCATGTATTTTGGTCAGTTCTGCTAGTCTACTTTGTAAAAGAAGAAACAGATTGGGACTCTAGCGTTATTGAGTAAATATGCCAAAGCAGGAAAACCTGAAATTAGTTGACCTCCAGTTCAGTCTCTCTGGTCCAATATTGCTGGATGGTAACTGCTGAAAGGAAAGGAGAGGAACATTTTTACTTCCTCAGACAGAAGAAAAGAGGTAAGTGATGCACTATAGGGCTAGGTAGGGCACATCTTTCTTTATTATAGAATATATAGCAGTGTTTCCCAGGATAAGTCTTGGGCCAGACCTGTCTAATATTTTTATCTGTGATTTGCACAAGTGGATTGAGTGTTCCTTCAGACAGTTTGCAGACAGCACCAAACTGGGCAGGAGAGTTGATCTGCTGGAGGGCAAGAAGGTTCTGCAGAGAGATCTAAACAAGCTGGATCAATGGACTGAGGCCACAGTGTTGGGTTCACCTCCTCAGTCACAACAGCCCCATGCAATGCTATGGGCTGGGGAAACAATGGCTGGAAAGGTGCCCAGTGGAAAACGGGCTGGAGCTGCTGTTTGATGGGGGCTGAATATGAGCCAGAACAGAAGGTCAATGGCATCCTGGCCTGGATCAGCAATAGTGTGACCATCAGGACCAGGGCAGTGAATGTCCCTCTGTACCTCAGCACAAGGAGAGGTCACACTCTTGTATACTGTGTTCAGTTCTGGGCCTCCCACTGCAAGAGAGTCATTGAGGGGCTGGAACCAGTGTCAAGACTTAAGGAACGCAATTAAAATGTTCGAGACACTGACAAAGAGAGAAGTTCGCGCAAAATAAGCCACCGCAACAGGTGCAGATGGAAAAAAGGAAGGTTCTAATTTCAGCCTAAGCAAGGTGAAAGGTTTGGAATAAGCACACTGGACATAATACCACTGTACAGAGAGTGGGAAAAGCACAAGGTAACAACAGGAAGATGCCAGGCTTGGTGAGGTAGATCTGGGTTACCTATTTGGAAAAAAATTCCCACCACTGCAAATTATAAGAAAGGAAGCAAGTCTTCGTACACATACATCCTAAATTGTGGGAACTGCATGTATGTCTCTGGATACCCAGGGCTTGTACTGTATAAACATGGTACCTCCAGAAGAGCACTCTGAGGACCCCCATGACTGAGCAGACCAGAAGAAGAAGGGCCAGATGGATGCTGCAGGAATCCATGTGATGATGACTATAATCTCTTTCTCTTTCTATCCTTCCCTTTCTTCCACTCATCTCTTCATAGTTATCTCTCTCCTTAAAATCATCTCTGCTAATGACTTTGGCATATGGTCCTTTTTGCACCTAATTCAGAGAGAGGCATATTTTAATAATCAGACACATTATTTAAGAAGTGGGATCATAACTGACTGTCCAGAAAAGAACAATGAAGCTGGGGGAGGTCTGGAGCACATGTCTTAAAAGGAGCAGTTGAGGGAGCTGAGGTTGTTCATCCTGGAGAAAAGGAGGCTTAGGGGCAACCTCATCTCTCTCCACAACTACTTGAAAGGAGGTTGCAGTAAGGTGTGTGTCAGCCTCTTCTCCCATGTACCAAGCAACAGGATATGACAAAATGGTCTCAAGTTGTGCCAGGGGAATTTGACATTGTAAATTAGAAAAAATTTCTTCCCTGAAAGGGTTGTCAAATATTAGAACAGGCTGCCCAGGGAAATGGTGAAGTCACTGTCCCTGGAAGTATTTAAAAGATTTGTAGATGTGATGCTTAGAGATGTGGTTCAGTGGTGGACTTGGCAGTGTTAGGCAAACGATTTGGTTCAATGATCTCAGAGGTCTTTTCCAACCTAAATGATTTTATGATTGTATATGTCGTGTTTTGAAGTAGTGACAGATTTATTAACAGAGTCAGAAAAACACCAAAACACCAGCAAACCCCCAAAATGCCCTTTAAAGCCTTTCTTTTTAGGCTGTCACAAAACTAAAATATCATTGATTATCACACTAGTCATATGCAGTTAAATTAAGAATGCTTATCTCCTGCTTCTAACAATTTATGCCACAAGTTATGCTATGATAATCTTATACCTGAAAGTTACTAGATATGACAGCACATCACATTATCCTACTTTATATGTTTCTGTCTCAGGAGCCAGTGTGTCCCTTATGAGGACTGAGTGGTGTCACATGGCTGCAGAAGACAGGAGTTCACAGAACCAAGCTATCCCAAGAATTCCAGTAAGTATCTGAGAGTTAGAACATAGTGAGTCATTTTAGCTATGGAATGATTTTAACTACATTTGTTTTTGGAAACATTTATATTGAGCATTTTTGCCATCGTAATAAAAAGATAATTGTACATTTTCTATTTCCACGTTCAGATGTTTTCATTATTTCTGTGTACTCTCTTTTCCTTTTCAGTAGAAAACCTTTTTAAAAAGATAAAATTCTAATCACAAATATAAGGATGTTTATTGAAAATTTGAACTGTGGTTTTTCAGAAAAACTTGGAGATTTTTTTTTTTTTTTTACCAAGGAGCTACATTTTAATACAAACTAAAACAAAACAAAACAATCAAACCAAAAACAAACAAACAACCCCCAGAAAAAAACAAAAACAAAAACAAAAACAAAAAACAGTAAAAACTTGAAAGCCTTTTGGAAAAGCAAAGGATTATCCATAAAGTAAAAAATAATTTTGGAATTATACATTTAAAAGTCTGCTCAACTTTACATATGATACTTAATAATCCACATATTTTCTTATTTGCTCGGACAAAATTGTTTGACATTATTGCAAATGCAGTGATAAAGCACTAAGAGTGTGGCTACTCCACCTTCACAGCCTTTTGTGGTGGCAGAATTGAATTCCATAGAGGTACAGAGGTGCAAGACTGCAAATGGGTTAGATCTAGTAATTCATTCACACTACATTTTGCAGTAAAGAGTTTCCATCTATTTCATAAATTATGGGTCTATTTCTCATAAGGTCAAAATGATCCCCTTTGAACTTATCACCAACCTCCTCTCTTTCTTGAGATTAAATTGCCAAGGATTTATTTTGTGAGGTGCTGGAGTGGAGTACTCCAACACTCTCTGTATTTTCTCTGTTAGTTGTCTATCATTAGTGAACCCAAAATGATCTCACTTTATAAAAGTGAAGCTATATCTTATGAAGTCCATTATTTAGAGCTGTAGTTAGGATTTTTAGATCTGTATTTAATAGTGAAAAGATCTTCAGGATTAACATACCATTAAAACTTTTCAGGTTTAGGCATTAATGCCACAGAAATAAGAGGCTCATCCCCATTTGACAGTCCATTAAATGTATCTGCATCATCATTAGTAGTATTAAAACTGTGATTTCAATCACAGTTATTCACTGTACTAGAACCTGTAGAGATGCACATTAAAAACACTGTACTACAGTTAGAAAATAAATCATTCTAATATCTATTAGGTAATCAGTATTAGTAAGTTAATATCCATCCGTTTGGTAGTTAAGCAGTGAATTTCACATACCATAAACCTGACACATTCACAGAGAAAGCTGTGCTAGTTCCTCATAGCATTAGTACCCCAAGCTGAATATTATGATTTCTGAAGTTGACTCTTGTCTGCTGCCCAATTTTCTTTCCTTTATAAACACTTCAAAGTTGCTTCATTTTAAAATTATTTATTTTCAAAATTAAATCAGGATGAACCATTTAAAATGGAATGTGACCAACTGTCAAATGCAAGGCTCTCCAAAGACACTTGACCATCAACATGGGAGAGCAAAACCAGTCCAACTCTCTCTTCAATTCACAATTCATCGCTCTGAAAACTCAGGTTTGGAATAAAAGAAGATGTTAAGAATCTGATATTGCTCTAAGTGTCAGTAAGAATGCAGTAGATTAAGTCACAAAGCAGCAGAAGCAAGTGGTCTAAATAGAATGTCGATGAGCTGAATGGAACTTGCCAGGGCAACAGATACATAAAAAATGTTGCTTGTTTGGCTTTTCACATGCTCAGAATCTTTGGAGAGTTAGTGAGTTATCTTTGCAGCATTTCATGGTAAGTCTCTGCTATCATATAAACTGAATCATGGACCAAAATGGATATAGGTGTATATCATTAAAAAAGATTGGAATGCTGCTTTTTTATAGCTGTATCAAAATAAGACTGATTTGGCCTTGAATACTACACCCAGAAGTTCATTGTGAACCATTAAAAGATTAACTTGAGAAGTTCTAAATTAAAAACTGTATGAAAGTAATCAAGTAGTAGTCATGTAAGAACATAAGACCTGGATGAACACTTGGAAGTTATAAACTCCATTCCTTTGTTGCCACACGTAACCTATATAACGTTTTACACAAGACACAAACACAAAAGATCTGTCCCTCTGACTCTATATTCTACTCTAAGAAAGCAGAAATGAACTCCTCTGATACAGACTCTTCAACAGAGGAAAATATCCAGAGAAGGGAGAAATACTTCTCCAATAACATACTTTTCCATAAATCCTTGTACAAATGACATGAAGAAAAAGACATATTAGAAATTATAAAGAAGAGTATTCACAAAATAATTGTTCTCAGAGTCATTGGATTGCTGAAAGGGCATTTTCATCCAATATACACTAGTGTCCAAGGTTGCCTAAACTGGGATTGAAAGAGGACTCATAGATCGAATTAGTGACTTCACAAGTAATTGTCTCTCCTTAAAAACTGACTCCCGTGCATAATATTGCTCTCATTTTCCCCACTGACAATTCCAGTCCTCCATTTTGTATGATAATAAAAATGCTTATTGCTCTCTTGGAACCATTTTGACTCTGTTTTACCTGAGTTAAAAAGATATTATTGAGATAAAACTTCTTTACAATTTTTCTAGTCTCAGGAAATCTTATGCAGCTACTGATGTCACTCCCATGGAGAAGAGGAGATTGAATTTATTTCACTGACTTCTGAAGCATGTGGAGAAAAGAATCACTGAAACAAAAAAACATAAAACCACATTTTTTGGGGATTAATAAATAATGCAAGAAGGAATCTGCAGCTGCTCTGGAAGTGGGTGATTTCTGCAGTAATTCCCTATGTTCTCTCTTACATTTAAAATTCAGATAAAAATCTGAAATTCACTTAGGTATATAGTAAAGATGATTCACTGAACTCTGATTTTCCTTCTATTCATATTAGTCCCTATTCATGATCTTTTCAATGTTTAATCTCCTTTACTTTATGAGACTTTCAATCATCTATGATTCTGCCCTTAATTTATTTTCTATTTGTTCTTCAATCTATTTCTTTCCATGAGTACTTCCAAGATTTTTGTGAATTAAAACAGAATAAGAAAGGAGAACCCACCTAAATCACATAGATTTATAAAAATGCCCAATGGCATGGGTTTAGAAATTGGAAAAGCAGTAGTTCTATACTTTAAGTACAGTTGCCTTTACTGTACTTTGTAAAGGAATTGTAGAATGGTTTTGGCTGGAAGAGACCCTAAAGATGATGGGAACATCATACAGCTGATACAACCTGGTCAAGAAGATTCTTAAAAACCCTAGACATGAGCTTTATGGATGGCTGGGAGATTGTTCTCACCCTCTGCTCAGCATTGGTAAGAAGTATTTCAAGCACTGTGTCCAGATCTGCAGTCCTCAGTAAAAAAGAAATATGGACATACCAGAAAGAGTCCACTCAAGGGACATGAAGATGATTAAGAGCTTGGAGCATCTGTCATATGTGGAGAGGCCAAGAGAGCTGGGACTATTCAGCTGGAGAAGAGAAAGCTCAGAGTGATCTTATAAATGTGTTTGAATTCTTTATGAGAGAATGAAAAAAAAAGATGGAACCAGACTCCTCTCAGTGGTCCACAATGATGAAACAGAAGGTAATGGGCACAAACTGGAAAACAGAGAATTCCATTTAAATATAAGAAAAACATTTTTTGGTTTTATAAGAGGTTTCACAGAGAGGTTGTAGAGTCTTCAAATATGAAGAAATTTAAAACCTGATCAGCTACAACCCCGAACAAACTTCTGCGGGTAACTCTGCTTGAAAAAGGGGATTAGACTCTGATCTTCAGTGATGCCTGCCAAGCTCAGCCATTCTACAGCTGTGTACCAAACTGAATAAGGCTGACATATTGCCATCAAATCAGTTCCTGTTACCTTCTTTTTGCCAAAAGTTGAAAGTTTCCTCTGGAAAATACAATAATCTCTAATGTTCACCCAAGCCAAGAAAAGTCTGTGGTTAAGGCTCTATTCCTTGATGCAAAAGTTAGTTGTTTATATTTCCTTCAGAATATGATTCATTTAAAATATCTAAGATATGTTTAAATCTTTGTTGCCCAATAAGCTGGCTTGCTGAAACCAGTGGCAGTTTTTAATCACAACTATAACTATATATTATAAACTGCAACAGAGAAAATTTCCCTTTAAATGATAGATATGGAGTGAGAATCATAGAATCATTAAGGCCTTCCAAGATCAAGTTCCACTGTTACCCCAGCACTGCCATGTTACCACTAAGCCATGTCCCCAAATACCAACATCCACAACATTTTTTGAATACTTATGTGTGGATATACTCAGACTGTGTATGCAGCGGTCAGAGATTTACCCAATAAGAGAAAACATGCAGGACAGCTTCAAAACATATGTCATAGGATTTTTTTTTTTTTATAT
Organism: Muscicapa striata striata; assembly: GCA_030060385.1. NCBI lineage: Eukaryota > Metazoa > Chordata > Aves > Passeriformes > Muscicapidae > Muscicapa > Muscicapa striata. The sequence goes on from JAREIS010000435.1 coordinate 220,381, forward strand.
GCTTCAAATATAATGCCTGCCTTTCATAAAACTGTTTCTTTTTTATTTCCAGTTACTCAAGCATAACCGTACACATTGATATATGTCCACTTACAAGAGGCAACTTTGTAAAGCTCCGCTTTTACTTCAGTTTGACCAAAAACATTTTAATAAAACTTGCCTTTTCAATTAAAAGGCTAAATTCTCTTTGAGATTAGAAGCTTCAAAAGTATTGCCTATGGAGACAGATCTGTTTGCCTTTAAACTGCAACATTACAAGGACTGTGGAAGGCTTTGGATTCTTGCTGGGCTTTAAATCTTGGAGTATATAATAATTTATTTAATGTTACTTGAAAAGAACACGGGTTATAGAAGGTGATATTAATTGTTCCTTCTTTCTTTTAGGTACTGTATTTCAACCAAAACTAAGTTTGAAAATGAAAAAAAAAAAAATCAATAAAATCTCTTCTATAAGTAAGCAACTATGGTAAACAGTAAGTCTGTTGCAAAGGTATGAACACCACCAACTCAGAAGTTCAGACTAACTGCTAATGTTAACATATAGGTGTATGGATTTGTATGCTGTACAAAAAAAATTAACCTGGACTGGAAGAAAACATTCTTTATTCCACAAATATAAATGCAAATATAAATAAACAGGTTTAAAATAAATATATATGCATGTACATTTTATATAAATATTATTTATTTATTTTATTTATTCTATATTTTATCTAGAATATAAAATAAATATATTTATAAATACAAATCTACCCATTTCATAGTATAAATAAAATAGAAAAGTGATTCATATAAAGGCAATATAAAATTAGCTTATTGTTATCCAAATGGTCATATGAGTAAAAACCCTCAATCTGAATGCTATTGATTTTACATATAAGCTAAGTATTAAAAAAAAAAAAAAAAAATGTACAAGAGTGTTTCATTTTACCTGGACTGTTACACTCGTAAACTTCTACAACATAGACTTCTGTAAGCTACAGTATTTTCAGTTGGTCAATCACTATGCTCTTCTGCAATAAGGAAGTCAGATGTGAAAGTTCTGGGCAGAAAACTGAGTAAGATTTTCTGCTTAACTCCTCTTTAAGCGCTAGCTCAAAAAACATGGACTTCTGATGATTGCTTAACATAGTGCAGCTACTAAAATATTATTTTTTTAAAAAATGTATTAGTGCTTTTCCCTTTCTTAGTTGTCTTTTGCTTTCAAATTCCAATCTTGATCTCCTTTTGCTGTATGACAACTCATCTCACTCAGTATATTTTAAACAAACCTTTGATCTTGGGCTCCCTCCCATAATTAAGCTATCCATGTGTTTGTGCAATTTTTAGAAATAATAGCAGTGTGTTTTCTTTGTTGCTTTTATTGATTTTGTTTGGTTTATTGGTTTTTATTCCCCCCAGAGAACCTTTTTATGCCTTGTGTTTTTGAAAACAGTATCTTTTCTCAGTCTGATCCAACATACATTGATATTTTATCTGTTTCCTCAACAGTTTCCCTTGGATTATTTGTCTGGATTCCACAAGCCCTTTTCTTGTATTCTTGTCATGGCTGATGGACATGCTGCAATCCATTCAATCCACCTGTACTACAGAAACCTCTCCTTGATGTTTCATAACCATTCAGGTGGCAATTCAATAAAAGCTGCAGATTTGGAAGTGATTGTAAAAAAAAAAGTCTTTATAGCATATCAACTCAAGGGTAATTAATGAATTCAATAAATATCATTTATTTAGTGATGAACTTCCAGCTCACTTCTAATTGAATTTCACACTATTGCACACTCACACTGTTGCAAATTTGGAAATCTCTGATTAAATTGATGGTGATAGTGCAGTTAAACTGTTGATGGCAGAAGAAACAGTGCTCACAGTACTTGAGATCAAGGTCTGGGTAGTAGAAAACACATTTAATGACCTCAGTTTTTCATCAAGCAGATACCACTTTGCACGAGGTGCTGTTTAGAGGCTAACATGCCTTGTTCATTAAGACGAAACAGGAAAAGTTACACTGATAATTGACTTCGAAATACTCTGCTACAGTGCAAATGTCAGACATTAAACTCAGGTGAGGATGGTATTCTCAGTGGATTTAGTAAGTGTAACCTCCAGGTCAGGGGAGAATATAAGTGGTAGATCAGTGGAGTAAGTGGCTGCTACTTGTCCACTTTTTAGTTGCAATCAAATTCCTTCTTTCCCCATCCAAATTTTCAATTCTCCAAAGGCATACTTTTTGGAATTTCTTAGATCTTTGTTGCCATTTTGCTGGTCTTCATATTCAATAATTCAGGTGTAAATATTTGCAATTGTATCTAATTCCTCTAAATTTTTGTATTACTGTGTTTTGTGCTCTAGGAAAAAAAAATTACTGACAGTCTTCTAACTTGAGAAGTTAAGATATATATATATGCAGCTACTAGGAATATCTATGATTCTTTTTTTTTTTTTTTCCTCATTTTTACTGGTTAAACCAACTCTTTTTTTCATACAGTCTTCAGAGAGTTAACAAAAACTAGAAAGATGTCATGTTAAGCATTAGCACTGAGCTGCAAACCGTTCATTAATGGCATTGTCATTTCACACTGAAAAGGGTGTTGGATTGGGGAAGCTAAAGTAACACTTGCATTCACGACTTTTAAAGCAGCATTTATATAGCAGTATAAGGAAGAAGGTACTGATAAGCCATAGAAAAATAAAATATAGACCCTGTAGCTTCAAGAAACATTACACTTCTCCTCTTGAGAAGTACTGCTAATTTCTGTTAATAATAAAATAGAACAGAGCCCTTTATTTCTAGCTTCAGGGCAGTTGTCCCTTTTTTAAAGTTGGGGAAGAGATGGCACAAAGAGTAAAGAGGACAGCAATTTTTCGTCCAGGAGATTGAGCAGTTTAAGAAAGCTCAGCATTTGTACTGCTCAGCTCAGATTGCAAACTACTAGAAATAGATTACACTGAGCATGTTCAGCCCTTTGAGTGTTTTGAACACCAAGCAGCTGGGCAAGAGCTGTCTTTAGCTGTGATGTTGAATACATCATTAACCCAGAAGCACATGCACTTCAGCAAAGTTAATTATCCTTCTGTGAATAAAGTAGCATGACCATTGCTTGTTTATCAAGTTATATACAAGGTACCCAAACTAGCTACAACATGAAAAACATGCAGTTTTGTATTCTTTTGATTCCTATTCATGTTTTCAGACAGTAAAACCTGTATATAGCAGGTGCTACCTTTTTTTTAAGTGAAAGTCACTCAATCTTGTCCATATAAATTACCTTGCAAATATTCATATCAAACTACTGTGCCAAAATGAAATCCAAATTTCAGAGCCAAGCAAGTTTCCTTAAGCATCATTTCTCTCACAGAATGATTAATTCACCACGGTCTGTGTAAAATATGCAGAGGGTAAACTATTTCTCTTCTCCTACAGCATCTTTTCATTGCTGGCAGCATGTTCTTACATCTTGACCCATCATACATTTACATGCTATTTTCTTCACATCTGCTACTTCTGTATTCATAGCTTTAATCCCAGCAGCTCTTTTCTAGTGTTCCTTTGATTGCCAAAGTGCACAAGTAAATCCTGCTGTAAAACTCCATGTTCCAATAGGTTCTGGCTGCTCTCTGTGGAAGGATGGTAGTTATTCACAAACTGAAAGACCAGCTTTTTTTCTGTGTGAAGTCAAAAGCTGCTGTCTTTAAAGGCTGGAAGAAACAAAGCCTGTTTATTACTCTAGACAGAATGATTTGCAAAAGCTACCAGCCTAGTGATCTTCTGCTACCTTGTGTGCTCTGCATCCTCTTGGCATTGCATTTAAGTAAATGAATACAACCATTAATGGATCACCTTCAGTCAGGTGAGGCTACAAGTATTTCTTAGAAAAATAGCAGAAAACAAAGCATAGGAGAAGCTAATAAAAAAAAATGCAAGAGCATAAGTTTTTATTGACTGTTACACTGACTTTACCTGCTTCTGGCTCTGGGAAGATTCTGTCGTCTTTCAAATAGTTTTCTGTACAAAAAACATGGAAGATCTAAATCTTGGAAAAATACAGAGGCAGTACCTAAAATGGTATCCTGAAGCTGTTTTGTTTTCACTGCTGGGGCATTTGGCAAGTACTTGGCATTGCAGCAGGATGTTCTGTAAAAGGCAGCAATCTGGCTGGAGAAATGTTGGCGGGGGCAGTAATTGTCTGTACCATTAAGGAGCTTTAAGTTCTGGAGTTCAGCCCATCAAATCACAGCAGGAAAATTACCTGTTAGACCTTCCAAGTGTGGCTGACCTGTGCCTGCACTCACCTTACTGATATTCAAGCCCTAATGCTAGGATATAGGGAGGCAAATTGGCTTCCTTAATGTGGCACAAAACAAAGAACACTTAGCGAAGAGTGTCAGATTCAGCTCCTGCCAGTGCAGGAGGCTCATCTAGCCCATGTTGTGGTTCACTTTTGTGTTTATGAAAGTAGTCAGATAGATTGAACTACAGCATTGCTGCTAAGGAAGCAGGAAGAGGTCTGTGGACCTTCGCAAAAGAAGGCCCTCTGGGCATTGCATTATCAAAGGATACTGCATGCAAAGATGTATATCAAATAAATTTATGTGACAAAACCTCCAGGGTTTTTGAAAAAGAATAATTAATATGCAATCATATTATTTCCCAAATATGCAATGACAAGCAGTGCTCCAGAACTTCTGCATGAGCTGATGCTTCCATGCAGTCTTGGTTTTCTTGACCTCTGTGCCTCCAATGTGAGTGGGATGTCAACATGCTCAAATGAAGAAGTTACACTCCTTCCGTGGAAACTGGCCACCTCTCATTGTCACAAATATGGGAAAATTATTCTGACATTGGAAAATCAACTCTGCCTGGCAGTATTGGAGGACTCTTATGGTCTGCTGAGAATTTTTTACCCCTCATGGTCATATGTGAGGAATAGTATTTTTGACAGGGAGAAGAGAGAGCCAGTGACTCCTTGTGGGCTGGGGGCTCCCTGGGAGGGTCAGGGTCTCCCCATATGGCAGGGCCTGGCAGCCAGGATTTGCTTCATTGCCCCAGCCAAGATCAGGGCAGCCAGGAGCATGCCAGAGGCAGCCACAGCCCTGGGCATTGGCCATCATCTGGGGATGATGATGGGCTTGGTGGGGCCCTTGGCTGGCCAGGCAGAACAGGGCTGGGAGGAGTTGGGGACCAATATTCCACACTGCAACTGGGACAAGAACAGGGCTGAAGTGGACAGGGTGGTGAGAAGGCAGGGTAAGACAGTCAGGGTCCTCGGTGCTCTCAGAATCCTGGCAATTTTATCCTGCAAGGAGAGATTTCCAAGCTGGGGTAGAGCAATTGTGTTAACCATCATCTGTCTGCACCATCCTGCCTCCATTTGAAGGGGCAGTAGACCCTTTTTTTTTTTTTTTTTTAATGATAATGTGAAAGCTGCTGGCAATACTCATCACATCATCACAATGCTCTGAGAGTCAGCATGTACACGTTCTCCTTGATCCTTTTTTCTTTTCAAAATTGTACTATAACCATTGCTTTTTCTCTTTATACAGTAGAATCCTTCCTCTTTTTGTCTAATATAGAATACAAATATATAAAAGGCCCCAGTGAGAACTGTTTTCTCCTCTCTTCAGCTGCAGAGTGATGGTGGAGTGCTTATTTAGACAGCTGAAGTGGAGTTGCATCCAAAATAACTTTTGTTATAATAAGACAGGACAAAATGCTTGAATGCCACAGTCCAATAAAGAAAATGCTAGCTTTTTATATCCAATATATATCGTTCAAAGCACCTTATGTTTCAAGAGCTTTCCCAAGCCCACAACAGGGCAGGACTCAGTCTGAACTCCTGATGACTCTCTGGACTCGAGCCTGTGCATCTGGCAACCTAAAGCCATTTGGTTTTAGTTTACAATCACAAGGATTTTGGATAAAAAATAATATTTTGTGGGCAAAAACTGAATTAAAAATTATATCCTGTGTCACAGAAACTGCATTTTTTGTCAGCTCTATATGTAAAGGGAATAAGTGCGTGTTATTCAATGTTTTATAAAGTTGAAGTATTTTATCCACCAGAGTTTCTTATACATTCATGGGCTCCTTTACCAAGTCATACAGATGGAAATTGTTCTGTGAAATCACATGAATCCATGGTCAAGGGAGGCCTGAAAAGTAGGAAGTGCTTGAATACATCACACATATTGTAGTTTCAATGAGTGGTGGATTACTAGTGCACACACGGTTTATTGGATTGCGGAATACCAAGGAACATCTTTCAATGTTGGCTTATAGAGTGCTAAAGCAGCTTTCCACAAGCTTTTTAATATACCTGGGGTGAAGGGACTGCTAATCCATATGGAGTATATTGTGCTTGATTAGTTTTATGGAGTGTGTTGTGTAAGGGTTGATTTATTTGCTGAATAAAATATCAACTTATGTGTAACACTGTGTGCTTCCTACTTTGGGGACATGCAGTGCCATTTAATTGGCTTGTGCAGATAGCTTGCTGGTTTTTGATACCTTAATAAAAGCTTCTGGTATACCTGTCTCTTCACATTTTCTTACAATTAAGTGAATGGCAATATGGTCAACAACAAGGGTTTAACAAGCACAGAACTTAATTAAACTTCCATTTATAAACCAAGGAAAAAATTAGGAACAATGTAGTCAGAGTAATCAATGTTAAAAGAAGTAAATAAGCCTTTAAAGTAAATTTTGAAGTTTAACTTGCAGAAGTCAAGTAAATGGAAAAAGGAAAAAACAAGCAGCTTAATTGTGTTTTTCTTGGCCATCAGCATCCCTTTGTTTTGTCTTCTCTTTTCACCCCCTCTGAAGCATTTTCCATGCTGCACTCTGATTTGTCCTTCAAAATTTTTTTGGTTAATTCTGTGGAAGTTATGTAGCTATCATTTGTACAAATAAAACATTTCTCTTCTTTTTTTGTCCCTTTCAGGATCTCATAGCCTTAACTCTGATACAGAACCATAAGTAGAAATTAGTCCAGCTAGTCAGGAAAGGTCCCCATTGGAGCATGTCATTATGTTTGATTTTACTGGTAACACCAGTAGAAGATAAATGCTGAATCTCTAGATTATCATTCATGGAGCTGGTTTTACTTTTACATTGCATTTAAATGTATTGTTATTTTACAGCAAATTCAGTGAGTATCAAAAAAACTTATTCAGCATTGGGATGAAATAACAAAAGACAAAAGAGAGAAAAAAAAAATCTTGTTAAGTTTAGGCCCCAAATCACAGTTATTTTTATTCTCTTTGAAGGTATTTCAGTCCTAACTTAAAATTAACACTTTTCCCCCGCCCTTTTTTCCCCTTTCAATTTTATTTTCTCCTTCTTTCCCCTTCTTCTGATGTTGCATAAGAGGTTGAGTAAAGGCTCTAAATTTTGCTATACAGAAGATCTTTTGCTTCCTTCTAGGCAATGGAATATTGCATCACCATCCAGAGCTGTAGTATGATAGTTTTGAGGTTATTATCACTTCTTTACATCCTTTTTCTCAGTCTCTTTATTTAGAAATATTAATTAGCACCTTCATGGCTTCTGGTATCTTCTCCTTCTTATAGGCTTCTAAAGACATAAGAACATAAGAATGGCTGTAACAGGTCAGTTTAAAGGTTCACTTGACCCAATAGATGCCAGAAACACTTAACACATGTCCTGGAGAAAAATATGGTGACAGGCAAACAGAAGTGTTCCTTTCTTCTTCCCTCCCCAAACACCAGGTAATACGCTATTATGGACTATCTGAACCAGCCATGACATCTTTCTTCTTAATTACCTTTGGTGAATGTTGTTTCCAGGAATCTGGTAAAACCTTCAGTTTCTTATTCTGAGATCAGTAAATGCATAGATGTCATACTAACCAGTCTCTCTTTTTTATTATTTTTTTATTTCCCCCATCCCAGAACATTATATATAGGTCAACCAGTCCAGAAATACACCACAACCAATTAGGAATGGGTTGATCAGATTAAAAAAAAAATCCTTCTTTCCAACCGATTTTCATATTTTTAGTTTTATGAGGATAGCATGTTCCTGTGTACAACCCCTTTCTCAAACAGTAACAGACATCTACCTGCATTAACAACAGAGTCATCAGTCCACACAAGCTTTACCAATGGAGCCCTGAAACAATGACAATGAGCTGAGATATGTCATATATTTGAGGCCACTCAATGCACTCAAAATTGGAGTTTACATGTAAATTTTGCTGTATATTCTTCTGTGGCCAGAAGGACTGCAAAACTGTTAGATCATTAAAACCACTTATTTTTCAAGCTCGTATCAGGAAAAAAAAATTTAATATTTCCACTTTGCTTTCCTCCTTCATATTTTATTAATGTAACTCCAGTTCTTTCTTGCTGAAGTAGTTTTCTAGTTAAATTTAAAAAATCAAGAAATTAGTCTTTAATTTGCCTTTCATTTACATTCCTGTGTCGCTAGATACATAGTTTCAGAGTTCTGAAAAGAAACAGGCTTGCTGTTTTTAAATTGTCTTCAGTGTGAAAATTGAAAGTGTCATTTCAAGAAGAACATGAAAATAATTTCCAGTTAGAATTCAGCAACATGTTAAAGATTATTTATGAATTGATCTTGGTTCCAAAACTGATTCTTTTCGGCCATGAAAAACTATTTTTTAGACAGATCTATTGCTCTCTAGGCCCCTTTTGTTCTCCTGTGGGTGGTTTTGAGGAGATTGGAGGAGGGCAAAATACCAGGAATACAAATAGAAAAGCAAACATAATTCAGCTCATTTTTAAGAATTCTTAAATCTACATAATAGATAATGTATAGAGTCTTTGGGTGAAGTTGGAAACAGTCTGTCTAGATCCAGAAAGGGAGAAGACAAAGCAAATCTTTCTATAACCCTTTCCCCAAAACTAACTGAGAATTTCAAGATAAAGCCAAAATTACAGTAGTTCAAAACTAAAATCATCAAGATATGATGTTCTCTGCTTCCATACTCTAGGTTGAGAAGAGAAGGAAGTAATAAACCTCTCTCTCCCATTTCTACATTTCTTTTCAGCCCTTATCCCATGAGAAAGAGGGAAACTTTTAAGAATATTGTTTCTTTCTGCCTTGGGGTTTGGGGTTTTGTTTTGTTTTGATTTTTGTTTCTTTGGTTGGTTGGGGTTTTTTTTGTTCCTGTTGAGAATTTTATAAAGACATCAATAATACAACAAAATGCATCTGCATTACATGAAATATTACAGCTCCATGAGAAAATCTGAGGGGGGTTCTGAGTATTACAGAAAAAAAATGTTTTCACATTTAACTAAAGATCTTCTTTAGATTTATTTTAGTAGAAAAAATACTATTATTTTCCATACTTTAATACTTGCCTTTTAGATCTGAAGAAATTGAGACTTTTTTCCCTCCTTGTCATAAAAATACGTTTTTTCATTTAGAAGTGCAGACTCTTAGTAAAAATATCATGCTTCTTTCTTTCTTTGAAATTGCTTGTGAAATTAATTTTTCTTTCTTCTTCAGTAGCTGTGCTGTGACAGTAGATTATGTAAACCAAAGTATTACAGGAACTATTAAATAAGCTTCAACAATTCTTACTTTGCACTTCCTGGTCTCACATTTGGTGCACAGATTCAGAGTCTGGAAAGACTGTACCACTCAGTCTGCACTGTTGAGTGTGATGATGTGCTCCCTGCTCCCCTGCCAGACCTTTATTTCCTATAAGCCTGCTCATGTGATAACTACCAGCAGCAGTCCTAAAGGATGTGACTCGCCATGGTGGATTCTTCTTCAGGTGGATTTGGGGGAGACACAAAATACAACAGCCAAGCGCTAATTTGAACATGTGCCAAATAAAATATGGCTTGTATGCAAAGATTAGACAATCATCTTACTCCATAAATAGTAAGGGCCCAGGGCCTGCTTAACTCCCTTTCATGCCAGGATCTCCCCTGGAGCAGGGGCACCTCTCAAGGTTATTCCCCTAGTGTGATAGATTCCTTATTGCAGCAGATACTCAGTAAGTGAACTGGGAATAAGCAAGCTGAAATTTTGTAATTTTTGCTAAATGATGTAAATGTTGGGCATATATCATCCTTTACACAAAATACATTGCAAGTCTAGGACTTGGACTGAATCCAGCTGCACTCTGAGAAGGAGTTTAGAAGGCAAGGGGGTCCTTCCACTCATGACTCAACAGGAGGATCTCTTTCACAGTTTTGTCTCTGTGCAGTAAATACTTGTGTAACTTGCTATCAAATGTCATTATACCACCATTGCATTTACTATTTAATTTTGTTATAACAATATTGTTTCTTCTATCTTAGGAATGAGGTGCATGACTCCACCTGTGACACTGAGAAAACATTACTTGAATGCCTGTCCTAAAAATCCAAGTTCTCTCCGCTTTCCTCAATCTTGAAATTTATCTAGAACATGATAAGGAAATTACAACCTGTGCTAAGAGGATTTTAATTATGCATATAATATCTAATTCAAAAGAGAGTGGGAACTACTACAAATTTCACACACTTTGGGATACAATCTTATTGTTAAGAATGATATAGCCATGTAGAGTGAACCAAAAGTGACCAAAGAATTGAACTCAATGTAAAAGACAAATGGATTTTTGAATACAGTAAAGCTGAAGCAGGAAAAATCAAAGAAGTGTGAGGAAAAAGACTTATACAAAAAACAAAAAGCTCTCTAAAAGCAATGAATGCAGGATAAAGATCTTACATAAAACAATTAGGAAATAACAGGTGGATTAGGAGTGAGATTTAATTACAGAGAAAATGTTCAATGTAGTTCAGAAAGATCTTCTATTGTACAGTGCAGACTAAGAAGGGAAATTGTCTCTCAGAAAAAAAAAAAATCATTATCTAACTTATCCAAGTCCTTGTGATAATTTTTACTTTTTCCTTAAATTAAAGGTTGCACTTACATGAGTTACCACACAGAAGATCAAGACTTGAAGCAGAAAATGTAGTGAGGAAAAGCTCACACATTCTGGTTTCAAAAGCCATCTTCTGACATGCCTATCCAAGCACCCTACTTTTCTTAAGTTCATTGGAAAAATGTCCATATGTAGGAGAATGGATCACAAACATTTAATTTCCCAGATGACTGCTCTAACCACAAGAATTGGGATAATCTTTAGTTGTATTTGTTGTGATAATTTTTTTCTTCTTTTTTCCCTTTACAAGAATGGTCTCCTTCCTACATCACAGAAATTAGGAATATTTTTTAATCTAAATTGCATTCCCATCCTTTAAGATTTTATACAGTGATTTTCCTTTTGACAATATTTCAACACATTCATCAATATTTCATTATTTAAGCAGATTTTTGGGACTGAGGTGGATCAGTGTCTATAGCAATGCAAAGGACCACATTTGTCATGATATCCCTACTGCAACAGTCAAGACACTTCCTAAAATTCTCTTTCTTCTGGAAAGGGACTGGATATCTCTTAATCCTGATAAAATGCTCTCAATAGGAAGAGTTTATTTTATTTCTTAGCACATCTCACACTTTTCTATTTTATTTCAAAGAAGAATTTTTTGGCTAACAAATATTTTTTATTGTATTATTTGTGGGAAGTTCAGGTTCCAGAGAAAAACAAATAAACTAAAATATTGTTCCCAGAGTCCTGTTTGGGATAGTTCAGCTGCATGTGCATCTGTGTGTGTGCATGTAGACAAATATGGCAGATAAGCAGGCACAGGTATTTTTGTAAACACCAGGAACTCAAAGGTATTGGAATTATAAAACACTAGATTACTAGTTTGGAGGTGGCTGGACTGTTTCAGGTGGCCAGTTAAGCTGTCAAAGAAAAACACAGAAAAAGAAAGCAAAATAAATTCTAGTTCAATTATACATTTAGAAGTTAGGAGAGTGTTTTTAAAATTCTTTTTATCTTGAAGAAGGGCAAGTGTGTGTTCTCTTGTACCCAAACAAGAGAACATCAACAAGAAAAAAAAATTATGAGGGGAAAGACTGTTCAAATAAAAAAAAAAAAGTATGTTTTTCAAAGATATAGAGCAGGAAAAAAGTGTGAAAAATTACTGAATACTTGAAAGTATTTTAATTAATGAAGATTTTTTTAAGTTATTATATTTCTTCAGAGCATTTCTCTGATGTTATTCTCAGTCTGTTTCTTGTCATGAATAAAACTACATGTTGTCCTTCCTCCTAACTTGTTCTGAATCTGGCAATTTGATAACATCTACTGGCTATAACATCTTCCTGATATAGTAGAAAGATTTCACTTTTTTAGTCTAGTGATCAAGGTTAGAAAATTAAACTCATAACTTTCCTTAAATCTATAACAATCCACCATCCTAAAATGCGAGATACATTTGTTTAACATGATAAAGCTATGAAATTTGGAACTTTGGAACATCCTGAGCATTCAGCTAGAATTTCAGGTTTCTATACAGACTTGGTGTATGGAGTTGTATGACCAATATGAACTATTTTGCCCACTTAGCTAAAAAATATTTTAATCTCTACTGTCCTGCCTTTATGCAGTGAAGTAATCTCAGGTAAATTTAAATCAAACACATTGCAAGGACTCATTGGTCCCACCCACATCTCCATTTTCAGTTTGGTCAGCGATGAGAAATAAGAACTTCTAGATCATGATTCATCTTGACCTAAAATAGACAGCTAAAATAGGTCAAATGAGTCATACTCTGAAAAATGCTGCTCTTTTCCCATTGATTATAAAGAGAGCCTACAGCAAAAACCATAGATAAAGATGTTTCTGTGATAGATTTCTAATGTTCATGTGATTAATCCAGACCTTGATATATTTCCTAACAAGCAACACTGACAGCATGCAAGACTGCAAAAGCTTGTCATGTTTTCAAAGCAATGGACATAAAAAACTGAATTTGAAGGAATATTGCTGATCAGCTCATGATTGTAATCAAGATGTCACCATTTAATCTCAGCCTAAGTCAAGATGAAGTTGTTTCTCATTATTTGAATTATTTGGACACAGAAAGCAGGACAAGACAAAATGCTATCTGAACATTCAGCAGTTTAAATCCATATATTTAATTTTGATTCACAGTCCTTCTCTAGCCATTAGGCATCACAACATCCCTTGTGAGCTCTAGTGCAGGACTAATCAGCAGAAATTATATCAGTCTGTAAGGAAAAAACACAACTGCTGCTGGTCTCAACTTGAGCACTTTGATTCTCACAGTTTAAAAAAAGAAAGAAAAAAGAAGAAAATTAATGTCACTTCAGTAGACTTTAAATAGAACATTATGAAACTTCAGTAAATAACGTCTATTGAAACACCACACAGAGCAGTACAACAGATGCAAAGTGACTGATACTTGCAAAAGTAAAGCTATTGCTAAATATTATCTGAAATAGTTTCACTAAGCCACTGTAGAGGAACTAGTACATTAAACTCCAATAAACTACTTTAGTGGAGCATTACTAATTTGCTGCTTCTGTGCAAATGAGTTGTACAAGTAGATAAACTTGAAAGATGACTGAGAATCAACAACATCTGCATCATTAGGGTGAAGATATTAGGCCTGAAGTAGCTGGGTGAAATTATTAATAACAAGGAGCTGAGAAGAATAACAGTAAAATTATTGGATCTTTATAGAAAAAATAGTGACATCAGCTGTGACTGGTTGCTTAGTTTGCTGAGTGGGGAGCTTCACAAGAGAATCAACCTAAATCAGAGTTTCAAAAATCATTTTTTCCCTAGCTGAGTCAAGTTTCCTAGCTTGGGTCTGATCATTATTATTTCTCCTTTTGTCTTCCATCTCATTTGCTTATGAGTGATTCTTCAGTCGCAACAACTGCCACCCGAGTATGAAGTCTTACATGGGACTTAAGTGAAAAATAACACTCTTTGGGCACTTTTGCTAACAAAAAAGTCAAAGAAGTTATAAGTAAGTCTCCCAAGTAAATCACTGGTCTGTAAGGCAAGTTTGTTTTGCCATAGTATAAACTATAGTATTTATAGTGTTAAGTACAGTATAAAGAAAACAGTCCTCCTGTATCAAAGGCATCGGAAATTGGACTTTTTAAAGTGAACAAGAAATGCCTTCCAATCACACTATTTTTCAATATCTGAAGTGTTAGACAATAGAAGTATTTGTGCATAGAATCACAGGGTGGTGGATGTTGTCAGGTACCTGCAGAGACCATCTAGTTCAACCACCTCGGTCAATCAGGGTCACCTACAGCAGTTTTTTGGGGCCATGTCCTATCAGGTTTTCACTGTCTCCAAGGATGGAGACACCAAACCCCCTGGAAAACCTGCTCCAGTACTCAATCAGCCTCTCGTGAAAAAAATAAAATGTTTTTCCTCATGCTTAAATGCAATTTCCTATGTTTTAGTTTATGCCCATTGTCTCTGGTCTTGCCACTGTGCATCATGAAACATGTCTGATTCCATCTTCTTTACTCCCCACTGCCATCAAGTATTCAAATGCAGTGTTAAGATCCCTCTGAGCCTTCTCTTCTCCAGGCTGAACACTCCCAGGTCTCTAAGCCCCTCCTTGTGTGTTAGATGTCAGTTTGCTGGCAGCCCTGACTTCCAGCTCCTTCCCTGCCAAGCTTCTTTTCAGCTGATTGACCCCAGCCTGTCCTGGTGCTTGGAATTGTTCTTCCTCTGACGTATTTCCCTGTGTTGAATTTAATGAGATTCCCATGTGTAACCTCTGGAGCTCCCAGTGAATGTCAGCACACTGCTCTGATAAATCAGACACTCCTCATGCCTCTTTATCATCTACAAAGATGCTGAAGGTGCAGTCTGTCCTGGAACCCAGGTGATCAGTGAAGGTGTTAAACACTGCTGGCTATAATATTAACCCGTGGGACAAAGCATTAGTAGCTGGCCTCCAGCTGGACATTGTGTTTGCTCAGAACGCTTAGAGTGAATGCTTTTCTACCCTTAGATACCAACCTACTTCCAGTTCTTTACTGTCCACTTATCATGTTTATAATTTTGGCTGTAAAAATGTTATGGAAATATAACTAAAGTAATGGATCTCCACTGAGCTGGTCATTTTATTATAGAACACTGTCTGGTTGGTTGAACTTCTCTTTTATAAATCCAGGCCAAATACCTTCTTGACCTTAGTATGTCTGGAAAATATTTCCAAAATTATTTGCTCTATCACCTTATTAGTGTAACAGTATACAGATCTTTTTATATAGATTTTAAAATTTATTTTTAAT
Source organism: Muscicapa striata striata (assembly GCA_030060385.1). Taxonomy (NCBI): domain Eukaryota; kingdom Metazoa; phylum Chordata; class Aves; order Passeriformes; family Muscicapidae; genus Muscicapa; species Muscicapa striata. Next base: position 235,571 of record JAREIS010000435.1, read on the forward strand.
GGCTGTATTTGAAATATAGTAAAACCTTTCTATATGGAAAACTCTACATTTTTGTGTTGTTCACCTTCCAAATATTTGTATTATGCAAAAATTCTTTCACAGTATTAGCTTAAAACAATACCTGGATCAAGCAAAAAAAAATTAAAAAAAAAAAAAAAAAAAAAAGAAAAAGGAAAAAAATCACCATTGAGCCTAATTGCTTAGGAAAAAAGCAAAAAAAAACCACATAGCATTTGAAGGCAGAGAATAATTAAGTGGCATCACAATGAAGGCAAAACTGAAGAAACAGATCAGCTTTGCAGAAAAGCATGAATGTCTTGCTACCCCAGGCTCCACAACAAAGAAAAGAGACAATTGAAGGTCAAATATCATCCAGTAGAAAATAGTTTTTACTTAGTACATAAAGTAGAGGTTAAATAGCAAAAAAGAATAAAATCTATCTGACCTAAGGCAAAGAGACTCTATCTGCATTTCTGATAGCACAAGCTGAAATCAAGTGGGAAAAACATCATTATAGATTCTTAAATATATCCAGAAACTGGACAGAAACCAGGATACTCTTCGTGATGATGTACCGTGAAGAGTATACGTAGGTTTAAAACAATTCCCTCTTATTTGTTTTCTGTGGCAAGGTTTTGGTAGCCAGGAGAGTGCAGGGATGACTTCTGTGAGAAAAGACCAGGGACTGCCCTGTGCCCCACCTTTCAGACAGCTACAAACCAGACCCACTGCTGGCCAAAGCTGAGACCATCAGTGATGCTGGTGGTCCCTCTGACAACATATTAAAGAAATTATCAAAAATGCTGTGCAGGAGCCAAGAAAGTTGTAAGGAAAAACATATGGGAAGCAGCCCTGCAGATCTCAAGGCCTGTGAAGAAGGAAAGGAGGAAGTGCTCCAGATGCAAGAGCAGCAATTCTTCTGTAGCCTGTGGGGAAATCTGTGGTGATGAGGTTGTCTTTCAGCCCATGGAAGACCATGTCTGAGCAAATATTCACATTTCAGCCCAAGGAAGACCCCAAAACTGAGCAGATGGACATGCCCTCTATATTCTCAACGGCCTTGACTGAATGAGCAAATAGAAGTAGAATGCAATAGTAGTGGAGAACCATAGTACCACTGAATGTCTGGTGTTGGAATGGACCTTTAATCCAACCCCTCTGACTGAGCAGTATAACCTACAGTAGCTGCCCAGGACTGTGTCCAGACAACCTTTGAATATTTAGACTCCACAAAATCTAGGGAAACCTGTTCTAGTGCTGTCACCAAAGATGATAAAATCAGCAAAGGGTGAAAATACTGTTGCCTGTGAGTGATGCCAGACTTTTGCACCAGAAAAAAACCCAACAATTATTGAACCAGATATTCTCAGAGGATTTGAACTGCTTTGATAACATATAAACCACACTTGTTTTCAATGTATTCAATGTTGGGAAAAGCCATATGGGTCAATATGGAAACTGCCTTGCAAATGCTCAAATGTGGAATCACAATAATGGGGCATAACATGCTTCTTAAACTGTACCACAAGTATAGAACATTGTTAATTATCTTATCTTGAGGGACAGGATATGACCTTTTAATGCCCCTTGCAATTTAGACATGCATAATTTAAAATGGGATTCATTATTCTTTGCAGTTGAAAATAGATAATTGTACATTCAGAGAAATATACTTGCAGGGAACTTTTTCAGGCCTGTGTGAGCAAGGTCAGGAGATGAGTATTTTCTTTGGATATAAAATGGACCAAAATTTGGTTCAGATGCTCTTGTACTCTTTAATTTGTATAGTCCCTTTGGCCTAGGGAAACAAAACACTTAGATTGCTAGAAATTGTATCTGCATTTAAATTGAAACAATAATTCCAATATTCCATAGAAAAGGATTGCAACAGAGCTTTTTTAACTTTTACATTCAACATCCAGACAGTGCACAGCCTTTGTTTTTGCATTATTAAGCTGCCTTTACCTTGACCCACAAGGTTCTTCTCCCCTTATATTCTGCCCCTTCCATCTGCTGAGGAGGAGAAGCTGATAGAGCAGCTTGATGGGCAGCTGGTGTCCAGCCAAGGTCAGCACACCACTACTGGTGCACAACACAGGGCATGAGAAAACTTGAGATAAGCACAGTAATTGGGAGAGCCAATGGGCAGAACATGGGCAGGACAAAGCCAGCACAGAGTGAACAGTGGAATGACAATGGGGGATTTTGGTTGTTGTAATTGTGGTGAAGAAAGGAGAGGATTGTGTGTAAATTTTCTGTTTTCAATCAATGTGATAATGCTTTTTTGATTTTGGGTTGGGAGTTTGTTTTTTTAATGTGAGCAAAGTTTGTGAAAATAGTAGTGATTGTGTAGTAAGTGGACTGCAAGGATAAATCTTAAGTATGTGATTCACAGAGATGAGAAATTGTATATATTGGGTTACGCAGCAAGAGTTTGGAAGTGTGAGAGCTTCAGGGGTGGAGTGTGTTTAAGAACTTGATGACAAATCATTTGGGGTTTATTCATTTTGGGAGATTTTGTAGCCTTGGTGTTTTTTGGTTTTGGTTTAGGTTTTTTTTTATTTTTGGATTTTTTTTTTTGGTTTTATTTTTCTTGTGTTATTGTTGGTTGTTTGCTTTTTTCCTGACTCTCTAACAGTGCCTTAGGAGCTCTGTCTCAAAGACTTAATAACAGAACAAACAGAAATTTATTTCTTCTGCATTGTAGAAGAGGAAAAGAAAATCCTAATGTCAGTAATTCTCATACTTAGTCAACTTGTGTATTCTTACACAAATCATTCCTAGAGATTGTCTAGAGAGGCTCTCAGACCAAACTCCTGTGATAGGTGCCATCCAAAATCAAAATTGCACAGGATCATCATACAAATAATTTAGTTTCTCTATAGCCACTATGTAGTACTTCACTGTATGGCATCATTTTATAATATATTTCCATTTAAATCATTACATCAGTTGTAACACTAAGTTTCATTACCAGGTGCTGTATAAATAGACTGAGATTTTCTGCACCATTTTGCTAATAAGTCATTATTTTATATTAGACCCTTAATTATAAAAGGTGAAGTAGAATTTGATGGTTGTTTTGACATTCCAAAGAGGAACATAGAACAATAGATATGAAATCTTTGCACTTTTTTTCAGCTTCAAATGGAAACTTCACAGCTACAGGGAAAGAAAGGTGTTTTTCCCCCAAAATGGATTTTCTTAAGATTGAATATCAGCATGAACTCAGAGCTATCTTTTATCTCGTGCAAAGAGTCTTTAGATTCCAACACACTAGGTGCTTGACAGTGTCCCAGTACACTAAAAATACAAACTGTGGATATAACAGAACAGCAAATGTCTGCAGAAATCTGTTAGATGTTTATGGAAAGTTCCATCCAGAGAGCATTGAGCTATCTATAGTGCATGAAGGAGATCTAGCTACAGATTTAGGTAAGACGCTGGTTTTTGACAACTGTGGAGTTTTAAACAAAATTTCTTAAGATCATCACATAGGAAAGGATCAAAAGGAAAAGGAGTATACGTTAATAGGTAAGGATCAAAGAATTTTTTTAGACTTGTACACTGCCACACAGTGTGAGACTTTCTGTGTTCAGGCACAGCAGCAGCCCAAAATAAATGTACCTTTTTTTCTTTTGTACGGGCTGTCTGGAAGCATTTGTTTAAGGAATATTTCCAGGAGTTCCTTTACCTGCTTTTACTGCTTGACCTATTGTGTAACATATTCCATGGAACCCTTGATTTACAGATCTTTAGTCACACTTACATTAAATATATAGCAACACAATAAGAGGCAGTTGGCACAAACTGAAATACAGGAAATTCCAATTAAGCAGAAAAAAATACTTTGAAAGGGATTGAAAAATGAGTTTGCCCAGAATAGTTGTGGATCCTTCAGCCTTGCAGGCACTCAAAACCTGGGCTTCAAGTAACCTACTCTAGATGATTGCACTTTGAACAGAGAGTTTGACAAGACATTCACCAGAGGGGATATGTACCATTTTTTTTTTCTGGCTTTCACTTTAAGTCAACTGCCAGATTATTCAAAGGAACCAGTTATGGTTGTCTTTCTAAATTACTCAACAAAAAATACTGTTAAAAGTCAAGCTATCACAAAATTGTGAAGGCTGGAAAAGTTTAAAAGACCAAAAAAATCCCCATGCAAGCAAAATCCACTCAGACACACAGACACACACACCCTCCCTTGTGATCCACACCCAGGAAAGAAAAAAGCAGAGAGATGACAGTTAGGAGAGTAATGACAGGGCAAGAAGACAAAGATTCTCTCTGTGTTAATCAGAAATTGGCTTGCTTCTAAGTTTAAAGTTATGCAGCTAAATTTAATCTAATTTTCAGATGTAGTAAGTACTGCTGCTCCATTAGCTTCAATATGGGTGCTCAGCCTGCTGTGAGAGTAAGGTCACCTTTCGTTAGGTACTTAAGTATGTGTTTCAAGGGCTGATTCATAGAGGCAGCACACACTCATAGCATCCACTGAGCTCAGGAATTCCAACACATGTGAAAAACAGGATGTTTATGTCTACCTCTATACATGGAACTTTGTGATTGATTCTGATTAGAGAGATTACTAACACAGTTGTGAAAAAACAGAGTTGATTATGTGCAAGAGCAGCACTTTGAGCAAATTTCATATTCTCATTATAATGTGAAAACAAAAACCAACAATGTTTAAGATCATTCTTCATCTCAAGTGACATTAAATCTTTCTGATTAGTCATACTTCTTTCAAAAAACTTTGTGAAGAATGTTTTCTATCTAGCATAACATACTGTAGGAAGATTGAAATTAAAAAACAACTATTTATGCTTGTGCAAATTACTGAAGTTCATCAATTTTCTCTAATGGAAAGGAATTAGTTTGAACTGAGGGAGCTCTAGTAACCCTGAGAGCAAAATAAACTGGTAGCAAAAGGAGAGAGAGTGATTTTGGGCAATCATTTTACCATTTGTGATCATGTGTTGCCATACTAAAGTTCCAAATATAGCGATTCCTTTGGACAGGATAAATTTCTTCACAGTTCCGTATATTTCATGTAGACTATTAAAAATAAAATAAAACAAAAAACAAAACAAACAAACAAACAAACCAACCCCAACAAAACAAACAAACAAAAAAAGTTGAGAATTTATGCCAGTCTTTTTTAGGGAGTTCAATGAATTTTGAGTAGGCATCATAAATAACTCAGCATACCTATCATACTCTAAATTATCACAGAATAGGGGAAAAATAGAAGATTAGGTTCAAATTATATTTTATTGTTCAAGTAGGACTTACTTCCAGACTAAGAAATATATGTATATCAGTGTCAATGTATCTAAATAGGAATGTAAGTTCCCATTGTTTAGGCAGTGAAGAGGAAGCTAATTCTGAGCTGGAGTTTGAATGCAGATATGAAATGATTTGACTCATTGTAAAGCACACTATTAGGAATATATCCACTTATTAGCATACATGTGCAGTGTCTGTATGGAGAGTTTGCAAAGGTATTTTTAATTTTAAATACCACACAAGAAATTTAAAAGGTCCTGTGCCATTCCAGACTACAAGCTGAAAACCAGATTGGATGCCCCACAGAAATTAAAATGTCTCTAAAGATTGTTTTTAGCCAGCTGAATCAAGATTTTTTTCAGGAAAGAATTTAGTTACCTAACCATAGATGCCTAATATATACAGTATAATTTCTGCACTGCATTTAATAGTCATGAACAGATCTTCCAGATACCATGGTATTACTCATCTTATTTACAAGAAATTACATTTTGTTCCTGCTACATTGTTGGTTGAATAGGCAAGGAGGCACCAGTGATTATATTGACTAAATCCTTTTGGCCTTAGACCGAGGTTTTATTGTATTCATCTGAAAATTGGTCATGTCTCCTGTTTTGGGAATTGTTCAAATTCTCTGATATAGGTGTAAAGCAATATTGATTTTAAAAAAATGAGTTAAACAGAAAGGAATATTTAGGAGATTTATGATGTAACAATATATGCATGCAACTGATCATTAAAGGGCTTTCTTATTGTTTATGATTAATAGAACTACAGTTCCTAATAGAAGTTTTGCCAAGTTCTAATCATTTTACACTAATACTATGACTATTAGTAGTTCTTGCAATATGGAACTAGGGGATCATTAAAGTCTCTTCTAACCCAAACAATTTTTATAAAGTTGCATGGTCTGACAGAATTCTGTTAAACCAGTGTTATGTTCAACACCATTTTTTCCTCAAATGAGAACATGTTTTTCCCAGGTGAGCTTAGTTTTGCCACAGAAATTTTTTTCACAAGACTCTTCATCAAAAGTCTTGAAAGGATATTTCTTAATGCTTTGCAATGGTAAGTCAGAAACTGCACCAACATTTCTCTCTCAAGTCTGCAATGCTGTCTTACTCAGTTATTGACTACTTATGCATTTAGCATTTGTCATTAATGCTTACATTTGAAAAAACAGAATTGTTTTTAAAGAAAAGCTGTTCAAGACAATGAAGTTCTGCAGTAATCAATGCCCAGAACATTTAGCTTTCTTCAGCAGAGTAATAAATATATTGTCAGAAGCAGAGAGCTTGCATGCAATAACATTTATTTCATTAGATATGCAGTACTTATTGCATGCACTTTTACAAATACGTTTTAGCACTGGCATAATTCTGCAGTAATTTATGTGTGACTCGTATTAAGACTACTTCTTTATGACTGAGTTTCCAAGAAAATGCTCTGACCTTTTCTTGTAATTCCTGAAATGCCTTATGACTTCCTATTCCTGTAGAGTATAGAACTGGGACTCTTTATTTAGACAAATTATTTATCTTTCTTTAATGGCCTTTATAGGAAATGGAAGCTAGAAAGCAAATAACTTTAGGAAAGCAATATTCTTTTTGATATATATCATAGCAGATAAATAAAGAACATAAATCCACCAAAAGTTCTTCCTTAATGCACTGTTTCCCCTAGTTATTGTTTAGTGGTTGCTGTGGGTTATTTTGTTGTTGGTCTTTTGCGCGGTTGTGGTTGTTGCTGTTTTTGTTTTTTGGGTTTTTTAAATTTCTTTTGGAGTTTAATTTCTTTCTTTTTTACCTTATTGAAGCACAAATTGTGCTGAAGTAGAAACATGAAAAAATTAGAACAAAGTGGTTTATTAAAATTTCATGTCTGCCAGACTGTCTATATTTTTGCATAAAAATAACTTCTTAAGGCAGAAATACAAACACTGTAGTTCTCAGGATCCATAGACAATCAGAGGAAGGTTAAATACTGCCCTACTAAAAATAGGTGCCTTGTAGCACTTACAAACAGTTAGAGTAACAGCTATTAGATGTCAACTGAAAAGATTTTGTATACCATTTGTCTTCAGAAGGGAACTGAAAATATACCCATGATGTACGGGACAATTGTGAACATCCATAGGAAACTCCAATTTACATGGTACCACCCTTCATGCCTATCAACTGTGTCTGAGGTTACCTTTCTTTACAACCCTGATTTAAAGGTATATTTGCTGGAGTTAAATTTGTAGGCTCCCTACTGGGGAAGTCACACATTTTTCTGTACCTCTTTTTGTTTCAGATAGGAAGAAGACATACCAATTTCTTACATTATATTACATCCTTGTATTTCCATCCCATGCAAGGGGTGAAATGCGCTTTTCTAGCTTGTGTAAAATTCTACACTTCCACTGAAACCATATTGCCTTCTCCATCAAATGATCTCAGAAAAAAAAACCCTACAAATATCAGTAGAGATTGATTTAGAACTTGATCTAAATCTGAACTTTGGAGCTTTGCTTCATGTATAGCCTACACATTCCCAGATATTTAAGACCTAACTGAGCTTGAATGGAAAAATATTCAGAGAATAAATCCTCTGACTGTTGCTGGAGGTTGTCTAGATGAAATTTTAGATCCAACAGTGAGACATGCTTCTTGCACTCAACCATGGACATGAAGATGATTGCTGTGGTTTACTTAAAAAATAAGAAAAACCCAATGCCAAACCGAAAAACACCTATGAATCATATTTAGATGTGAAATAGTTTTAAAAATACAAAATTTATTCACTATGTACCTGTCACATTAGAATCTTTATCCAATATTTTTGATTCTTGCATTATTCTATTAAGGACATAATTATTCAGAATATTCCTTTGACATTGACAAGACCCTGAAAAAAAATATAATTACTTTTTAATGATTGATAGGACTATTTAATCATGTTAGCCATATCTACAATGTGTTGTGTTCAAGTTTATAGTGTATTATTTTATTCAATGTTACTATTATCATAGCCTAAACTTAAGATTAAAAGACATTTTTCCAGTCCAGAAAGGTAAAAAGCTGTAAAATTCATCATTAAAAATTTTGAAATCTCATCTTCAAGGCAGACAATTTAAATTAGTTGTCCAAATCATCTCTTTATTAAAGTTAAAATTATGTCATTTAGAGCAATTCTGTACAGTTTATTTTAAAGTAAATCCCAGTACTTGGGAGATATACTTTTTAAAACCATACTTTATTTTAAAATAAATTACATATTTTTAAGATGTTTGATGGTCTACATATATCTTTTATTCCCCAGACACTCCTGAACTTAAAGAACCCAAAATGTTTTCTGTCTGTTTTGGACTGCAGTTTCATTTTCTTGAGAGGTGGTTGCATCCATAAAACAGAAATTGTAATGCCTTCTGAAATTTCAACATCCACTCACACATACCCAGAGTCTTTCACTCAGAACTTTGAATGATGAATTGAATGTGATGAATTTTTACACCTTGGTTTACAAGAAACAGAAAAAAGTTTACTTAGAAATATGTTATGTATATAAGAATGTCATAGCAAAGTGCCCTTATTAATATAAGTCACACTGTGGCTACTTCTGTGTTACATTGCTCGTTTATCCCAGAAGTCCTCAGAAAATGTTTGGTGTAACTGTTTTAGTAATCTCCATTGAAGAAATTCAGAACCAAGCATCAGTTATTATACACAACTTCCCATGGTTCTTGCTTAAAAACAGTGACAAAAACAAAGTGAAAAAATAAAAGGAAGAGAAGAAAAAGACACCAGGTTTGGAAACATGATTGGTCTAGGAATTGGCTCTGTTTATGAATTAAAAAGAAAAAAGAGAAAGGGTTATTTTTCTTTTGTCATAGAAATTTCCATAGTACATTTTATTGCATTTAAAATGGTTAGCAAGATCAGTTTGTGGAAAAGGTGAGGCTGTGAGCACAGTACCTAAAGCTAAAATCCTGTATTGAAAGGGTACATCAAATATTCTTTCTGAATTCAAATTTACCATTCTTCAAAATATCCTACTGAATAATCTGCAGCAGTGAATGATTCAAACCTGGATGATATTTGTAGAAAAACCTAGTTTTTTCATTTATCTCCATTGAGATCTAGTTAATTTGCTTTCATAGTATGCAATGGATTTGTGCTATAGATGAAGGAAATTCAAAATCATACTTAGTTGTCAGTTTCAAAATGACCCTTAGTTTCTACATGACAGAGAGCAAGAGACAGCGCTTCAATACAGTAAATTCTTTATTTGTATAAATTTGGCATAGTCAGGTCAAATGTAATGCCTTTTCCTGGACTGTTAAATTAAAAGAAAATTTGAAATCTGGTTTGTACTATATATACATAATTATTAGAAACAACAACTCTTAGAGGTTTTGTTTTTCCACCCTTTCTTTATACTGCATAAATATTGTCTGTGTAGATAGTGTAATGTGACTCCAAAACATTAAGTATAATTTTTGTGATTCTTCAGGTGTAAGAAAAAATCATATTCTACAATGGGGCCCAAAACATTTGAATTCTCTGCTTTTTTCTGAGTTCAGTATATTGCTAGAAACATCCGCTTTCCCTGATGTCAGTATTCATGTTGACTCAATCTTAGTTTGAATCTTAAATGGTATAAGTGACAATATTTTTCCTGCTAAATGTGTTTAAGAAAACTTCAGAATCCAAGCTATCTTAGAAATATTTTAAAGATTTAGATTAAGGTTTCAAAATTTGCATTTGTTTTCCTTAGTAAGGCTTTCATGATTTCATTATAAGGTCAGAGCCATTACCGATGATATTGAAAAACATCTAGCATAAAGTCTGGATCACAGAATCACCCAATCACAGAATATGCTGAGTTGGAAAGCAGATATATACTAAATCTTTTATGTATTTTTCTGTATTTGCTCTAGTTTCAATATACAGGAAATTGCAGTAGGACGACAACTTCTCTAAGGAAAAGGCTGTCAGAAATGCTTAAATCCTTTCTGATTTCTGTTCCGGGCTCCATTCAGGTGCATTTATGACAGTATAAACCTGAAAGTTTGAAGTTTTGAGGGCAAGAAACATGTGGCTGGATTACTGTAACTTTTCCTTTCAGAAAGAGCATTAAATTTACAACAGGAAGTCCAAAACTTAAGTGTGCTACTTTATGGACTTGTTCTGTAGCTAAGTCCAACTTTTAAAATACAAATAACATTTCAACATTTTTCATTTTTATGAAAAGCTTTTGAAAATACCATCTCAAAAAACAAAATCAAAAAAACTTTATTTACATCAGATTAAAACATATTTGTGAATTACAACCTCCTTAAGGAAGTTTTAACAACAATATGAGCAGAAAACAACTAAGCTTGGATCTTCATAAACTTGTACCACTATGTGAGCAGAGAGATGGGGACATCAGTGATTTTGATCCTGCTGTTGTTGCCTATGAGGAATGCATCAGCCAGAGACTTGAAAAAAGCAGAGTAATTTATAAATGCTATGACAATGATAGCAAATATGAATGCATGGGGAACTGTTTAAAAATAGAATCAGTACAAAAGGTAACTTCTAAATAGCATCCTGAATAAATAACCTGGTTGACAGAAATATTTAACATCTGGAAGTCTTAAATAATTCCTTTCAAAATCCACAGGAGGGGTGGATTGTTTTTTAAAATTCATCATTACTATATGAACTATGTTGTTCATTCTTACACATTCATTTATTAATTCTGCTCTCTATAAGACTCTGACTTCATTAAGAATATTTGTGGGGTCAATTATAAAAAACTTTCTAGCTTTGCTTTTAATCTCTGTATGCTGTTTCTTTGGTGGTGTGTTTTTTTGTTGTTTTTTTTTTTGTTTGTTTGTTTGTTTTGGTTTGGTTTGGTTTGGTTTGGTTTGGTTTGGTTTGGGTTGGGGTTTTTTTGTTTGTTTGTTTTTGTTTTTTTTTTTTTTTTTTTTTTTTTTTTTTTTTTTTCTGAAAAGCCAGAATAGCTGATACAATCAGGTAAAACAAAAGATTGACAAGGGTAATGTAAGCTAATAACTGCAAAGAAGTGGAGTGTAGCTGTTTTCCCAGCAGTCTGGAACTCTCATCAGGGACCTTATGTCAGTGCAAAGTTGAGTATGTAAGATTCTGCTCATTCACCTACAGATACTGAAATAAAATAGATCGTATCCAGAAAGTACATACTTTATTTATTTATTTTAAAGCAATATAAAATATAATACTCAAATAATATGCTTGCATGATTCATACCAATTTTGTTGATATTATTTCAGTATTTATCTCTAGTACTGAAACACATACAATTTAGGGGGAAAAAAAATTAAAATTATTATGAGTGGTTTTTTTCATGCTCTTTGGAGTTTCCAAGAGTTTCAAACCCAAGCGGCTGAAGAAACTAATTTTCAGAGACATTTTACAAATATAAAACTCTTTCTACAAATGGAATGGAACATATGATACCATTCCAAGAATGCAGGTGCCAGACGTGTTACTTGGAAGGATACTCAAAAAGACACAGACAGAAGCTGAAGACAGAACCTGGAACTGTGCCATTTTTCTTTGAGAATGGTTCTAGTATTTCCTTGCCACACAGATTGCACTTTTTCCTTCAATAGTAAATTTGATTATTATCTACCTTCCTAATTTCCCTCAGTGGCCTTCCCAGAAGTTTTAATATTAGCAGTGCTATTAATCGTATGTTCTCTCTTTCAGGAATGAATGAGCTGAATTCATCTCCTGGTGTCCCTCTGCATATTCCACTGATGTTAAACATGGACATGAAAGCTCACAAATACAATACCTGACCATGATATCTTATACATTAACTATTTCAGAAAGCCACTGAAAATTCCAAATACTAATGAAGAGTCTTATTGTCTTGCAGTATTAAATGAAACATGATTCTCTCTATTTTACCTTTGCTATATTCTGTTATAAATACAAAATTTGAATTTTCAATTCCATTTCTGAAGAAACTCATACTAGGGGAGTACACTGCCTGATGTAAATTTGAGTGAAGACAATTGTACTTATTTTATGGATCTGGTCTGTGATATCAAAAGAATACTACCCTAGGTCTTTACAGTATTTTAACCACTGAAGTTTACAGTCAGTAGAGTAGTTTTAAAATTTCATATTTCCTCTAAGATTGAAAAAAATATTTTTCTATTCTTCACATTTTTTAGAAGGCTCTCAAAACAGAACATAAATAGGTTACAGAATTTGCATTAGATCTGCAAACTCTCAGTTTGAATTCAGAGCTGACTCCTGGGATAATGTTCAGTTAAATTTAAGCACATACTGTCATTTGAATTATTTGATATATGATATCAAATTTTCATTATATGATTTTTTAAATAAATTACAGATATATAAAATATCTGTAAGGGCATAGAAGTTATGGCAGAAGTTCTTCTGGAGACATACAATCTTTTGAACTGGTCACAGAAATTAAAAAAGATATGAGTCCAAATGCATTTGAAGGGCACTAAACTACTCAGGTTTAAGCAACTGAGTCAAAATGAAAAATTATTTAACACAACAAGGGACACTAGATATTAGATTTTCTCCATGTTATATTGGTAGACAATGAGCAGGCCAAGGAATTTTTTTTTCCCCAAAACTCAATAATGATCACTATCTTATCTTTAGTCTCAAATGAGGATTATAAAGGAAGAGTAGTTTTTTGAAATCTCAAGACATGGGGGTATCAGTTCAGGCTGTTCTGTGATACCGTGTAAAAATGAAAATCCTGACAAAGTCACAACACAAATTGTGAAAAAAAAAAAATTATTTATCTGAACTACTGACATCTTAAATCAACTAAGGCTCCTAGGAATAGGTTGAAGGAAAGGTTAACAATTAAATGTGTTAGTTTTTAAACAAAAATTAGCAATGTGACAGATAGAAACATAACATCTGTTTTCTTACCCAGTTTGAGTATTAGAGGTCCCAGAAAGCTGAAACTAGCCCATACTGGAAGCCTTTTGTTTTTAATGGAAGATGATTAAAGAGACAGGTTTTACAAGGTTAATCCAAACTGAAATTACAGAGGTTTATATACTTTGTATGCTTTTGTGGTTTAAACACATAAACCCACAAGCAATTAACCTTGTTCTTATGCTGAGAAGTGACCTGGTGGCAATACTGTATGGTTTCTGACTGCCTACTGGGAGCACTCAGGCCAAAGGTCTTAGGTTTCTGTCAAGTGCTTCCATATGTGAATCCAGTTTAAAATAGAATCTTGGAAGGATGATAGCACCTGCTTTTAGTCACTGCAGGTCATTGGAACACCCTAAAATTGCATAATGCAGGTGCACCTGATTTGTGATTCAGTGTTTTTATTTCCCTGTAGTAAAATTGACTGTAATCAAACTGCAACTGGAGAAAAAGCTTTGGATGGAGGAAAAGGCAGTGAGGAAAAATGGTACTTATTCTTTCAGAGATAACAGGCTTAAAATGTTTTGAATAAAAGCATTGTCTTGTCTTAATATTTTGGTTTTTTCCTATTGTCCTTTTTAAAATTATTTTAATTTATTTTTATTTTGAAACTCCATGTTTAAGAAGCTTGCTGTTTTAGAAAGTGTGCCAGACCCTTCAACAGGAATGAAAAAGAGCTATGACATATGAGGCTGAGATCCTCAAAACTACCATCAAATGTGACCTAATCCAAGTGACCTTTCTTTAAAGTGTTGACTTTATGAAAGCAATCCTCTCCTTTGGAAACTTCAGAGTGTGCTCCTGAGCTATACATAACGTCAATTAACACATCATATTATTTAGCAAATGCACAGTTGCTGTCTTTGTGCTGGCTTAGTGGAATTTGAGGATGAAGTGTAGATTTCACCCATGGTCATATTACATGGTGGCTTCCATTTTGATTTCTCCTGCAAATTCAGGTGTTGATTTTAATGTTAAATACACCGTGCTCCAATATAAGTATTTATTTGGTTTTGTCTTTGTACTTTAACAAAGGAATTAGCTGATATGTTGACCGTGGGTCCCTGAATTTTCCTGTGGAGATTTGTTTATTTCTTTATGATATACATCATGGGGGAATTTAGGCTGAGTTAGTAGCAAAAATTAGAATATTTCACTAACTGGCATAAATTTAGGGTTTTTATTTAGTAAACATAGAATGGGGATAACATTCTATTTCAAAGCAGTGTTGGGCAACTATAATTAGAAACCTCAATTACTTTAGCAGCACTTTTTCAGACTCCATTGCATAGTAATGGATAAAGGTAAACTTGAAGCTAGAATTTTACCTTAACAAAATCCAAAAGGGAAATATATACTGGCTCACCATTTATTAGATCAGACTATTTGAATGTATTTGGATATCTAACTTTAGATTTCTTTATTGAAATGTCAAACTTGAATTTCAGGCACTAAGACCAAACCCTGGTGAGTACACCTCGAATGAAGAACTATATCTTTTTAATGAAGGGTGCTGATTGCTGACTAGCCATCTGTCTTGGTTTGAAAGACAGGTGCCTGCAAAGGAAGGTAGGAGCTTTCCTTGGAATGGAAAATGTAAACCCCCTCTCTCTTAATTATTATAATTTTAAATTAAGGGACCCTTAGGCAAAGATATGAGAATAGAATAACAGTTCTTTACTAATATCTATAAATTAAAAAAAAACCCTACAGCTCAATAGGAAAATTAAAAAATTAAAAAGTGCAGTAGTACAAAGACACTGACAGAGTCAGAATACAACCTGACACCCTGTCAGTTAATCTGATTAAAAGGTGGCTACAGTCCTCCTGCAGTGGCAGGTGTGGTTCTGTTGAAGCAGTGATTTTTTTAGAAGGGTGTTGTTTTCTTTTGAATGTCTAGAGGTGGTGTAGATGTGTCTGGTCTTCCTCTGGGAATCCACTAGAAAAAAGGCTAACTAGGGTGTTCTAAATGTCAGATTATACCCAGATAGGAATGCTTGGCTCCTCCCCCAGGGTAGAGCATCTCCCAATGGGATGATGTAATTTTATCAGTCATTAGTCTGCATTTTTATGCAGTGGGACTCAATAGCCCATTAACAGAAGATATCTCCCTGGAGGGTGGATGGGTCGTGGAAGAGATGAAGAACACTGCCCCACCTGGTTTTAACAGCTGGCCCATTAACACAGGATATTCCCCCCAAGTTATGAGGGATGGGTCATACAAGAGATAAAGAACACTGCCCCACTTGGTTTTAACAGCTGGTAGTAGAATATGTACTTTTGGTTACATCTCGCATTGCAACTTAAGACGCCATCCAGAAGCCTTCCAAAAGGAAATAATACCACCTTGAAATTTTAGTACAGTAACATGGACAGGTGGATCAATATTTTTATATTTTCACACATCTAACATCCATTTCTAGGGACTGCTTAAAAAAATCCAGGCAACCCTGTCAGCATGGCATTACTAGCAGGATAGTCTTTACTTACGGATAAAAAATTCTCTAGTGTAATAAGCAGAAACATCTTTTGCTCCTTTTCTTAGAAATACCTTTATCTTTGTTCTTTCCACAACACAGCTCTTAATCACTTGCCAGTGCAAGGGGAATTCTGTGTTTTAATTACACCCTGTTTTCCCTGTGCTGTTTTTAGCTTTATACAGCTGACTACAATGCTTTCCTATATTTTGATTATTTCACTTTCTCACTAACACTAGGGGAAATCAATAATAGAGAGCATTGTATTGGGTCTGGCTGAGATGGAGTTCATTTTCCCCACAGCAGCCCCCACAGTGCTGTACTTTGCATTGAAAGGAGCTGATAACACCCCACAGATTTGGTCCTGCTGACAGTGCTGGTAAAATATCAGGGGTGTCTCTCCAACATTCTCTCACCGGTGGGCTGGAGCCTGGGGGTGGGTAAGATGTTGAGCAGAAACATAGGCAAGATAGCTGACCCAAACTGATCAAAGAGATATTCCATACCATATGATGTCTGCTCAGCAATAAAAGCTTCAAGAAAGGAGAAAGCCAGGGTGCTTGTTATCACATTGTTTGTGTTTTAGGGCAACTTCTACATGTCCTAAAGCTCTGCTTTCTGGGAAGTGGCAATACATTGTCTGCTGTTTGGAAGTAGCAAAACATTTTGTTTTCCTTTGCTTTTACATGCAACCTTTTTCTTTACTTTATTACACTGCCTTTATCTTGCCCCATGAGTTGGTTTTTTTAAGCTTATTTTCTCCCTTCCCTGTCCTGCTGAGAAGAGGACTGAAAGAGCGGCTTGGTAGATGCCAGTGTCCAGCCACATCAACCCACAAGTATGAAAAGAACAGAATGTGTAGAAAGAAAACTCAGTATTAGAAAACTCAGTCAGTTAAAAAGAACTGAAATTTGTACATACTATGGCTCCCTTACACTCTTTTGACCATTGTAATAGTTGATCTATTAATAATGTGATAAGCCACATCATATGAATCAGTAATACCAAAATTAATATTGAGACAGACCTGAAAATACTTCTGAAAATGTAAGAATGATCTGGTGTTTTCTCAAAACCTCTGCATATTCAAACCTGATCTTTATGTACATAATAGATTTCATATGTTCTAGAAACACAGGGATCTTTATGCATGCAAAAAGTATAATTATAACTAATGTTCAAATATGTGTGTGACAATTACATTTTTTCCTAGAATCATGGGTTATGTTTGAGTTTATGACATTCAAAATTCATAAAGAGGGGTGGTGTTTAGCCTGAAAATTCACCTATGAATGCAGTAGGGCAGCTGATTGTTGAAAAAACAGAATTGAAAATCCTTGTTTGCAGTTTCATGAAAAAACATGGATATCACACTATGTGTAATCATATGCTGACTATTAAGAGAGAACAGCTATTTAATAACAGTCCCATCACTGTCACTATTGACTAGTTGAGTGCTTTAAATGACTCAGGTTTGATGCAGGTGATTTGGAAAATCCAGATGCTTCTATACCTTAGGGGAAGGTAAAAAGGCATATAGAACAGGTAAAGCACTTACTTTGGAGTTTCATTTGATATTTAGTATAACAGGCCTCTTGGGATGCTAATAGGGATACAAGATAGATTCCATCCTTTTTCTTGGAGTTAGATCATCAGATAAATATCATAGACAAAGTGATTAATTTAATTTTCTTTTTTGTCCCTTTCCTTCTTTAAACAGACGTGATTGTAGTCATTAATGTCCCCTTGTTTTCAAAATAAATTTAGATTAACCTTCAGTTCATCCAGTAGGTCAATATCTTATCAGCTTTTCTATAAAATGTTATTGTAGTATGTTTTCTGTATTATCAGCATCATAAATATCATCAGTATTGAGTAATTTCCTTGTTTACACACATAAAATATATTGCATTGAGGTCTCTTAAGAGCTACTGATTACTGGTATTACATTTGGTTATCATATCCAATAAAGAAATGATTAGAGGGTGTTCACGTGAGCACTTTGCTAATATGTTATTCTCTTTCCCTCTTCAGTATTAGTAGAGTACCCCTGAAACACTCCAAGATCAATTAAGCACTCCAAAAAATGCCTTACAACCTGTTTATTAGTGTACTCTTCAAAATATTGCTTTCTGTAAATAAACTAGGGGGGTTGAGTAGCTTGATTCTAAATTTGCAACAGGAACTTTCATGAAAGGGAAAATAGTGACTGACTACTTAACATGTGGCATGTTCCATTTAGCTAATTGGTTTGGAAGATAGCCTGTTTCTTTTGATTTTCCTGTAAAAATAAATTGATTTTATGCAGGAAAAGGTGCCAATTCCCTACATGTTAAAAAAGAGAAAATCATTGGGGTTTTAGGGATCCCAGTAATATTCAGTTCAACCTGCTTGTCCAAAATTTCTTCAAGTGAAGTTGTCTGCTCAAGTCCAGTGAGATTTTGAATATCACTAAGGATGGAGACATCACCATATTTCTGGGAAACTTGTTCTGGTGTTTAACTACTCTCACAGTCAAGAAGATTTCCTTGTATTTAAGTGCAATTTCCACTGTTAATATATCATATCACATCATACCATATAATTATATTGATTACTGCATATTTTCTTGTATTTCTATTTTTCCATAGATATTAATATGATGAAGCTGATGTACACCAATTAACCACCCTGGAAAAGTCATGAGATGTTATTCTGGTAGTTTCAGTGAAGAGATTTTCAACCTGATGAAAGCATAAGATCTACACTTAAACTACTATATATTAGTTAAATAAAAGCTGTGAATGTTTTATCATAGTATGCACAGTTAACTTTAAGCTGGAAAGATTTAGAAAACCTTATTTCATTGCCTCAATCTGAATTCTTAATGAATAGCATAAAGCTGATTCCTCATTAAAATTCATATGTGAAACTTATACATCTAAAGATACAGCTCTATGTGCAAGCACAGAGAGTGTTGATCACTAAGGAATAATGAAAATCTTTTTGAGTTTTGTACTAAAAACTTATACTAGATACCAACACACCCATCAAAATTGGTTTGTGAAAAAAATTAAATCCCTAACAACTGGATTGAGTTCTCCATCTCTTCAGTTGTAGTTGGTACATATGTAATTCTTCCAAAGGGTAGCTGAAGTTTAACTTTACAGATGATAAATTATGATTGTATGTTGAGAGAATATATGTGACATCCTTATAAACGTCAAATAAATTCTTTATGATCAGTGGTATTAAAATGAACACCAAACAATTCAGTTATAATTAGTGCTATTATAATGAATACCAAAGGAATTCATGGTAATTAGCTGCAGTAACTAAATAAGAAATGAACTCAAAATGAGAGATTGGAGAAATCTCTTGAAAAAAAGCTTTAAACTTACTCTGAATTAGCAAAATTTTATACTTATCTAATAATGAGAGGATGACAACATTGCAAATGTTGTCCTCAAAGCAACGTGATCTATTTCACCCAGGCAATCTCAAGAGATGGACAGTTTTCTACATCGGACAGATTTTTGATTATTTTTTGGGACCGGACATAAAGAGATGACAACACAGTTTTTTCAGGTGTCTCTATGGCCTCACTGTGTCCCACACCATACTGAAGTTTAGATAGCAAATGATTTGTTTCAGACAATAATTCTGTGTAGGATCACTGACTAGCTTATTGATGTTTGACAAAGAAATTTAACAAGACTTCTAAAATAATTTCCCTCCATGGTGTTCTATCTTTTTATTTCAGTGGTGCTTGATCTTTCCATTCTGTGGATTTCATTTTCCCAAAGCCTTCTAAAAATGCTTTCCACATTGGTATTAGTTTAGCTACAGCAGTGAGAATAATTATTGTGAACGGTTGTTCTGCATAGTTATGGTGGCTATTCATTAGCTGCAGTTATTATTTTTTATAAAATTATTGATTTTCATGGCACCAGGGCAAAAATGTCACATTCTTGTAGATCCTGGAGATAATTAAACTCCTGTAAAAACTAGTGCTTGTTCATCCAATTCTTGTTTGTTCCACATGTTCCTTGTATGGTTCTTCAAAATCTGTGTAGCTGCTATGTTTTGTTCAACCAAGAGTAACAAAAGTTTACAAAAGAAACAAATTAGCATATCTTTCATTTTATAAAAGAAAATATTTCAGAAACTAGACTGGAAAAGTCAAAGGCAAATGTGCTTCAGTTGGATTGTTTTTGTTTTTTTTTTAAGAAATCCCATGTGTCTCCATTTATGTTCGCATCTTCATTATTCCAGCTGGCTTTTCTGAGAATTGATGCAGGATTGAAGCTTTCAAAATATACTCATAACTCTCCTTCTTCACTCATACTTTTACTTGAAAACTTTAATTCTTAAAGGAAATCAGATAAATAAAGAGGATCACAAAGAATTTATAATATATAAATTATAAGATTGCATGAACCCTATAAAAGGTCCCCTGATCAAGACCTTAGTTGAGAAAGCATAATGCATCTCTCCTGGCAATATAAAATGAAAGAAAGCATCGTGAGCAGAGTGAACTGAGCAGGCAAGACCTTTGGATTGACTATGAAACAGAAGGTTTAATCTGTGCTGTGACATGCCTTAACAACTACCCAGAGTTTCATCACATGAATCCAAAGACCTAACTTCCCCTATGAGGGAGAATATGTCAATTCTGCCAAAACAGAAAAACAAAAGACATTGAAATATTGATAGAGCAAGAAATGGTCTTCTTTTTGTAAAAGTCAGTGCCATAATAGGAGCAAAGCAGCATCTAACTGGTAAAAACCAAGCCAAATCAAGAAAAACCACAAAGCCTCATAATCTTAAAAACCAAAACAGGACCTATAAGGTATTTGACTAACATGAGATATAGTTACAACATTTGTGGAGTAAAAAAATAAGGGCTTATGATAGCTTTTGGTAAAATTTCTGTCAGAAATTATACCCTAAGTTTTAATGGAATTTATAGGATCACAGGACTCTTGGGGATAGAACTAAGGCCAACATTAAATACTGTGTGATGACTGCTTCTTTGTAAGGTAACTCACAGGAAAATCTGCAAGTTAATGTTGAAGAAAGCTAAAGAGCTTGCATATTTAGATGTAGAAGTATTTTGCTACACAGTGAGGAGAAGAACATATTGCAAACATTTAACTAATGAGATAAGAGTAGCTGTATGTGGGAGGTGAAATATTCTAAAATAAAAAATGATTTGGTATGTTCCTGTATCTTGGGAAATTTGTGATTCTTTCATGCAGATTAAAAAAGCCCTGCTAAATGCCAGAGCTCTGAAGTAAGGAAATGGCTTCAGTGGTACTCTTGTGCATTGTGTTCTGGTTAACTTCTGTACTTCTATTGCTCCACCTAAGTTTAAAAATGGATACATAGCCTTTTTATTCCTACCATTACCTGTGGCAAATGAAAAGGTGCTTAGAGATACATGTTTCCCTCCTCCTTCTTCAGTCAATGGAATTTCTGTCTATACCAAGACAATCAGAAATAACAAAACATTTATGCTACTCTGTGCTAGTTTTACTGAATCTCCCACCATGGGATGAAAGTTTCTTAGAGCTGGCTCAGTCTAAGGAAGAAATGGGACTGATCTATTTGAATACAGAAATATATGTGAAGTGTAGCTCCCTACAATGTGCAGAATTTCTCAGGGAGTTCAAGGTTTGGAGCAGAGAGAGACACAGTGAAGACACAATTGTCCGTCCAGTGAGATAAACCATTCAAAGTAAGACAACCTTTCCTACAATAAGAGAGATTAAATTTTTGTATCTGTGCTGCTAGATAGGACAGGGAAAGATATTTTTTAGCTATTGTTCTGTCTTGTGTAGTAAGGACATCCCCATTATTTTGGCAGTGTGAGTAATGTTTCTAAGCAGTCATCAAGATAGATGCATTTCCACTCATATACACTTAAATGTGCTTTATTTTATTTTTTTTTCTCGGTAGTACACATACTAGTCTTAAACTCCATGCATGTATAACATTGCAGGAATTCTAGGATTGTTTGAGGTTCCCACATAATTATTTTTGTTTGCGACAAGACAGTGATATCCCCAAGTAAACTGAGAAGAAAAGACAACTTATCATGAGTATTGACAGTCTTCTAGCAAAAGACAGTGTTGGTGACACTTCATAACACCAGTCCCTATATTGATTCCCAAATTAGTCTTGCGTAGGACTGTTAGTATGACTGTTAGTATGACTCTTAGTATTTAGAATAATGGTAAGTGATTTTTTACATTTTGATTGGTTGTAAAGACTTTTTCTGCATTAACAATAAATTCTTGCCTTCATAGAATCGCAGAATTACAGAAATGTGGACATTAGGATGGACCTCAGGAGATCATTTAAGCCAGTCCCTGTGAACATAAGATTTCTTTCATTTGCCTGAAGAAAATGTCATTTGATCTTCTTCCTGATCATGTGAGCTATAGTGGAAATCAACCTTAGTGTTGCCATGTTATGCTAATCTTAACCCATAAAATCTGTTTTGGCTCTGCATTCATCCCTACCAGAACTCCATGCATTCTGTGTGCACAAACATCTAATTCCTCCTGACTGTCCTCACACTCTGTTTGTTGGCACACACACACTTCAGAGAGATACTCAGTCATGTGCACATTTCCAGGAACAAAAAGCATGAGAGTCAGCATCACCATACTTTTTGGCATTTCTATATTTGTGCTATATAAGCGCTTGAGATGGGTCTTGTTTCATCAATGACAAGTTTTCTCCTGTCCACATCACCCAATACCCTGTGCTTTCCAGCTTGGGTCACCACTTCCATACTTAACTGTATGTCATGATCTCCCTCCTCTACTGTTCTTATTTTAAAGTTCTTTTACCAGTTTGACCTCCTTGCTTGCAAAGAAGATGTTGTCCATCCTGATCCAGAGAATCTTATTGTTACCTAGCAACCCTCAGTCTTCAAAGGAGGTCCTGTATCTGCAAGAACCAAATATTTGGGTTTGATACCTGTTTCACTACTAATGTTGACCATCACAATCCATCTACTCCATCTCAAGCCTTTAACCCTCACAAGCACATCTGAGTTAAAAACGCCTGAACCACCTTGAGCATACCCATGGGCACCTGCAGGTGTTCCATGACAGTGTCCTGTATAAACAATCATGTCTCTTTCTTTTCTCACATTACAAGATTTTGAATATAATGAGCAAATAGAAAGGTTTAGATTTAGTTCTTGTGTAGGCACACAACCAGTCTGCCATGGCCTGAGATTTGTGTTTTATCTGGTCTTCGGTACTTGAAGAAGCACCTGTGTTTCTCATAGATTTGATTCCATCTGCTGCATCTGTCAATCTGCAGGTCAAATTTATCAGCCTACTTCAGATATTTTAGATACTCCAGAGTACAAAAAATGGCATTTCAGCCAAGAAAGTTCAGAAAATAACTCAGTTCCCAGACCACAGAATAGCTGTCCTGTCTCCATTGATGGTAGGAACTTGATTCAGTGGCTTAAATATAACATCTAATAGCATTCTGGATGCTTCCTGCTGACCTCCATCTGCCTGTCATAAAGGATGCAGATTTCAAATGTTCTGGGTCCCACTAGGGCCTTTCAGATACATGTAGTTCTCTCATACAACACTAGGCAAGTTAATTAATCCCTGGGTCTCTACTGCCTATACTGACAATTAAGACACATAGCACACAAGCATATTTTACTTCACATTTCTGAACCTAGGCCTGAATCCCATCCCTGTGGTGTTGTGCATTCACAGTGTGAGGAATGGGATATCCTCCATGTCAAAGTGGACACAATATAGATGCACAAGGTCTGAGGTAGCCTTTGGTTTAGTAGTTTAGGTGTTGTCCAAGATGCACTCATGGGCCCAGTAAACAGTGCTCAAGTCCTGACACAAAAATGATGCAGACACAGATACTAAACTGAGTAGGAACTGTGCCAGAATTTTACCTCAGAGGGAATTTTCTAATCTTCTGTAAAGTATGTGCTTTTTTCAGATTGCAGCCAAAAGGACAGCACTGAGCTTGTAATGTGTGACAGAGTTTTACATAGTTACACCTGTCAGAAATGTATGTAATAAATGGATTAGTTTGCTAATATCACAACGGGGAATTTATATAGAGCAGGAAAGTGCATTATTTTCTTTTTTTTTTTCATCTGTCACTTAGCAAATGTATTTTGAGTATGGGCTCTGGCTGGAATGAAGTTGACTTTCTGCATAGCAGCCTCAATTCATGACTAAAGCAGTGTAGAGAACTCAACAGTGTTTTGGCTAATGTTGTAGTGCTTGCACACCATCAAGTCTTTTTTTATTCCTCCCTCCACCCTTCCTCCTGCTTCTCCCTGATGGGTCAGCTGGGAGTGAGTAAAAATTTCAAGGAGGCATGGCCAAAACAGCTGACCTAAGCTGACCAAAGGAATATCCGATGTGGACATTGAGCTCAGCAATAAATGATTTGGGAGAAGAAGAGGTATGGGGGACATTTATGCTTGTGGTGTTTGCCTTCCCAACCATTGTGATTTGTGTCAAGATCCCACTTGCCAGGAAATGGCTGTACACGTGCCAGTTGATGTGAAGTAGTAAATTTATGACATCTTTTTTTTCTTCTAGACTGTCAACACAACTTTCCTTCACCTATTAAATTGTCTTCATCTCGGTCCATGAGTTTTCTTGCCTTTGCTCCATTTTCTCACTGTCCTGCAGAAGAGGGAACCAAACAAGAGTCTTTGTGGGTGCTTGGCTGCTGACTGGGTCAACTCACTACAGTTTGAGACTTCTTGCCATAGTCATAGAACAGTTTGGGTTCAAAGGGATCTTAATGATCATGTAGATACAACCCCCCTGCCATGGGCACAGATAACCCCCTCTAGATCAGGTTTCTTAGAGCCTCATCCAATTTAGCACTGAACATTTCCAGGGGTGGGGCATCCAACAGCTTCCCTGCACAACTTGTTCCAGTGCATCACCAAAATCATAGTAAAGAAGTTCTTAATAATATCCAATCTAAATGTCCCCTCTAGTTTAAAACCATCCTTGCTCATCCTATCACTAGCTGCTTGTGTAAAAAGCTCCTTTCCACCTTTTTTATAAGGCCCCTTTAGGTACTGAAAGGCTACAATAAGGTGTGCCCAGAAACTTCTCTTCTCTAGGCTAAACAACCTCAGCTCTCTCAGCCTGTGTCCACATGAGAGGTGCTTCAGCCCTCTGTCTTTTTGGCCCTCTGATCATCTTTTTGGTCCTCCTCTGAAACCCTACAGGTCTATGTCTTTCCTGTGCTGATGACCCCAGACTTGGCTACTGTGCTCCAAGTGGGCTCTCACAAGGGCAGAATAGAGGAGAATGACTTCTTTCACCTTGCTGGCCACTCCTGTTTTGATGTAGCCCACAATAGGGCTGGCTTTCTGGGATATGAGCACACACTGTTGGCTCATGTCCAGTCTTTCATTGACCAGAACCCTCAAGTCCTTCTCCTCAGGGCTGCTCTCAGTGAGTTCATCATCCAGTCTGTACTCATCTCTGGGGTTTTCCCATCCCATGTGCAGGACCTGGCACTTGGCCCTGTTGAACTTCCTGAGGTTCCCATGGCCCACTTCTCAAGTCTATCCAAGTTCCTCTGGATGGCATCCTATCCTTCAGGAGTGTCAGCTGCACTGCTCAGCTTGGTGTCATCTGAAAACTTGCAAGACTGCACTCAATATCATTGTGTACTTGACCCAGTTGATATTAACATGACATTGAAATTAATCAAGTATATACCAAGGAATATTTAAGAGCACTGATTCCAAGACAGAGCCCCAGGGGACACCACTGATCACTGGCCTCCACTGCAACACAGAGCCACTGACTACAGCTGTCTGGCTGCATGCATCTAGGCAATTTCTCATGCAATTCTTAGTTTGGCTTCTATCAGGAACAGTGATTGTATTTTTTTTTTAGTCTGTTCTCAACATAAAGTGATTTTACATAAAAAGCATACACTAACATGACTTTAGCTGAGCAGCTGGCAAGAAATATTTAATACAGTTCTTTATTTTTATTATCTAATTATAATTTCACAGTCAGGTTTTATTACACTATCCTTAAAGCTCAGCAAAGTAACTCCCACCTTGGTAAGAGCAAATACAAAGTTCTTTCCAGTAGCTATTTTTCTCCATGCAAACATTTTCCCTGTGACATCTCTTGGAATTGTGAAACATGCTCACATGGTCTGTCTTTGCATATCTATACTCATAACACTAACAATGACACTTTCAGAAACCAGTAACTGAATTAGTTTGAGAAGTGTGGGATCAGCTGCAGAAGCATGTTGGGAAAATAGTCCAATTCTCCTCTCTTTGCCTTCCATCCCTTATCATCTCAGGATGGATTCCAAATGTGAACACTGAGAGCTGTTGAATTCCTGCCAGCTGGAGTACAGCAGAAGACAATATTTGCAAAGTGTGAAAGGAAACCAGGGAAAGGCAGTCCAGATATCAGTGGGAGTGAGGATGGAGGGATGGGGAGAGAATAAAAAATAAAAATAGTCACTTCAGACTTGGATATGGCAATTCAAAGACTTTTTCTGAGCTAAGCTAAATACGCTTTTAAAAATGAATTGTAGCTGTGAAAACAATTCGTAGGTCATAAAGCCTTTCTTGTTGAAATGAGTTTTGAAATCAGCCTAGTTCAATTCATTAGCTTCATGTCACATTTAAGCTGTCACAAATCCTTCCATTAGGTAGGAAATTAGTTTACCCACTGGTGAACCATAGGGATGAAACAGGAATTGTATAACTAGAAGTTGGACTCTGCAGAAAAATTGACAGGATTGCTTGATAAAGTAGATGAACTTCTCTGGGGGTTTGTAAATCCTTCATTCAATCCGTGCCCCTGAGCAGGAGCAGGTGCACTGTTCTGACATGAAGGAAAATTTCAAAGGTTTAATGCCTGAATGGGAGATCAGACCTCAGTACATTTCAAATCCAATGAAGCTACATCACTAATCATCTCCCCTCTAGAATACTTTGACATTGGCAATGACTAGAAAGAAAGATATTCCCTGAAGTTTGATTAGCATAGCAAGCAATTGATGTAGTAGAGGACCACCCTGAAAATAATTAGTAGATTAGCATGATGGAATTTTGAAACATAAATCAGTATGTAGTAGAAAGATAGAAAAGAAAAAAGATAAAATTAAATATTGACTGTATCTCACAAAACACAGCAATAGTTACTAAAAGTATGAATATATTGAAGATAACAGTTTTCAGTGAGAGTTGCAATTTCAATTAAAAGCTGCTCAATTGCTAGAACAAGTAATACATGAAGGACATTGAATATTAATTACATATTGGTGAGCAGAAAGCTGACATACATCTGCTGATCTGTGATAACTTATTAGGTAGATGCAACTCAGCCCAAAGCAAATATGAAGTAATTCAAGCTAACATAACTGCTAATAGGAAAAGAATACTCTGAATTCAATTATCCTGTGTTTGTCATGAACTAGAAACACAAATATTTATTTATTATTTATGTATTATGGATATTTATTGCATATTTGTCAATGTGTGTTCTTAGGATAACATGATCATGTTCTCTGGTATTAAATTGCATTTGTCATGTAGTATTCAGAATTTACTTAAAGTATTTGTTTTATTTTTCTTTTATTTTGCTTTTTTTCTTTTTTGTTTAAAGCAATATGAAACTTAATAATATGTATTAAAATAAAATTTTTAGATTATCTCAAGTAATCTGAATAGTAGATTATCTATTAAATGTTGTGTTTTTCAGAAATGGCTACTTTTATTCTTTCTGCTTATGCAACCATCTTAAACAATTGGGGTGAAAATAAAATTAATTATTAAAATTATTTTACATAATTTTTAATATGTTTTTATGCTGAGAACAACAAAATAGTCCATAATATTAGCAAAATATTTTTAAATGCCCAGCCTAATGTGGTCTAATGTGCGATTAGAAATGGTCCTCCCATCACGAATGAAAGTCAAGTTTTAGATCACCTAAGGGATCTAAACATACTTAAGTCCTTGGAACTAGATGAGATACATCCCAGGATCCTGAAGGAAGGGGATGATGTAGTTGCTGAATCATATTCCATCATCTTTCAAAAGCTGTGGCATTCAAGAAAAGTCCCCAGTGACAGGAGAAGGCAGACTATTGCCCCCACTCTTAAAAAGGGTATAAAAGGATACCCAGAAAATTAGGGAGCAGTCAGCCTTACCTCACTGACTGATCTTCCAAGGAACAGATCCCTCCTGAGATTTGTCAAAACATTTGAAGACAGGGAGGTGATTAGAAACTGCCATAATTGCTTCACCAAGGGCAAATTGTGCCTGACTAATCTAGTGGTCTCTAGATGGAGTCTCTCCTTTCCTTGAGAGGGGAAGAGCTATGGATGTCATCTATCTAGATTTCTGTAAGAACTTTAATGCAGTCCATCACAACATACTAATCTTTAAATTAAAGGCTTCCAGTTTTGATGGAATGTGCTAGTTGATTATCCTTCTTAGTAGCTAGTGTGGATCAATGTTTTGGATTTGGGCTGAAAACAGTGTTGATAGTATTGTAATAATTTTGTTAGCTATGAGTGCAACCCTTGCACAGCATCACAAACCTTTCTACTTGTACTGCCCCACCAGCCAGGAGGTTGGGATGCTCAAGACATTGGGAGGAGAGACAGTTGGGACAGGTGATCCCAAATGACCACAGAGATACCTCACACCATGTGACATCATGCTCAGTACATAAAGCTAAGGAGAAGAAGGAGGAAGGGGGTGATGTTCAGAGTGGGGGTATATTCCCAAGTCAGCACTATGTGTGATGGAGCCCTGGTGTGCTGGAGACGACTGAACACCTGCCTGCCCATGGGAAGTGGTGAGTGAATTTCCTGTTTTGCTTTCCTTGTGTGCATGACTTTTGCTTTATCTACTGAACTGTCTTTACCTCAGTCTACGAGTTTTCTCACTCCTACCATTCCAGCTGTCTCCCCCATCACAGTGGTAGAGGAAATAATCACTGACTGCCTCGGGTTTAATTGTTGGCTCTGGCTAAACCAATATATGGTTGGATTTAGGTTGGATATAGGAAAGATTTTTTTCCTTTTATGATGACACAGGAACAGGTTTCCCAGACACTTGTGAATGTCCCATCTTTGAAGTGTTCAAGCTGAGGTTGGACAAGACTGAGCAACCTGTTCAAGTGTAAGATATTCTTGCCCATGGTGGTTGGACTAGATGACCTTTAAATATGTATCTGTGAATCTAACATTGTACAACTCCATCATTCTTTGAAGTTGTCACAAAAAAACTTTTTATGTCCTTATATTTTTTAATTAACTTTAAATATTTTAAGAAACATGACTTGCGCTGATAATTTCACCAGTGTACAAGGCTATTTTCAAGATTGTCAGCTCTCTGAAAGTCAAAGCAGGATGAAAATATGTAAAATTTAAAAAAAATGAGATGGGTTTTTTGGTGTTGGATGAATTAACAGATGGCTGATGAAAGAATGCAGATACTTAGTATGAGTGGATATGTTTGAATTTCACAAAAAAAAATTTAGAAGTTAGAAAATGGGTGAAGGGTGGTGCTATATTAAAAACAACACCTACAACAGATGTTCCTGAATTGAATTGAATTGTCCAGTTGGAGGTGGATTTTTTAGATATTGAAACAGAACAGAGAGCTATACTGAAAATGTAGAAAAAGAAAAGAATATGTGAAACAAAAAATATTGAAGGATACCAAGTATGTTTTTTCAGCTGTCTTGAAAAACAATTTTCTTTTTCTCATTTACATATCTCTAAGGGAAATTTTGAGATGGGTGAATGATTTTGTATAAAACCAATGTGATCCTTTGTATAAATACAAAATGGAACTAAATCGCAGACAATCAGGTAAATTGGAATATGATTCTGTGTTGAATGGATCTTTTTGAAACACATTAGATTAAAATATTTTCAGTCTTTCCAAAGTTTGACTGTATATTTGAGTAAAGTGTATTATATTTCCCATAAAAATATCTTCACTCATAGCTTTAGAGATATCACTAATCACAGTTTATTGCTTGTATTTAGGAAACTAAAAATGCCTAAACAAAAATACTCCAATACCATGAGAATGAGTACCAAAAGAAAAATCCTAAAATATGAGAGTGAGTACACTGTAAAAACCTTTGTTAAACATTAAGAAAACAGAAAATATTATAATGTGAAAACCTGTTTTTTTTCAGAATCAGTGCATATTAAAAAAAAAACTTTCAGCTGAGAATGTCTTCACAATGTGACCAAAATTTTTGGAGAAAAAATAGTGCCCAGTAGGGAGAACGATGGATTTTATCCGCTGAGGTTCAGAATTTTTATTTAGCTCTGACATCACATGCTGAATTATCCTGGTTAAGGCAAATCTTCTGGGAAGTAATACTATTTGCTTTTTGTAGGGTTTTTAGAAATTATTTACATTTATTCTACAATATAATACATAATATATACAAATTACAAATCCTTGTTTAGCGGTGTAGTTTACTTAAGAGTGCAACACTCTAAAGCCAGGCTGGATATTATTAGACATAAGCAAACTCATAATGTTCTAAGCTATCAGGAAACCACATTTCTGTGAATCAGCTATGACAATGTGCTGGCTTTTGCATGACATCTGGAGATCATGAGACTGAAGGTGTTTCTAGAATGAGGAAACTAAAGAACTATACATTGATTGCTAAAGCTTAACTTTCCAGTTGGGAAAATGAAACGAAGGATGGATTTTGATGCTAGTCTGTTTTCCAATATACTGTATTCCCTGAGTTAAATCCTGACAGAAGTTCAACATCTATGGTTAATTTGCCTCAAAAAAATAATCGTTTCCTGATTTGAAAAGAGAGAGTCATCGCAACTCTTGATAAGGTATTTAAATAGTCAAGTATGTTAACTTTTAAAATAAATGAGCAACTTATTTCATTTTGAAGTTAGCTGCAATTTTTTGCCATGACTGCATTGTATTAGGTTCTGAATTTAAGGGCTTTTTATCAGCATGTGCCTATTTTTTCTCTATTAACAAGTGTAAGCACTCATAGACCATAACAGTCATAACCATTTCTCTGATAATATAATAGACTGTACTACCTGAGTGTTTCATTGGAATGTATTTTATAATCCTTAATGTATTTGAATTCTCTTCTGAGTCTTCAATTTTTCAGTAACCTTTCAAAATGTATGTCAGAACTGGCTAAGGATTTCTGGAGTGTCACAATATGATCAAATAAGGAAAAAAAATGAAATTTTTAAAGACAGTGTTTAACTCTTTGCATATTTCAATGGCATATTAATCCAGCTGTTCAAAATATCCACTTGGAATATCATGTTCAGTTTTTTACTAGCTGTGGTACTTCAGAACCCTCCCTGTGCCTCCTCCATTCCCTAGACAACTGTTTCTCAGTCTTATGTCTTTGCCCTACTTACTCAGGTGTGCATATCTATATTTCTCTGTAACAAAACATGCATCCAACGTGTTATGAAGAGATTCAGACCTGATTTTTCTATTATTTTTTTTTCCTTCTGTTTTGATGCCCTCTAAAAACTTCATCAGTGATTATTTAATATCTTTTGAGTTGTTGATTAAAATATTAACACAGGAGGAATCAAGAGGGTGTTCTTTTCAAGACTTTACCATAGATTATTTATCCTTGATTCCCAGTCACGTGTTTCATTGCAGAAAATGTCCCTTTTTAAAGCCTAATTTTATTCAGATTATCTTCCTAGAAACAAAACTTTCATTGTAACAAAGAACCCATCCTAAAATTTATATATACTAAGCAAACACATATAAAAAAACATTTTAAAAACCCTTGTATTTCATGACAACTAACCTAATTAGTGACAGCTCTGTGTCACATAAATTTCAGTTACTAACTGCACCCAGTTTGGTGTATGACACACAGCTCCACAGTAAAATTATTGCAGGTCTAAAAATATTGCTTCTTTTCATTTTTCTCATAACTTTTATAATATTTCTACTGCAGGTTTGTGCAACACATCTGTATGATCCAAGTGAGCAAATAAACACAAGGACTGTGTTGTGGGTTGAGTAAAATACATCCATGGGTCTTGAAAGAAATGCCAAATGGAAATACTAATACTGCTGTTAGATATATGCAATATTCTCAGCATATCATGTTTCTCAGTACTGTAAAGTAGTAGGAATCATAGATTGTCTATCCTTTGATCTCTCCTTTTTCTCATGTAAAAAAACCAACCAACCAATATTTTTAAAAATTACTTATGTCAAAGACAAATAAAAATGGAGATAAAGACACACACCCCCACACCCCCACATATATATCTGATTCCTTCCTGTCCCTCTATGTGCATACTTCTTATAATGTCACTGATATTTTGCACATCAGGTTTCTTCTTCAAATATATTCTTCTGAAAATGTTACAGTTCATTAAAATATGGATGTGATTAAGCTCAGGAATTCTTTATGTGGTATGTAAAATTTGTCCTTTGGCTGTCAGCTCACACAAGTCTCTTCTCTGAAATACATGTTTAGACTTCACCAGCAAATTTTACCAGTAACTGAAAGAAAAATTAGCAAAATTGTCAGATGCCCTAAAACTCCTAGTTTTTGCACATTTTTTAGAATCCATCAACATAAATGTTATTGTTTCAAATATGTACAATAGCCCACTTTAAAAGTTGTGAAACTATCTCTGTTCAGTATTCCTGTTTAGAATAAGCCAAAAGTTTAATTTGAGAAAGGAAAGTGATTTCTCACAGTTACAAGTTAAGAGCTGAGGCTCATAGGAAACTCAGTTCCACTGAGATAATTGTAAAATATTTTCTTAAGAGGGTGGATCTAGGCTTTGGCCTCTCAGTAAGATAAGTGACAAATATAAATTCAGTATTCTAAAGTTAAGAAAAAACAGAATTTTTTCTGTGAGATTAAAAGAAAAAAAAATTTAAAATGGGGAAAGGTAGAAGTAGAAAAATATTTTACTCAGTGGCAAATAAAATTTTGTTCAAATTTCTCCTTTATTTGTGCACTCTGAAACTTATTTCTTCAAAATTAGAAACCTAACTATCATGATAGTCATAGCTCATGATACTCTTCAGTCTCTCTTCAACATGAAAGAAATTCTGTTTTGCATTAGACAGTGTTATATTTTTCTGAGCTGGTGATGGAAGGCACATTTATTCTCTGATTCCTTGAAACTGAAGGCCTTAAGTGATGGCTTTTCCAAGTCCCACAGAAGTAAGTATTCTGGAACTTTTTATGTGAAATTGATCGGCTGCTTCAGGAGGGATCAAGAGTTATCTCATCAGTCCATGGCAGAATGCTGTATAGAGCAGCAATTTAAGTTTGTTCACTACAAAGAAGTTCAAATAGTCTCAGGCAAATGAGAAATGAGCCTTTGTTAGAAAGAAATTCAAACAGTCTCAGGGAGATGATGAGTCTTTTCTCCCTCCATACTTTGAGAATGAACTGATCATATACCATTCTTGTTCTGTATAGGCTGAGGTAGTCTGAATGCATACTGACTGCATCAGGCTCAGCAAGTGAGATTACAGAAAAGAAAATAACCTCATCAAGTATGTCCTACTCTTAGTGCCAAATCAAAATCTTAACTAAATCAAAGCCTTGGTGGGGGAGAGAGGGAGGTCTTATTTCAATGAATTAGGCTTTTTCTGATTGCTGAAAATATAGAAATTCAGGAAAAAATAATTTTAGTCTCTATTTCATTACTTCATCTATTTCATTAAATAATTTCCCACTAATCTCTCCCACATCTGTGCAGAGATATTGAGAAAAAATATGTGACTTATTTGATGGAAGTAGTTTATACAAAAATCTTAAATTTGTGAAAAGCCCACTGCCTAATGGTCATCATGATTGTGACTAACCAAGTTATCGTTGATCAGTTAAGGGATAAGTCTTATTTCTAAATACTTTTTAACTAAATGTCTCTCCTGTTGCTGTATAGACAAGCTCTAAGTCACATTGTTAGGGTTAGAAGGCCACTTCTCATACAGTACTACTTACAAGACACTGAAGCTATATATGCTGTGACTATTCACTATCATACTTGTGCAGTGGTTTGAGAGGATTACATTCTCCTTAAGCTTCTGCTTAGATCTGATTGTTAAGAGATGCTTCTGCCCAAATTAAGAAGCAAATAAAGCTATATGCCAAAGTCAATAATATGGCTTTTATTTAACAGTAAATGTGATGTAAAGAGTTGGAAAGAAACAGGAAAGAGGGAGGCAGAAAGACAGACAGACAGACAAAATAGAAAGATACCACCACCCAGTGGATCCTGTGGTATCCTGCTGGACCTTCTTTATCCTGATCTTCTCAGTGGTGAGAGATCCAGAGTCATTCTTCTGCAGGTACCACCTTTACATAGCCCAAGTTTTGGGTATCCACAGGGTGGTCCCAGATCTTCCCACAACTTAGGCTGGCATGGGTGTAAGCAGTTGTTTCCTTTCCCAAAGTCTTCATAGTGGTTTTTGTCTGATATGCTAATTCCCAACTTTCACTCCCATTAGGCCTGAAATTGATATCTTCCTGTTTGCCTTACAATGCTTATGCCAAGTTTCTGTTGTGGTGGCTTATCTTGTGGGGAGATCCTTCTTTGATAATGTTTAGAGAATTCGTGCTCTTTAAATCTTTACAACGTCCCACTGTACAATGGAGTCTAAATAATTACATTAAAAGCATAATCCATTGTCTCTGCTTGCCATGTATGAACTATGATACTGAATTTCTTTGTCTTTTACTGTTGAAAACAGTGCAAAAGCAGAGTTTAATTAGGCTTAGTATCCCAATTAATACAATACAGTTATTTTACTGAAACCTGTTATCTTTTGTCAAGTCTTCACGGAAAACTAGTGAGACAACTAAGCTTTGTGAGGCAATTAGCAGATTTTCAGAATAGCAATGTGAGAATTAGTTGCTACTTTTCACATTCAGCTTTTTTTTCCTTTTTTTTTTTTTTTTTGCTGTATGAAGGACTTGTGAATGGAAAAAACCTGTGAGTTGAACTGCTTTGGTACTCCTCAAGACTGCGTGGGGGGGAAGGAGGAAAAACGAAAAAAATTATTTCAAGTCCCTTTAGGAATTACTAGTATTGCCAAGAACATTTCTGCACCAGTTTAAAAGTAGAGTCAATGAGAGATTAATTTGGTTTAGAGGTGAAATTCTTCCTTAAGTGATTCAAACCAGGAAGGGAGGATGGCTATTGACCCTATAGTGCTGGAATTTTTCCTGTGGGCTGTATGGTCTTTCAAGAGTATCAATTCATACTAAAATTAAGAAACAGAAATGCAGCTTCTCTTGATACAAAATTTTTTTAATTCATTTTCATATCAACTTATTATAGTATCTTTGAATCATAAATATTTTAGCTTGTCATAGCATGAAAAACATGTGTATTCACAAGGTTTTTCAGTTGGGAGTTGCAAGAGCATGTTTCTAAACATGCACAGACAAAATGGAACAAACCAACCAACCAACCAACCAACCAACCAACCAACCAACCAGACACCCCCCCCCCCCAAAAACAACAACAAGACCATTTAGAAGAGTTTCAGGGGTTTTTCAATAGAATAGTGAGAAAAATGTAGCATCACAGAATGTTACACATTACAATGATGATAGTGATTAAAATTCACTTACATGTGAAAGGATTCACTAAAAACTTCCTTTTTTTTGTTCGTTTTTGTTTTTGTTTTTCCTGGATTTTGCCAGGGTGGTGGTCTCTCTGTGTACCCTTAGTCCACAATTACAAGGTTTTGATTCCATTTTGCACAATAGGCCAGTGTAGCAACATGAGCAAAATCAGCAGCATGATGATAATTCAAAGTTGAGAGTGTATAGCAGCAGAGTTTCTACTACACTTCCATTAGCAATTGTTCCTCAGGCTTCTTCAGAGAGGAGTTTTCACTTGAGGAATACAGAAAAGAAAATAATCACAGACCAATGGGTTGCTTTCCAATATTAAGGAGGTTTTATGTCTATATGAAATGATATTGCTTTATATTATCCTCTTCCAATCGGTGCCACTGCTTGACATAAAAACAGTTACAGTATGGAGACTATCCACAGAGAGGTCACACTGAAAAGCATATCATGAGAGAGGAACTTTCCCATTCCCTGTTGGCTACAAAAGCAGTGTTTTCTCTATTCTTCTGGTCCTTCTTTCATTTTACAATAGAAAACCCGGTAAAATAGCGGGGGGTCATTCACAGCTGAGTTAATTAACATGCTGCCAGTGCTGATGAACAAAGTCTGATAAAAAGCATACACAATCCTGGAAGAAGCACTGCAGGAGTTCCTTTTAGCTTATGGCAATTCAATAATAAAAAGAAAAAATAAAAAAGGCTTTGAATGTAGGACTTAGCAGAAAATCAAATAACTCAATTAATATTAATTAATAATTGAAATAATAGTTGAGAGACTGTTGGAGCATTGTTTAGTTGAGTTTTGTAACCTCTATATTTGCTGAGCCTTCTTTGGTATACTATAAATTATAAATACAACTATCTGGAAATTGGAACACATAGACATAACACATCAAAATACGTTTATACTTGGAAAAATGGTTTTGTTGGACTTCCACAATGCAAAGCCTTGATGTATTCTAAATAAAATATCTGCCAATCTAAAAGGTTGAGGTTTATTTTTTTAAGTAGAAGTCGTTTGTTTTTCTCCCAACATAAGTCTTGACTTAGCAACAAAATCATATCTCTCTTTTTTTTTCCATCATCTCCCAAAATGCAGGTTCTGCAGGCAAAGCCTGGTCTTCTGGGAGCAACCTGATGACTTTATTGCCTGCTGGTTTCACAGTGCATGAGACTGGAGATGCAGCTCTGCCATGGGAGTATCCTCCAGCTCACTAATCCTAGAAATGCTTACTCGGAGTGCTTCTCTGAAAAAGACAGCAATAAAAGATACATTTTTCTTGCTCAAGGACAATGAGAACAGAAGGGACCAGCATTTCCTCTTGAAGGGACCATCTGGCCCTATACTCTGCCTCTATAAGCTGCAGAATTTCTTCCAGAAACTGGATTAAAATATGTTTCTCAGAGAACTGTCTAATCAGTTTTTAAAGACTCCAAACAGCAGTAAGTCCATGGGCTGCTTCTAGTAAGTTCAAATAGTTAAATATCTTCACCAATGCATTTAACTGCATTTTATTTCAAGGCTGAATAAGTCTCACTTTAGTTCCCATGCAGTACATCTTCTTATGCCTTCTTCTGCAAGGTTTTGACACCTTTTCCTATTAAATATAACTTCTATGGTTGGGTCTATATGTAGCACGATCAAGTAACTTCTTTTTCTCTTCAATAAACTCGTATACTAGATTCCATAAGATCCCACTTCAGGAATAAGTTTAGGTACAATTGAGTCATTTATTGAGTACTATGTATTCTCTTCATTAAATCCATAATTTCCATGAAACGCAGACTTCAAAGTGGATGAAAAAAATCTTCAAATTCATACAAATGCTGCATACAGAAGTTGTCTGGCTCCCTTCCCTATATTATTTTCAGTGACAACATTCACTGAACCTTACACTGTTTCCACACTGACCCTAGTCTCTCTGTTAACATTTTTTGTTAAGTTGCTGCTTTGCAGGAAATAATCTCTACTTCTACTTTTGAAGCCTGCCATGCTTCCCACATGTAACAACTTACAGTCTCAATGCTGCACTGAAATGTATTTTACCCAGTTATGACCTTGTACCTGGGATCTGGAACACTGTGTAACACTGTGTAAAAGCACCCTCTCCTTGCTGTTTAATGCTTCCATTGAGCTGCACAACATACCAGCAAAGATCTTACTTGGTCATCCAGATACACACAATATCACTACTCATTAAAACATTGAGTAACATCAGATCCTGAAGAATTCTCAGTGCTCCCAAATCTCATGGACTCTAGCACTGTTTTTTTCACCCTTATCTGCATTTTCTACCTCTGAATACTAACTAAAGCCTATGACCAACTGATTACATACACTGCATGCCTTCTCAGAATATGCTATGATATAGCATCATGTCAAAAACTTTGATTTATTTGAAGTGCTTAATTGCTTTTATCAAGTTGTTTTATCACCTGATCAAAGCATACCACAACATTTTTGTGCTCTTGTTATGTTTTCTAAAAAAATATGGCAATTGTATTTTTGTACTGATTTCTTTTGACTCATTGAATGTGCTCTGAATATAAATATTTAACGAAGAAAGAGAAACAGTGCAAGTTCCAGTATGATATTAAGGGTTCTAGCTTAAATAAGGTTGTTAGTATCCAGATGTTGCTGTGAAGAATGTAATGAGAAACGATGAAATTTCTCTTCTGCCTCCAAGACGAAACACTTGAAAACTCTTAAAGACATAAAGTAAGGATCAGTAATGTAATTATCCCAGCAAACAGCAGCATATTTGATGTAGTGATTGTATGAATATATATGAATTTTAGTTCATATAAATGCAGTCTATAAGCTGCACTTTCTAAAAAAATCTTTCCTTCAACCTCTGTAAATGACGCTGAGTGTCTTCATTATCTTTTGCTGTGTGGTATGCATTTTGTCTTTCATGTGACATTGGCTTACCAGATTTTTCATATTTATCCCCACCTATTCACCTGCTTTTTTCTGAGATAGAGTTAATTTTCTTCATAGTAGCTGGTATTTTGGATTTGTGCTGGAAAGAGTGTTGATAGCAAAGGGAAGGTTTAGTTACTGCAGAGCAGGGCTTGCACAGAGTCAATGGGGGTGTACGAGGAGTTGGGGGCAACACTACCAGAACATCTGAGCCCAGCTGACTCCAGGAATGTCCCACACCATGTGACATAAAGCTCAGCATTAAAACCAGGGGGAAGAAGGACAAAGTTGGGCCATTTGAGGTGATGACCTTTCTTTTCACTGTTAATGAAGCCCTGTTTTCCTGTAGATAGACGAATATGTGCCTGCCTGCGGGAAGGGGTGAGTGAATTCCTTGTTTTGCTTTGCTTCTGTGCACATCTTTTACTTTACCTATCCAGCTGTGGGGGAATGAGTAAGCAGCTGTGTGGGCCTGAGCCACCCACCATGGTTAAACCATGACATTCAGGCAGCTCTGGTGTTCTGGCCAGAGCAAATAAAGTACCTCAAAATGGTTTTTTAGAAGGTTTTTTATTTTCTTGACATTATTTTTGGCTCTTTTAAAGTTCCAGTTGCTATTTCTGTGTTCTTGAGAGACATGTATGGCTTCTCCTCTGGTGTCTGGGAGTACTGACAAGATGATGAATATGAGCAGCTGAATTTTTTTTTTACTTAGTTTGTTCTCAGGCCCTTTGTGGTCCTTTCTTTGAGAACTGAACAAAACTGAGTTGACTGAGGTCTTTTGCTCTATGCTACTGTTGGGTTGAAGATCTCTTTTTTGTGCAGTTGCCATTTTCATGCTATGTTCAGACAAGTCAAGTATGTTTATCTCCATCCCTTTCCTGGCATACACATCAAAATGCTAGCACTGCAAATTCAATGAAGGCATTTTGGAATTGAATACAGTATATTTCTAAAGGCACTCTCCTCCAAAGCAGCTCTGTGAATTTAGGCATGCTGATAAAACTTTATAAATGTAAACACTGTGGCAAATGCTTATTTTCTGTATGGGCATATTTTTTTCTAATGGCAACAATTACTATGACTAAAGTTATTTTTTGTTATCCTTTCTTAGGAAGATAAGTCTTCTCTTTATCACTATTTTGTATGAATCTTTATCCATTCCTAACCATTTGAAGGTGACAAGGGATGAAGAGAGCATGTTGAAACAGCTAAGGTAATTTCTATCTCTCTCCTAGGCTTTTCACACGGTGGCTATGCACCAGCAGAAATGAACAGGAGTTTCATAAGGCTTTTTATTATTTAGAACACATAGATATGAGCATGGTATGTGCAGCTTTAGATTCTAAGAGTCAGCCTGCAACTTTTGGGTGACCTGCCAGCACATCCTGCCTGATCTTGCATCAGTCATAGACACACAGGGTCTCCTCTTTGTCTCCTGGCTCTGTTTTAGCACAGAAATGAGTTGTGCTCATGATCTCCCAAAGCACTGACAATGCTGTGCCTGCATCCATACACCAAACTGACACTGAAACCTGACAGTCTGCTAGTATGCTCTGCCACTGCTTTTTCTGCTGCAGCTTTATTCCCTACAAGCATTTTTAATCTACATCTACCTGCTGGTGTGCCAGATGTGGGAAGGTACTTTCTCTATCTTTTCCCATAGCATGGGCCAAGTTACATTTTCGGCATCAAATACAATTTGTCTCTTATTATGTCAGTTAATTTCTCTTTATTTGACAATTTTTTAGTGAGTAGGTTTTGCTGGTTTTTTTTTTTTTTTCTTATAAAGCACGAGGAGAATTGGCAAGAACTGGAGAAGATTTTAATGCATTTCAACTGCAATCAACTTTTTTATTCAATCAAAGAGTTCAATGAATTAACTAGCAGTGTCTTCACTTCTCATTTGCTTTCTTGCTATTATTTTTTAATCAATGCTGCAGGGACAGTATGTGATAGTAATGGTTTCAGCACCTGAGATGAGCTGTGAGCTTTCATGACTTTGGAAGTTAAACCTGCAGACTGCTGAATATCACAGTTAAAAGAATTTGAAGAACAGTGACCAAGTGTCCTCTTAAAGCTGATGATTCTGTGATAAAAATATAAAAATAGCATTATTTTTAAAACTAGAAAATAAATTTTGGAAAATAGGAATGGTCATATAGCCACATTTTTGGTAAAGTGGCAAAAATATGGAATTATTTGAACATTTAAAAGCTAACAATAAGAACTTTTAATCATTCTGTGGTGAAAAGCATGATAAAGTCAAAAGTATAGCCCAGCCTTTGGCAAAATACTGTTAAAAATTTTTTTCCTGTTTGACTTGTCAAAAAATCTGTATCCAGGCAGTGTTGTTATTCTGTGAGTTTTATGATAGGATAAAAAAATGTGATAATGAAAAAAGCAAAAATAGTAATTTTAAATAGTAATTTTAAATAGTAATTTTAAAACTCCATGGCAACACTGAGCTGGATAAACAAGAAATCAAGGCTGGTTTGATTAAACTATTTGCCAAAGTTGCAACAGTTTTGTGAAACCAGTGCAGTAATCTTTAGTCACCCCACTCTGCTCTCTCTCCTTCACAATTAATGGAACTGTGAAGACTAAGATGATTTTTGTGTTTTCCTTTTTCTTCACCATCATAATCCTGTTTCTCTGTCTCCAAGTCATCAGGTAGTCTTCAATTCAATATGTGCTGCTGTTCTCTAAAAACTTCTATTTTCTACACAGTCCCATCCCCTTTCTTTCCCAAATTGTATGATATTAAATGGACAGGAAGTACCACAGTCCAAGTATGCAATTTTCAGCCATATAAAATATCTGGAGATGAAAATTTTAAAAAGATTCAGGAAGAAAACTCAAAGCAATAAAGCATGAAATATTATAGTGGTGAATGAATAAAGAATGCACAATATAGCTTAGACACTGTACAGAATTGCTTCGTACAGAGAATTAAAACAACACAACAAAATGCAAAAATCACATACCCCATTTGGAAAATAAAACATAATGGACAGTGTGGTATGTCCTATGTTATTACAACTTATAAAATATAATATTTAATACATAAAGATTGCCATTTATGATGAGAGTATAATGAGAGAAATTCACCTTTTTTAGTTAAAAAGTTCAGTAACACAATACACTTATTGTGGAATACACTTCATTTATACCTTTAAATTTTTGCTGATTTTAGGAAATAGTTTGCATGTACAAGATACAAGAATGTTTATTATAGTATAATATCTCTATGCTATAAGTACCTCTTTGAATCTTTGTGCTGATTCAATGTT
Organism: Muscicapa striata striata; assembly: GCA_030060385.1. NCBI lineage: Eukaryota > Metazoa > Chordata > Aves > Passeriformes > Muscicapidae > Muscicapa > Muscicapa striata. The sequence continues at coordinate 277,162 of JAREIS010000435.1, forward strand.
GTATTTATATTCATAAAGTCTAATATGAACACAGAGTAACATTTGTGCTGTTTATGATGTCCATATAGGATTATAGCAAAAAAGAGACAGTAATCAACAGGATTTAGTTACATAACTGAGGGATAAATACCTTGATTTGACTTATTGCTGAAAGAACTGAACAGAGAGTTATAAAGATGGTCAGAGAAATGAAATTAGGAAATATTGTGCTGAAAGTTCATAATGTTAAACCAAGAAATATGAAAAATATATTTGATCATCAAGCAGATTTTAATTTGTTTCTATACTCAGTTTGGATACCTGTGTGCAATCTCTCAGAAGAAGGAACTGGAGACTTGGGTGGAGACAGAAAAAGCTGGCATGAAGGGTGTGAGCAGTGGCCATGTCTTAGACAGCTCTTAGACAGCAACTTGCTATGTTTAAAGAAAAAAATTCATAATGATGAACAATTGCATCTAGTGCAAATAGAGAAAATGGCAAAAAAAAAAATAGAGAGAAAGATAGATTTCTTCTTATTTGAAGCAGTCAGGAAATTATTATTAAAAAGTTATAACATTTACTTCTGTCTAATACAAAGCCAAGCTGACAGTACATAGAAATACTGGCTTTTCTTCTGCAGGAATTCCTCAGTGAGAAAAATGTGTTTTAAGTCCACATTTCAGGTCATTATATCTGTTATTTTTCATATAGATGTGAGCTCTGGGATCTTATTACTGAAAAGTGAAATAGATAGATAAATACTTCTGAAAATAAAATACTGTGACAGATTATAGGGCCAGGAAAAGAAAACCAAAATCTAATAAGGAATTGTGAGAAGTCTACAAACATCCAAATAAAATAAACACTGTGATATGGCAGCAATATCAATAGGCAGAACATATCATTATAGTGAAAAGGGTAGATTAATTATTTGTCTTTTGAAGGAAAAAGAAGAAAAAACAAAGGAAGGATAATAAGCAGACTATAAAAATTCTCAGTGTGAGATTTAACAAGAGAAATAATAATCCTGACAGAACAGGTGGAATAAAACTGTGAGAATAGCTGAGGGTTTAAACATGCTTGGGAGCAATAATTGAAGCACTTAATGAGGCAGATGTTGCACAGGGTGAACTGCTTTATTTTTTCACCCATTTAGTATGAACAAAGAATCCATATATTCAAGGAATCTCAAGAATTTTCTACAGGCTTCAACAAAGGTGAATCACCTGCTCCAGGTATTGTTGCTTTGCTTGTGGATATTTGTTCTGGATATTAGATCCATTATTCTTGTATTCACTAATTTTCTGTGGATATTTGTTCTGGATAATAGATCCATTATTCTTGTGTTCACTAATTTTAGACAAAAGCAGAGGCTTAGTTTTACATACTTCCTGTTTTCCATGCTCTGCTCTCTGGAATTTGGGCTGTACATTAGACTTCTCTAGTGGTGTTAAGGTGAATTTATCATACTGCATTGCCATTTCTCATTTTCTTCTGTAAAAATTCCAAGGAAGGCTTGTCGGCATTTTACTGATTCCTCTGCAATGTCAATTTGGTGCTCAGATTTCTACATCTGTGCTGTTGCCTGGTTTTTCCATCTTGTGACAGCCTGAACTATTCAAGTCATTTGTTTCAGTAATTTTTCATTGCATTAAAGTGAAGTATGAAAAATCTTAGTCTCTGAACCATTTTACTGCCCTGCCTTTCACTTCCCTTTCCCTCTTTTTTTTTTCCCTTGGTTTTCTATCTGCAATATAATAAATTTATTCTGATAATTATTGCATAATAATATAGGAAAAAAGTTGTCAGTTTTTCAGCTAACACTTATAGGTTATATTATTTGATATGTAGTCTTGCCTGCTTATGATTGTCCTTTTCTTTTTTTTTTTCCCTCCTAGAGATGGAAAGGTGTTTTTGTTGCATTCAAATATAGTGTTTATATATTGAAATGATGCAATCATACATTTATCCAAGTCAATTTAATAAACTTTTCATATATGAGTCTTTGTCTTCTTAACTTGGATTTCATCACCTTTTCTGCAATTTGGATTATGATTTTATTTCTAAATCAGTAAATTGGAAGTATTATGGATCACTAAAAGTAAAGACAGAAGACTGAAGACAATGTTATTATTCATTAGTAACTATACTTTCAATTAAGATAAACACTGACATGCCACCAGGAAAATTCTGAAAATTGCATTGAACTTGGAGGAAGATAAAAACTTATTTATGAAGAATAGTCAGGGGTTCAGGTTACTTTGATTACATTTTGCCTTACATTACAAAGATATTTTCTTTAAAGTTAATGGTACAAATTTTGAAGGCAACATATATTTTCTCATATCATACATGAAATTCAGTTTTTGTTAGAGATTCATTCATATTTAACAAGTATCTTTTTTAAATACACATAATAAATCTGCAAAATAAACAGCTAACATTATAGAAATTTTAATTGCTGTTCTGATAATTTCTTTTATCACTAAATATATTAATTTCTGTATATGAAGATACCCTTCCAGGCCTTTAACATACTACTGATCTGTCAGTAAAGTAGCATATTTTCCTTGTCTTTCATAAAAGACAATGTAGCCACTTCTGATTTTTTTTTTCTGATTATATAAATAATGTTTTGTGTGATACAGGTATCAGTTTGTGGGTGACTTTGCAGCTACAGAGCATTGACAGACATCAGGAAGGCTACCTGCTCAATGAAGAGCTTTGCTTTTTCCTTCATCTGTTATCATAAACTGATATGTTACATTGCTGAAATGTCTCATAAAAAATGGGAACAAAACATAGCATATGTTTATTATTTTTGAAGTAAAATAACGCAATGCTGTCAATTTGTACAATATGATTCTCATTAGCCCTGGAAGTCTGTATTTTTCTGGCCAAACTTACTACCCTTAAAGGTTTTCTTTCCTAATTGACAAGATTAGGTCACAAGTTATGTGACTTGTGCTTATTGAACTTTGAAAACTCTCTGTAACTACAGCGGCACTGGGAATAAAAGCTGTCATTCAATTCTAGGGACTTGTAATCTTCTGCTCATGAGCTGCCATCTGGTCCTGTGTCCAATGTCAGCATAAAGAAGCTTTCTCTGCAGTGGAGAGGGTGGGGGTCACTCTGGTTGGTGCTTTCTGCATTCATGTCACTCCCAGACAGAGGGACTGCACTAAGACCTCGTTTCCATTAACACCACTTAATTGAACCAAAACCCACCAAAAGACAGAAGATGATTTAGACAACAAGCTTTGCAACCTAATCACAAGTATCTTAATTATTTAGTTTTCAGTCACACCCAGTCATTTTCTATTTAATTCTTCAGCTTGACTGCAATACTCAAGAAACATTTTTATTTAGCACAGTGTTGTGCCATGCGAGAAATTCTCGATTTGCCTTTGAGCTAGCTGAAATAGGCAGCTATGTGAGACACAGCAACACTGGTCTGCGGCTCCCCAAATCACAGTAACAATGATAGCGTGTAGGCATTCAGAGAATAACAATTGAAACTCTTGCTTAGGCAAGGTGCAGCTCTGCAGAAAGCTGCCTTTGACATTTTTTAACAAAGTAAACCTAACTATGGGTTTTGTTGTAAATTCTAGCATTTATGAATAGTAAGAAATCATAGTAATTTAATATTTTTTAAGAAAAAAATTTATAAGAGTCCTAAAGAAAGTTGAAACCAAAGGTGAATGGGAGACAGGGGGCATTTAATGATACTGCACCATTTTTGAAGCTTTTCTAAGCTCAGTTCCAGTACATTTTCAAGTGCTCTTTTTTTTGCAAAGAGTTTGGGAAGAACATATTTTTCCTTAATCTTGAAGTTTACTGTGCCAGTGTCAGGTACAATTTGTTCTTCAAACCCATATATTTAGAAATTAAGAAGTTTATGTTTATCCAAAGAACTGACTGTTCTTGTCAGGTTCATCTTCTCAGTACACTTTTCACATTTTGCCCAAATTAAAACAACTTACGACAGTGGAAAATGCTTCATAAAAATTCCCCCTATGCATATAGAAAAATGCCTAAATTTATATAATCTGTAAAATGTATCACATCATTATTTGCCAACTTTTCCAGGTCATTTACTGAGAATTCTATAATATCTGTTAAATGCCTTATGTTCCAGAGCCTAGGGAATCCTACCAGAAGCCTTCACCTGCTGTGAAAATTGGACATAAACTTCTATTCTTTATTTCTGATATTTTTAGCCACTCACTGACCTACAAAACACCTACCTTTAGTAATTCATTTCAGGGTTTTTTAGGAGCCCCTGGTGAAGGTCTGGGTGAATGTTTTGTTAAAACCTCTGAAAAATCCTAGTACACTCTTTTGGCTATCTACATGCCCATTATCCCTTTCAAAAGCTGATAACGTTTTCCATTCAGAATAGTATCCATCCTATCAATTTTGAGTCAGAAGTGTCTGCTGTTCTTTTCTATACTTTGATGGGAGTATTAGTAACGGGAGTACTCAGTATATGAGCCAAAACAAAGAAATTAAGTCATCAGCCAGAATGGCATTGAAAAGATCACTACCTGCTTATGATAGCCTGTTCTAACAGATCTTGTTGTGCCTTGTTTATTTGTTGTTTCATCTCAGTATTTTTTTTAAAGATCTTAATATTTGAAAGAATGACTGTGGGGCAGTGAGACCTCTGGGTAGAGAGATGTGGCTTAAAATTACTGGCATGTAAGAAGCATGTGAAGAAATCGACCTGTGAACAGAAAATCAATTGAGAACAGGGGTGTAGCAGGAGACAGAGTGGAAGTGAACAGAGGCAATTTGTCAAATTGACGTTCTGCCATACACACTTTGCCCTTTATGGATAAGCACAATCATCCGATACAAGTACCAGACAAGCATAATCACAAACAGTGGGTGAGTTAATATGATTTCTCCATTAGATGCTCAAAACATGTTTTAAGGAGAACCTTGGGCACAAACCTGGGCAACATGAAAGAAAGACATTATTTGATTAAGTTAAAGGGAGCAAAGAACAAGAGTTCAGGAATAGCAAAGCATTACTGAATTATCTATGGTGGGAGAGAAAAGAAATGGAATTCGGGAGTGGTTGAAAAAACTAGGAAAGTAGATGAGTCCTGGAAAGTGATAGTTAAGATTCCAACTTGATGGACAGAACTGGAGGCTTATATGCTTCATCAGCAGGACACTACATGCCTTGGAGAAGAAGACAAAAGAATGGCAGAGAAGAGGAACAAACTTTAGAAAAAAATGAAAGGAACGTGTCTGAATAAATTGTGAGACCACCACAGAAAATTTTAAATAGGTTTAAATGCTCCTCATTTCCAAGTTTACCAATTAGATCACTATCCAAGCACACTTTAACTAGAGTCCAAAAAGTAAGTACTTCCCAAATTGAACAGATCTCAAGAAGAAGCAGTTGGTATAGAAACTGTCCTGAAACTATATGTAAAAATTTCTGATGTGTTTTCTCTGATTTAAGTCTTAACTCAGACACTGTAACCTAGGAGGTTACAATTTGCAAGGGAAAACAAAGCCAAATGAAATGGTTTCCCTTCAGCTGCATGTTTTCTACCCCTTTCATTAGACAAAAGGCTGTGACTTCATAAAATGGAATGAAATAAAATGTAATAACATAAATAAAAAAAAAATTTTAAAAGGGAAAATTGCTAATGTGCAGAAACAGGCAGTTTCAGTAGATTTTTAGTTTATTAGTCTCATTTTTTAGCTATCATGTTCCTCCTCTAATGATCTTCTCACCTCTTTAAATTGAGTAGCCTTTTGCTGATTGTGGAAGAGATAATGGGTTCTATTACTTTATATTTTAAAAAGAAATGTAATTTTTTAAAATCTGCACTTTCTGATCTCTGAATAAAATTCAGGATAGGTTTTCTAGTTATGTAACATTCATCCCTCATCTCTCATTGGAATCTTTATGGTGACTATTCAGGTTCATTAAATGCAAAATTAAACTATAAACTGGGAAATATTTTGAGAAATTAGTGAGCCCACCATTCTTTCACTCTGTACCTTTCAGTGTACCATTTCAATATGCTCATTGTTGTAACATTGGCCAGAAGACATTTCTTAAGACTGTACTACTATTTCTCTATCATGAATTTTTTTGGTTAGTTCTTTATTTCTGCTAGAAATAAAGATTTATTCTATCTCAGTTTTGGAGTATTGGTAACAGCAAAAGAAGAGACTTAATCCATTAGTGCAGCAATGCACTTTATTATAATCAGTGTGACCTTGGCCTCTTGACTCCATTCTGAATTTGAAGGTGCAAAGTCTAAACTTCACATACAAAACACTTAATTGGTAAGGAACTAGAAAATAATTTTCGATTGACTGAGACATCATACAATATTAACCCAAACACCAAACAATGAAGTAAATGATGCAGAGCCTTTGGTTGGGATGATGAATTAAAAGATATCAAGGATGTATAAAATGTGGGAAAACCACAAAATGAGTATTTTACAATACAAAAACTACTGTGTAATCCCACTGAAATAATATCAGAATTAACACCACATTAATCATGGTGTTCTGCAAAAAAGATAAAGAAAGGAAGGGAAAGAAGAGAAGGAAGGAGAAGGAAGGAAATAGTAAAGGAGGAAGGAAGGGAGGGAGGAAAGGAAAGAGGTTTGATTCCAGAATCACCCAGAAATGAATAGTTTCCCAAGATGTTAAAATCTTCTGCTGTTATTCTTCTAAGAGAATTTATTTGGAAATCTATAGCTTTGTGTAAGGAGAGCCTGCTCTCAGGACATATTCCATTTAAATGCATGTAGCAGCTACATATTGCCTGACACAAAGACATGGTAACTGGGATTTAATGAGCTCCACATGGTCACCATCCCAAAGATATTGGCTGGCCTTTCTTGTGGAAAGAACAGTTCACTTCCATAGGTTTCTATACTTATTTCACAGCCATCTTCTCATCCCCATTAACGCTGAAACATCAACTCAACCTGATGGTTTTACAAATCCTCATTAGACTCCTTTTCTTGTAGGATTTTAATCCTTTTCATGTTGACGTTTCCCATCTTGAATCCAGAGCTGCCAACAATACTTGTCTCACCATGTCTTTGTCTTTCTGTAATTTCACATCGTATATCTTTCTACAGACTTTATTTATCTCATGACATTATCTCATGTGTTAGACACTTTGTCAGCAGCTGAGGCAAAGCAATGGGGTTATATGAGAGCTGTCCCTTAGATCCTGGAAGCACATGAATCCAAATCCTGAGGTGACTAAAGGGAAGCTTATGGTGGGTTTCAAGGGAAGGATGATACAAAATTCAGGAAATATTCTTAAATATTTCAAATAGGCCTTGGGCCATTAGCTTTACTAAAACTACATGGATTTAAATCATCTGAGTATCCAGTCCATTGATCAGAGTTAGAAAACATAATTCAGTAATGTGTAACTGTCCATCTCCAATAATTTGACATCAGTGTCACAACACCTCCATAAGGTGTTAGCTCAGGTAATAAGAAATCTTTCTTCTGTGTCTTTACAGGAAATTTAAAGAAAAAAAATAAATAAAAAATTGAAACCAAACCAAAGGTTATTTTTTAATGAAGAGCAGAACTTTATAACTGCCCTGCTTTCCAGTGGTCGTGAAACCAAGGAAGAGTAAGCCTTCTCTGCTCAATCCTCTGCAGTGCCTCAGTTTGGTCTGCTCTACCTGTTACATTAGAATGCTTTTACTGAGTCTGCTGTAGCTCAGTGACATGAACAAGATAAACTATTCAGGTGTTTAGAAAATGCAGCTTCTCTATATTCTGAATTATTTGAATTTCACAAGTCCAGAGATGGAAATTAAAGACTCAGTTTTGAGTGTGATTTTTACGGTGTTCATAGATTTCAATGTAACTCTCTGCAGCTGAAATATAAGTGCAGCAATTTTCTGAATTGGGACATAACTGGTTCTTAAATCATAATGTACTCAAATTCAAAGAAATATTGAGAGCTAATAGTGTCTCTATCTTGTTGCAAATTCTGCCTATGGTAGATGTTGACATAATATAGAAATGCAATTATTGTGTTCTCCAGATGGGAAGTCCTATGAAAAGTAGTTTTATTTGTATTCATTAGTAATACATCTGTTTCTAGACATATTTGTTTCAAAGACTTTAATGTTCACATCATTAATTTCTATCCTTGTGGAAAGCCTAAATGAAAATAAAAACACTTGTCAAAATTGTAACTATAAAAATTATCATATACATTCATATATTGAAGTTTGGTGGCTTTTGTATTTGTTCTCCAACTTTTCAGGGAAGCAGATGGAATTAGGATATCTGTCTTCTAGAAGAAATCCTGACATAAATGAGTATATGACACTCGGTGGTTTTCTGGAGGGAAATTCTCAGATATTAGACAAAAAAAGAAAGGAGAAAAAATTATATTTTTTTTTGTCTGTAAAATGAAATAATCATGTTTTGCCAATCCTAGAATATTTGTTCATAACTCCTGTAAGCAAAAATTTGTACTACTCTGCCTGATTGTTTCATAATTGCAGAAACACTGGCATAAAATTTCTCTTAAACTTCTCTCATTCTTTGGGAATATATGTTTTATGATATTTCTTCAAACCTTCTCACCTGTCAATCTTGCTGGGTTTTCTTTTCCCAAAAATTCCAAAATTGTGGGAATAAGAAATTTTGTGGAAAAAGTAAAAGTGACAGAGACACAAGTTCTAGTCTCTCCTCATGCATAGATTAATGTTGCAGGAATGACAATTAATTCAGATATTTAACAGAATTATTCTGGTTTGAGTCATGAAATCTGTCATGTAAGACCTAATCGGCAGGGGGGAAGAAAAAAAAAAGGATAATATTTTTTTTTTTTTTTTTTTTTTTTTTTTTTTTTTTTTTTTTTGAGTCGGACATTGAAATTGTTACTTTGTGTATTTGGAAATCACAATAAAGGGAAATAGATGGTTTTATGCAAGGCCATTATATTTCTGGGTTTTTCAAACAGCTACAAAATGCACTAGATACTTTCAGACCCATACAAATTAATGAATTAATAACAAGTACTTTACTCAGCATGTAAGTCATGCTTTGATGCAAAGTCATAATCTGGAAAAAATCTGTCATAGTGCTGAACAATGAACCATATGCCATCATTAATATCTTCCAGATTGCTATGAATAGAGGAAAAAAACCCTCATTTGTTTCCATAGGACTCTGAGTCAGCAGGATAGCTTTGAGACAGAAGTTTCTAGACCTTCTCCTCATTCACCAAAAACCAGAAAGTGTTTTAAATACACCCACCTCAAAACAATACTGAACCAGATTTTATTTGAGTATAAACCAAAAATACTTGAAAATAAGTAACTGGAAATTTGCATTTTGCTCACTATATCACTGAATTCAAATTCTTGCTTGTGGCCTTTTCTTGCAATTGACCCAAAATTTACCGAGCATCAGAAACATCTTCTCAGTTACCTCTGGCCCTCAGGAAGTGCTGTCTGCTCCCCTGGTGGTCTGGCTCTTGGTCTCCCATTTTCAGGTCATCTCTAGGTCTCGCCCGATGTTCAGGCTCCTGCCTGTATTCTTTGCAATTCTTTTCATCTGTGTTTGCAATGTCCTGTAGACACTAGGAAATTCCCTTTACAAGGTCTTCTGGTGTTCACAATGTTAACTGCAGTATACTTCCACTCTTACTGTTTCAACTGATCTAGTTGTTTCTTAAAGAAAAAAAAAATTAACTATCTTGAATAAATAATCCAAATATCCTCACTGACTAAAAAAAATAATTTCTAGGCTTGTCTTTTTCCATCTGTGCTTATATGCAGACAGCAAGCATTTGTTCTCCATGTACCATTTCACATTATTTTTGTTTCTGAAATCTCTGGATGGAATGGCTAGAAGGATGACAAGGTAACTGCAAGGATTCCTTTGTATACTAACATGTGCAAGCAGCTTTTGTTATCAAGACACATGTATACCTCCACTATAAGAAATTCAACCAAGATTATTTTGTTTCTAAATAGAAAATTAAATATTTGTTTGCAATTATTTTCATCATGGATTTCTGTAAGATGTTTTCTTTCTTAGACTTTCACTCCCAATGTTTAATAGGAGGCATAAGATAACTGTTTGTGGTCTCATGTGTCTGATGTTCTCTGTAGATGATTCTTGAGTAGTCATGAGTTTTCTCCTGGTCTCTGACAGACTCTAAGCAATACAGAGCCTGGCTTGGTAATCTTATGATCAGTGATGAAGGTACAAGGATGAAACTGGATTTCTGTGTGGACACAATAGATGGTGATTGAATGGCTAATAGATGATTAATCTACATCTAATCTACAATAGATGATTAAATGGTTAATAGTCTAACAGGTTTGTTCTCGGAAATTTTCAGCAGGCAAAGAAAGCTCCTTTTATTGGTGGTAGCAGAAGGCAATACATTCAATCACTAATTAGAGCACTCACATTCCTTCTATTGTGGCTCCATTTCAGGACAGTGTCTGTATTTGATAGAAGTAAAAGGAGGACACCTAAGGAAAGCAACATTTTAAACTGCCTTGCCAAGACTTACTCAAATATATGTATCAGTGTACATGGCATTTGCAGCAGTTCACATTTATTATTTGGAGCTGTACATTGGGTTTCATTGTTTTGGCTGTCTAGGCTCCAAGAGGCCAAACAATGTACATAATAAAAATGGCAATTTAAGGAGCTTAATTCAGAAACTAGGGGAAGGGGGGAATTATGCCAGGTTATGAAGAATAAATCCAACCACCAATGTTAATTCTTTAGTTTTTATTTTTAAGTGAATCTGTGTCTGACAGAGGAGCATTCTTCAACTTTACCATTTCAAAGAAGATACTGCAGGGTTTTACTTAAAGGCAAGGAATTGAAAAATAGAGGGAGTGAACAAAGCAAAATGAAAACAGGATTCATTGTATTTTAGGCCACATCAACTCTGGTTTTCATCGCTGTCAGAAAAGGGTTAGTATGCCTGCATTTTTTAATCAGAAATGCAGGCAGTTCACTTTAACCTTTTGTTCAGTTTCAAAGAGATTTCATGAGTGTGAATGCTCTCTCCAGTATTTTTTCCTTTCTTCTCTGCTTCTTTTCTTTTTCTTTCCCCATGTAGATTTGAGATGTGTATTATCCATTTCTAATCTGCTGTGGAACATTTACTTCATAGAAGCTCATCAGTTTTAGATGCAGTTGTGGCTGTCCAAAGATTTGTTCTTCTTCATTCACACTCCATTTGCTGTAGAGAATAAAGTGAGGACAGTTGGCAACATGGGGCTTGATATGATTTACTTCTGCAATTGTGTTTTCTTTCTCAAATTATAGGCTTTATTATGTGTTTACCTTGAACTTTTTTTTTCTTATTTCCTTTAAAAAATATTAATATATGTGTGTGTCTTGCTAGCCTCATTTTGAATCTTGAATAGAAAGAAAGAATTCTGGTTTAAAAATATTTATAAGACCTGAAAAAATATTTAGAGGCATTTAATCTTATCTTACTGATATAATAGGGGAGGGGGAAAGGACAAAGTGCTGTAAGCAGGAAAAAATTATCAAGTTTATATTTATCTTCTATGTTACTGGTATTTGCAATATTTTCATTGATGATAGTTGCTACTTCGGGGCATTACAGATTGTAGGAGTACACAATCTAAAAATAAACTATCTCAAGCCAAATCTAAATCTCCAAGAAGCTTCTGCTGGGCAACAGTTTTGTTCTTGGGCTCATTTACCCTTTCCACCCTTCTTAATTGCTACTTTTTTAATGCTTCTCTTGTTTCCTTCACTAGACTACTTTTTCTTTATCAGACTTCTCAGAGAAGAATATGTTCATTCTTTTGAATCCTATTTCATAGAATCATTACATTCCAAGAAACCTTTTGAGATTTTTGATACCAGGGTCACCCACAAGGGGTTAGCCACGACCATTCAAGTTCTAAATATTTCATTATTAAAGACTTGACAGTCTCCCTGGGCAACCTGTGTCAGTGTTCAACAACCCTCATATGAAAAAAACAAGTGTTCAGATGGGATTTCTTTTTTTGTTTTTAATGTGCTCTTGCTGCCTATTCTCCTGTGAGTAGAGGCTGCTGAGTCTTTTACACCGCTCCCATCAGATTCTCCAACACATGGATGAGATCTCTAAACCATCTCTTCTCGACACTAACAGTCCCAACTCTCTTATGTCTTTATCTGACATTACATGAGAGTGTTCCAAGCCCTCTGTAATCATGTGCTAGACTTGCTCCAATAGGTCCATATCTTTCTCATACTGTGCAGTCCATCACTGCACACAGCTCTTCAGACATGTCTCACCAGGACTCAGCAGAGAGGGAGGGTCTCCTCACTTGGCCTGATGACAATTCTGCCTAAGCAGCCCAGAGAGCTGTTGGCATTCTTTGCCACAAAACACATTGCTGGCAGATGCTCTGCTTGCTGTCCACCTCGTCCCTCTCTGTCAGCCTCTTTTCCAGCTGGTAAAGTCCAGCCTGTTCAGTTGCTTGGAGATCTCACTAAAAAGGTCCTTTAGAGGTCCCTTCCAAACCAGTCTATGATTTTATTTTTTTCCCCCCACAGGCTAGAACTGGCATTTCCCTTCACTTAACTTCATGAGATAATTCTCTGCTCACTTTTCCAGCTCTGCTCACCTAGTCTATTAATAAGGGCTCTTGGTTTTGCAATATCCATGAAGTTGCCAAGGGTGCACTCCATCCCATTCTACAGGTCATCAAGGAAAGTGTTAAACCCTATCAGCCGCAGCATTAACTTCTGGAGTACACTACTAGTCTTCATCTGGACTTTGTGCCACTGATACAGGATTTTGTGTTGTGTTGTGATACAGATTTTGACTGTCTGTGTCAATTTTCTGGTGTGCTTTATAGCTTTCCAATAACTATTTCCTTACTGATAGTATGTAGTCCAGTCTGTAAAGCCTATTTGACTAGCTAGCTTTGTTCTTTCTCCTAGAATGCTTGGTAACATCAATTACAATGGATTCAATGAAAGAATAGCAAGGTACTATTTTCCCAGATGATGGCTAGATACCATGAAAATTCCCCATAAAATCAGTCATTTCTTTAGGATGCCAAGAAAGATATGGACAAGTCAGAAAAAATCCAGAGCTTTGCAAGAATGTTAAGAGGTTTAGAAGATATAGTAAGGTTGAAAAATAAAGGGCATTTCATCTAGAAAGAAGGCAGTGAAGAAAGATACAATTGCAGTCGTCAAATCCACAGAAAACATGAAAGGATATTTTTCATTCTACTCTTTTCAGTGTGAGTACAATATGAAATCACATATTAAAAAAAATATAATACTTGACTCCAGGGAAAAATCTCTAATTGTTATAACAGGAGACAAACAGAAAAGTGATTGCAATGTTTAGAATTTAAGGCTTCAGAACAGGTTAGAAAATATTATAGGGGAATGGTCTAGATATTAGGGGCAGAGGCATTCTCCTGAATAATTAGGGGCAGAGGCATTCTCCTGAATATTGATTTGACTTTAATTCTTATGCTTAGGACTGCTTCTATTCCATTTGTTGCTCACGGTTTATCACCGCTTTTAATTTTTGAGAATCAAAGTGTCAAGGATAGTCTTAGAAACTATAAAATGACTGAAAAGTAAGAGCAAAATCCAGCTCTGACATTTTTAGAGTAAATTAGAAGTTATGACAGGCTTCTCTTAATATCTCCAGCACCAACATTTCTTGCCTAGTAGCTCAAAATTTGGAATAAACAGAAATTTATGTCCATCTTCCAGTCAGAAGAGGACAAAATTACTAAAGAGTATAGTTAACAAATTTACCTGAGATTCTACTTTTTTACTGCTGAGCGTAATTCTGCCTGAGATAATCACCTCTTAACATTCTGAATGAAACGGGCTGTGCAGAGAGCTCAGGTTTTAGTATGTAGTAAAAAAGGCAGAAATCAGATACATGTTGAAACAGCAGAGTAGAGACAGAATGTAGATAGTAGCAGTTAGGAACTTCAATTAAAGCTTTTAGAGTTACAAGATATGTTCCAGTCATATTAAAAAATAATTGAAGTGTATTAAAACAATCTTTGATTTTAGAGAAATCAGTGTAAAAAAATTAATTTCCTTGACAAAGAGATACATAAGAAAAATGAGCATAATACAAGCACTACTAGAACTGCAAGATATTTACTAATAGCAAAAAAAATCTGTTAATGAGATAAATGAGTTATTTGTTTATTTTTCATGCTGCATTTTTTATGTTTTCTCAGAGAAATCATACTTGTGACATTGCAATTCAGGGAATATGTTCCTCCAGTGGATGAGCTTGTTTCAGATGCCTTCCTTTCCAGAGGAAAAAAAAAAAAAAAAAAAAAAAGAGTTAAAAAAGAAACCACATGATACAAAGTTAGCAGAAGAGACAAACAAAACTTTCCTTTGTTTTCAAATATCAATCCACTTGTAACTATCTTTCCCCTTTGTCACTGGGGATGCCTTTCTACCTGCTCCTCTTGTTCTGTCCCTGACACCTGTTTTTCACATCAAGTCTAAACTGTAGTATTCGTCTACACCTTCTTGGCCCTGCATATCTTTGCTATATTTCTTTGTGCCCTGAGATACTTGGCATGTGCTTCTCTTACTCTAGTCTGCACACCTTCCCACCACACAATTGGGTACCATAAAGTACCTGTTGGAGTCAGTGAGTTAGGGGATTCTCTGAATCCTTCAGAGAGAAATCAAAGTCCAGGGATTGAATTAAAGCCTTTGGATGGATTGAAGTATATTAAGCCACTCACACATAAAGTATTCATTTAAGTAGAAGTAAGTTAGTAGTTTTAGGATGAGTTCTAATGCTTTTACTAAGTGAAAGGTTTCAAATGCCAGAGTAGCAGAGCGAGTTCTAGTGAAGGTTGAAACATACTGATATTTTCAGCAAGAGGCTCCAGCCCCACAGTTGTAGGCAGGACTTAGACATAAGAGAGCTATAGTAAGAATATTGCTTACATTTTTTAGATAGAACAAAATAAATTGTATGCATAGTTCTATGCATAACCTGGTGTGCTAAGAAACTGGAATTCTAATAGGTTAAGGAGTGGTGGTCTGAGCTTGTGTCTTAGCTTGTTGGAAAAATCCTATATAAGAGTATGTACTGGGGAGAGTTGGTGCTTTTAGCCACAGGCTTTTGGCCTTTGGCTGTTGCCAGGGCTTTACCATCTGCTCTTTCCCAGGCTTTTGCTTTGCTATTGCTTTGCCATTGCTTTTTGCCATTGCCTTTTGAAACTGATGTGCTTTGTAATAGATGTGTTTTGTAATAAATAACCTTTTAAACTATTAGCTGCTTTGCTTATTTAAAATAACCTGATGGAGTAAGAGCTAAAAGCTCAGAGTAGGAGCCTAAGAGCTCTGGAGTAGGTGCCTAGAGCACTGGAGGTCAGAGAACCTCACAAGTACCTGACTGTATTCAAAGCATACACTAATTTAAAGAAGACAGGCAAGTTACTGTAAATCAGTCAATTTACTGCTTGGCTAATGAGCTGCTATGATTCTTCTTTTGTATGCTCCTATCCTTTGCAAATATCAGGTAATTCACTCAGCTATGCTCACAGTAGAAACTGTTGGTCTGTGGTAAGTGACCTTGCATCTCCTGTGGGTTAAAAAAGAATGCAGTGAGTTACTATGCTTTCACTGAAGGCTCTTAAATTTCTGTTAACAGTTAATGGGAAAGCAAGTTTGACTTCCATGCCAAAGATTACCACTGGGACCTAAATGAATGAATATTTTCCCCCCATTTTGGTGGCATTGAAATTAAAAGAATAAAATGAGCTCAGCAATTGTGACCGGATCTCTAAAACTGAGTTCAGAATTATGTGGCAACCCACAATGACATCTAAAATACTGCTCATGTTTGGGGTTGCACTCTTGATATCAAACATTTCCTTCTTCCAGGTCTTTCTCTAAAGTTTTCAATCTTTACAATCTGATATAATCTTACAATCATGGTATGATAAATGCTAGAATTTTTAATTCTCTTCTACATTCATTTATATCTTCTAGTTTCATTTATTGTCATGAAAGCTTTGCCAGTTTCCAAAACTGTAGAAGAGCCTCCCTTGGTTGCAAGCTTTGAGTACCAGATGTTTTTCAGGAATCAGTATCTGTAGGAACATATGCAGAAGAAACATAGAGTAGGATGGAATTCAGAAACAGGATTTTTCTACATAGTTTGGCAGTATATAGGTATTAGCTCAGAAATTCAAAACTTTGCAGGCACACAGAATTTTCAACTTACTTTTGATGAGAAAGACTCAATTTCTAAGGAAAGGAAAACGAAAATTGCATCTCTACTTGATGTTGGTCACTTTGTAAGCTTGTTTGTAATCTAAGTTGCTTCAAGAACATGTGCATCCTGTAAGGTAAAAACAAGACTTTAAAAAAAAAATTCAGAATTGTTAGTCTAGCTCAAGCTGTTGCTGTATAAGAAGCTATGTGGAAGCCAGTAAGTGTGATGGTATATTCCCTTTATGAGCACATGAAATACAATTTACTAGCTTCTAATATGCCACATCTGTTATTCTTCCCCACAGCCTCATTATCTTTACTTTGAAATTTTACTCAGGGGATGACATGATAAATTTGGAAAGCTAATTCAATGAGTATTCTTAGGTTATTAACTCTGTGACCTACTCAGGATTAGTTAACCTTTTTGTTTAACACTTTTCATTAAATGATGCAGTACTAACTTTAACATCTTTGATTTAAATAAGTGGCCTGTATGCAGTGGATGTGATTTTGCACTTGTCACAAGGCATAAAACATCCCATTAATTCCTAAAGGGGGTAAAGTCTTTCCTTCAAGCAGGCTTCCTTACAAATGTGGATTCTATTCATAAAAATTCTTCCAAGGTATCTATGCAGAGTTTCCAGGGTGTTGATGCCAGTTCTCCAGCTGAAAATATGTTGAAATTTTCAGAGTTCACAGGTTGAATTTTATTTGACTCAGATGCATATTTTCTGGACATACATCATGTGTTTGAACAGTGTTGATCTGAGTCTACAGCAGACAACCTCCTCTTGGCCATCAGTATTTTTTGTTTAGGACTGTGCTATTCATTAACACCAGCAGCTGACAACATAAATAGCACTTTAGGAATTACTTTTTATCACATAATGCCTATGTGAAGATTTTTGCCTAGAGCAGTTTGCCTTCTTTCCATCTTTTTTTTGCCTGTATTTTAAGCTGTCTTTCCTGCCTAACTCCTCCTTGCTATTCATTGCTGTTTTTTGCACTCTAGGTATCAGGCTGAGGTAGTGCCAAAAGAGAAGAGAGGCCTCTTACTCTTGTTGAGGGTGATTTTGATGTTTGCAAAAGATTGTGGAGTTTGAAAAAGGAAAGAGAAATCTCAAGAGAGATAGGATGTGCAGCCCTGGCATAGAAAGAGACCAGTCACTCTAAGAATGGATTATTTTGCAATCAGCTTGGTGAGAGAACTTTGAGGATGCAATCATGTAGAGCAAAAGCTTTCAGAGTACTCACTTTCCACAAAATTTCTAGGTTTTTAGTGATGTTCAGGAAGACACATCGTCTCAAATACTGCTTCTTGAATTTGATGCAAAGAGATTTATTATTTTGAAAATGAGAGGAAGTATTTTGTAACATGAAGTTTTGGTTTGGGGTTTTTTGTGGGTTTTTTCATTTTTCTCTATTCTTGGTTTCAGGAATGACATCATCTTTACTGATACCCATGAACATATTTATCCTCTGTTAGATTTAACCATAGCTACAGCTTCATGATCCACTCACAATCCTGTAGGAATTGATTAAATGTCTCACTAACATATTTGATGAAATAAGTAAACAGTTTTGGAAGGAGATGTTGGTATCCAGTTCTATTTTTCTGCTATTGTCTTCCCCTCTTCCTTCCTTTTTACACGTACTTATCAAGTCAAGCTTGTTCTTTTTTATTTTTGACCTTACGAATCTTTTAACATGTCCTACAAAATGTTACAGTTGGAGAAAGAGAAATGCATTCTCTTCTTAATTCTAAAGCTGCTATTACACATACATACAGCTTTGAATTCCAGTTGGCTTCTTGGCATATGGAAAGAAAGGTGAGTTAAAGCCCCCACAGAGAGATGAACTGAGGTCTCTCACATTTACAATGAGGGAAATAGTGTTAAGTTAAAAACATAGAGCTATTTTTCTCCTCTAGCCATTCCAGTGTGTTTTAAGAGAAGCATGATCCTTGTTTTCATTTCTGAAAGAAATATTCAGGTATCTAACTATGCAGCTTTTTTTTGGACATGCAAATTCTAATCAAAGATATCAGATGCCTTTCCAAAGCCTGAAATTTAATTTTGAGACTCAGGGAAAGCTAGGATCTAATACATATTTTTGTCATCAGCATTCTTTATTACTTGGATGATCTATGCCTTCCACTCATTGCACTGGCTCTCATGAATTTCTTTTACCTTAACAGCCCCCAGTCACCTAATTCAGAATTCCATCCCAGGAGTTCAGGATCCATTGGGTAAGGCATTGCAATACCCAAATCCTTCAGTGGATTCCTTCTGGTAGCAGAAAGTGTAACTCTTCTGGTAGCTGAAACCATTCAGGAGAGGTGGTCTAATACAAAACCAAGACTGGAGGTCAGAAATCACTGGGATAGTGAGTGATACCATGATTTTTAATGAAGGAATGTAATCAAAGACAAGAAATTAAAATAAAAAAAAGTCATAAATAAAGAAAAAATAAAAAAGAAATCCCAACTCTGACAACTAGGTTTCCTTTTACACAACTCTTATTACCTGTAGGCAAAAAGCAAAAGGGTACTCTAAGAGGTCAAAAAGACAAAATGCTAGATGTGATCTCTGTATACAAAAATGAGGGCTTAATTATTACCATTGGAACATGTTATGTAAATATGCACACTAATAAACAATTGCCAGGTATTTAATGTATATATATATATATATACACGTATGCATGTACATGTATATATATATGTATCTTAAATAGAACAAGGTGTTCTTAAAATTTTCTTCCAATAATTCAAAGAACTTGACTTCATTCTATTATCTAAAGTCTTGATTACATTTTGGTTAGTGATTTGAGTATTTGCCTAACTCTGTGTATTCATTAGATCATGAAAGATAAATACTTTGAGAGATCAGCATCTGAAACTTTTTGTTCTGTCCAAATCTCAGATTTGGTACTGTTGACAATAAGATGATTTTGAAATGTAAATTGTTTGCATCCTGGAGTCTCTTGAGGCACTTATAAGCAGAAATTAATCCTGTCTTAAAGTAAATTTGTAAAATTAATCAGGGGACCCATATCCTGTTCATCTGTTTTTTCTGTTAGCTGTAAAGGAAATTCAGGTTGACCAAGTGCAGGCTTCTTCATTTGTTCATAATAATCCCATCCTCAGTGTTTAGGAGTCACAGTTACTGCTATTTCAAGATTTCAAAGGAGATGTTCTTAATCAAATGGCATTAATGTTTTATTCACAATCTGTAGTATTTAATGCCATTGCTTAGAGAATGACCCAGCCTAGAGGTGGATGAATATTTGCATGGTTTGCACAATACAAGGGACAAAACTAAACCACATGAAAGTCAAGATTCATGTCTTAGCTCTATTCAAGCAGTACACAATTTTCTTTCATAATCTATGGATGTCACTGTGTATATATGTCACAAGAAACACATAATAAAAGACCAGCTGGTGGGGGAAGGAACTTCAAAGACCTAGCATCAGCCAGAGCATGCTCAAATACAAACATTTCCTGTTAGGTTCTGTATATTTCCAAGGACAAAAACTCCACAAACTTTCTATGCAACCTGTTCCAGTTCTTTGGCCAATCCCACCATAAAAGTGTTTCTCTTCCATCTAAGAAAAATTTCCTGCCTTTTCTGGACCTATATTGTGACTTTCTGTATAGAGTGTGCTCCATTTTTTTTATTTTCTAGCATTGAAATTACCTCAAATGTATTCTACATGAAAATATTTAATATCCATGTCTTTCTTGAACCAGGCTGCTCAGAACTGGACACAAAATTCCACTGTGGCCTCACTGGGGCTGAGGGGATGGATTACCTCCATCAAACTTTAGGTAAAAGTTTGTTAGCGCAACTCATTAGGGTTTTTCGTGCAAGGGCATGTTGTTGGGTCATGTTCAACTTTGTGTCCATCCCAAGCCCCAGGTCCTTTTCTGCCAAGATGCTTTACAGCTGAGTGTTCCTCAACAGAGATTAGTGCTGGAGTTTGTTCCTCCCCAGCTGAAGGACTCGGTGTTTTCTATTGTTGAACTTCATGAGGATCCTGTCAGCCCATTTCTGCAGCCTTTTGAGCTCTCTCTGAATGGCATCATCACCATCAGTGTATGACCACTCCTCCCAGTTTTGTGTCATCTGCAAGTAGGTGTGTGTGACAAATGCAGTATTTCTAGTTCTTTTAATGGTATGTTGGTATCTCTGGGAGCAGAGTTATTTATGTCTCCTGATAAAATAGATACCTCTTTTCTTGCCTGCATGATGAAGAAAAAAGTTTTATGGAAACTACTTTTTTTTTTTAAATTTTGTCCTTTATATTGACATACAGCTGTGTTCTATTTTCCTGTTCCTGGTTAATTACAGATTTTTCATAGATACAGTTTCTATATTTTCCCATTGCCTGTGCTTTATAGCCTTTTTTTTTTTTTTTTTTTTTTTTTTAATATTTATTTAAAATAAGCAATTCATTCCCATTGCAAGTCTGAGAGAAGTGCTACTTTAACTGGCTCTCTTGATCTAGATTTTCTAATAGAAGCCCTTTAGGTGACTTAAAAATTGAGAATTGTAAAAAAACTTAATAAATAATTTTTAAACATTTACCAATCATTCATGGTTTCCATCAGCTTGTAGGTCTTGGTTTTCTTTCTTCCCACTGAGTTTTGTTCATGACCATGTTTGGCTTAGGAGATAAAGCTTTTTAATGTACTATAGCACAGATCCTCAAAGGCTTTTGGATTCTTAGCTCTGACTGAAATAATGGGAATTAGTTGCTTTGAATGCACAGTTGAAAAAAAGCCCTGTGTCTCTATCTTGTTGAATGTAGGAAACAAAAATCATTCCATGAGCACTTGCAATCACCTTGCTGTTAACTAAACCAATAAAGTTTCTTATAGAAATGTCTTATTTCTACTTTTTTCCAAAACACCAGTTAAAAATACCTGCTTTATGTCTTTTTAAAAAAATCTGTATTAGTTACTGATTTTTTTTAACATTGCTAACAATTTTTAAAAGCTCTCTGAGATTTTCAGTCCATCTCATGGCAGGCTGATGTGATTCTGTGTGGAGATGCCATTTGTGGTTAAGGTTTAACATGCTTCATTACTGTCTAATTTGCTCCTCTTTTGAGGCACAAAGAAAGGCCCTGCTACTCTGCTGAAAACCTTTTGAAGACTTGTGTTCAACACTTCCCTCCTGAGCTCACACAGCACAGAAAGCTTTTTACTCCTTCAGAAAAGGCACATACCAGGTGAAACAGTCTAGTTTGTTGACTGTGAATAAGGGGAATGTTCCTGTCCCTGACACCTGGAGGACTGAGGATTCTCTATAGGTTTTTAAGCACTAAATCTTGCCAGACAAGTCTGATTGCTTTTTGATGTTATTACAAGGCTAGAAAATGATCTTACTCTCAACATGAATTAAAATCAAATGGAAAATTTTTCTTTCATATTGACAGGATCTAACTGCAGGGCTGTAAAACATAGCAATGATGAATAACAGTATTTCAAGTTTTGATAAGGAATGGTCCTTGTTTGATGAGGCCTATTTTAACATTTTCATTAATAAATTTACATGGAGCTTTGGCCTCTCCGAAGTGAAAGACAAAACTTACTCTCTTTGACAGTCTAGGATGTGTAATAAAATGGTACATTGATGAAAGTCCTATCTGATATTTAAGCTTCAAATAATGCTGAAGATAGAAAACACATTAGAAATCCCTGTTCCAAACAATAAAAACAGGCATCTAAAAATAAAACTATCTTTGGTTTACAAATATATTTTCTCATTAGTGTGTGAATGGAAAAAAATCCCCAAAAATAAAATCCTCTATTTTGTGGGGGAGGAGAGGAAAGAATAGAAAAAGAGAAGACCCTGCAGAAAAGTCATAAAGCTGGCAGAAAGATCCTAGGGTAATATTTAAAGATATATTTGTAGTTTATATGGGGAAAATCTGAAATCTTGTATAACACAAAGCTGATAATAACATTATTTATTTAGTTGTTATAGTATAATTTCCATATAGATTAACACCTGTCATTGTTTGTGGTGTAAGAATTGTAGTTGTGTCTTTAAAATCCAGCAGAACAGAACTAAAACATACACTCTAACAACCTGACAACCTTATTAAAGCATCTAATAAATATGTTAATCTATAATTAAGCAAATTATGCAAAAAGGTGGTTAAGAGAAAGACTGAGACTAGCACTTTTCTATATTTGAATGAGTCAGAAACAAAAATTATGAATGTAAGTCACTAGAAATGCTAACACATAGTTTCCCTTCATTAATTTAGAAAATGCAAATTCTATAAGGAAACCAAATATCAGTAGCCTGTTAAAAGCAGGAGCACCCAGGGGTAACCAGAGAAAAACTGTGGACTGTTAAACAAGAATTGTATTGATTTACCTAATCAATGTTCTTCACTAATTGATAACATTGTTAAGCTGATTAAAGATTTGCTGAAATATATTTGTCTGGAAAATATATTCACATTGGCTTGCTCTCACATCCCTCCACTATTCTACCCTATGTAATTTCATGTCTTAATCAAAAAACCCCCAAAACAAAAAAACAAAACCACAAAAACAAGAAACAAACAAACAAAAAAAAACCCTATCAAAAGCATATTTTTCTGAAGAAAAATGTGAAGAGTTATTATAATATCTAACATACATGCAATGTTTCTTATCCACAGATAACAGAGATAGAGATAATAGAGATAATAAAGAAAGGAGGTAAAAGAAAAAAAATCCTAGGAATCTTAAAAACTCTCCTAGAGATATTCCATGAGCAAACAGAATACTTGCAATGGCCAAAGTAGAATATTTTTCAATTTTCCTTTGTATGAATTTAGTGAATTTTTGAGTATCCAAAATCCAGGCAAGAGCACAAGTCTGACAAATAAACCTGGCTGAAAATCAGTGTTCTGGTTTGTGGGAAAATTGAGATCTGTCAGGCTTGTCAAACAGTCTAGCTTCTGAGTTAAAACCCATGCCCCTATCTCTTGGTCTTCAACACTGCATAAATGTTAATTTGTTACTGAACTCTTCTTTGGAGTACTACCAATCAGTTCCCCAAGACACAAAATCCATCTGTTCTTAAGGAGTGAGTTTTCCATAAAAATTGTTTTTAATTAAGAGAGTGGATGAAGTCTGCAGTCAATTAGTTTTTTTCTACTTTGTAACACTCTCCAACACTACCTGGTGAGTTCTGATTCTTCACAATTAGCACAACTTCACGTTCCTTGCCTTGGGGCAACAATAAACATCCTGATTGTCATACTGTAAAGGCTTCTCCCCCTGGGACTAAACACAGCTGTCTCATTTTATCAGAGACACACTCAGGCTAAAAAGAAATTGTGGGGGCCCTGCACATGACAGATCTGGGGCCAAGTGTGGTATGGCTGTGGCTCATCTGCCACAGGAGCATCTGCTCTATGAGGTGTTTGTGTGTGCATCTGCTTGTGTTCACTGAGGACTAGACTGCTGGGTGTCATAGATGTATTTAGCAATGTTGATATGTACTTTGTTCCTCGGAAAGATTGATCTAAATCAGAGCAAACCCTAAGATGCTTGAATTTCAAGGAAACCACAGGTAACACTGAGAACTGCTTGTGCCTACCATAGTAGTAAACCCATAAGAGCACCAAAGCCAGCAGCAAGACATGCCACATCTATGGCTCATTGCCACATCTATGGCTTATTGCCACATCTATGGCATATTGCCAGACATGGCAGCTCTTCTGAGGATGGATTCTTAGTAAGTTCTTTGAAGCCAAGGTTTTCTAATGCATGCATAGGAAGGACCCAGAGGACTGAAACCATGCATATGAGTTCACAAGGATCTAACAGCTAAGATCAAAGGCCTCTAAAGGTGTTAAGATATTAATAGCCTGGGACACTTAGTAGTTGATCCAGCCCACAAGCTGATCCTGTAAATTTCTGATGTGTGCCATTCTCAGTATGCACTACTGAATCTTATTCTTCCTTCTCCTTGTGTTGATGTAATAATGGTGAGTGAAGTGACAATGTTGCTGGACTAGATCATAAGTACAGTCCAAAAGCAAGCATCTTTACAGCTTGGGATATTTTAATAATTACAATAGTAATAATAATAATAGTAATAGTAATAGTAATAATAATAATAATAATAATAATAATAATAATAATAATAATAACCCCCCCAGCTATTTCTATTGTTGTTGTTTTTGTTATTATTATTTTCTATATTCCTAATAACTGGGTTGCAATCTGTTATCACTAATCAAAAGGATTTAAAATGTTTGGCACAACATTACACTTGTAAGAGATGTAAGGACACAACCTCCATAAGTGCGTATGGATAAGTGTTAACATTTATTTGAAAAAGCCTGATGGGAGCACTGAATTATTTTTTTCCTCTTGCTGTATTTATGGACAAGAAATTTAGTGAAAACATTAAAGAAACTCAGCAGGTGATAGGCTGAAGGAGTCTGATTACTATAACCTTCGTATTTACTGGAAATACAACTAATAAAGAATCGGAGCTGGGACCACATCACAATGTTATTCTCCAAAATCACAGATATTCTTTATATCACAAAGAAGAAAACCCTTGACATTTGATCCTAATTAAATGCAATAATGCAAAGTTCTGAGGTGGGAATTGCCCTGCCTCCCTTTTGTAAGAAACAGACAGTAATGCCTGGCAAACAAGGAGAGTTGAAAAAAGTGCTATGACTTTTCCTTCCATTAAAACTATTGAGAAAGACTATTGCCTGACAACAACAGCAAAGTAACTCATGATGTCCTACATTTTGTTGTTGCTGGACAAACAGCATTTTGAAATAAAATGAAGTTGTATGTGTTCACATCAAGATTTTGATGAAAATGGAGGTATATTACTTGCCCACTAGATAAATTCTCCTTTCATAATTTCTCCTTTTGGTTCTTCAACTCAAGAAAAGGAGCAGGACAGCACTTTTACATCTATCAGCATTTTGTAGCTCAGAATGGCAAACAGATTAACTCCAACACATATTCCCCCATTATTTCCCTTTCCTAATAATCTGAAATTATTATCTTGAAATAGCAACCCACTACTCTATTCAGATTCAAAAGTAATCCTCTGTGTGGTGGATTCACCAACCCATTTTGCTTGATGGGCACAAACCATTCTGGTGCACAGAATAGCTATAAAACTGTACTGGCCAACACAATATTTGATGCACTTCCTTCCACAAGACCTCGTCACCTATTAAAGACTTTGCTATTACTACAGTAAAGACCTCATACAGCACACTGATAAATGGCAACACAAAGTTGTGGTGCAGACAGGAAGAGCAGTCACTGCACAGAAACATTCTTTGAATGTTGGTTATTATATGAGATCTTAAAAGCCAAACGGAGAAATATATAAAATTGGTGGACTTAACATTGGTTTAACACTCCTATTGCTGAAGGAAATCATAAAAGTTTTTAATTATATAAATCCCCTGTAAGGCACAGACTTCCAGCCATGAATTTCTGCCTATGTAATAAATGCAGATTTTTTTTCCCAGATAAATCCCTTGCATTTACACTAACTGAAGTTTTCTCCCCTCAGATGCTGCAAGATTAAATAAGAATGTTTTCTACCACACAACTGAGGTCTATTAGTTTTCTCTTAGAAGCCTTAGCTTGTGTGTCAACTCAGAGGTAACCAACAGTAAAAGGAAGCTAAAACGAATGTTATTCATCCCTTTTCCCTTTAGAAGGAAAGAAAACAGAACCCTGCTTTGTTCATGAAAGCCCAGTATTCACAGCTCAGCAGTTACTCTTTGATTTGGAGCTGGTTTGCACCAGGGGTGCCATGACACTGCTTTTTATTTGGGGAAAAAATGAGGATAACAAGGCACTTAATAAGATTAAGTGATTTAGAGATACATCTGCTAAGCATAGTTTAAAAGCATCAGGCATTTTCTTTTTTTTTTTTTTTTTTTTTTTTTTTTTTAATTTTCCCTTCTTTTCATCTCCTACACAAGAGCAGAAAGACAGACTTCTGACTTGCTGTTTTTACTCTCGCCAAACCCTATGTAGTCATAGTTAGTTATAGTTATAGATACAGTTATATAGTTATAGTTATATAGTTATAGTAATATTTACAAAAAATTCTTTGCAACTAGTCGACTTGTCACTAAATCATAAAAGTGTCTTAAAATAAGCACATGGAAAAACAATGGAATAATGCATAATTATTCAATGACGGTTAAGAATTACAGACAGTTTAAAATCCACACACAATCAAGCTGATCTTGAAGTACTTAGAATTAATGGCCCCTAGTTGTCCACAGAACTGTTTCTGGGAACATGGGACTAGTCCAGTTACCCTCGTGTTCATCCCCATTCTCAGCCCCCTTCTATGCCTTCATTCTCAAAGCATCTGTTGCTTTCTCCAATCCACTGTTTATTTTCCTGGGTCAGGGAGAGCATGTGCCCTGGCTGGTTTAAAGGTTCACAATAAGCACTTTCTTAGATTGGCCAGGTGTCTGCTCGCTCTTGGAGCAGGTGAGACAAGGAGTTATAACTGCTTTTCTCCTTCTGTCAGATAGTGCTGATGGAAAAAATGACAATTTATTATTAATGGTATTCATGAAACCTGAAAAAAATTTGTTTCTGTAAGATCTTATCTGTTATTTTCAATGTACTTGAAATCCAGTTGATGATTTCAGGGCTAGCAGAGGAGAATTGACAGATACAGGCAATGTGATCATATAAACTTTTTGCTCTAGAAAAACATGCTAAAGATAGAAATACGAAGATAGATTATTTCTGGCTTGATATAGCTTAGTGCTGCTCCCAGAAGGATTTACCTTAAAAATAATTCAACTCCAAGTTTTCCATTGTAAGAATATGTTTAAGTTCTTCAGAGAATCTGCATTTTAGTGATTTCTTCTAATAGAATGTCTTTCAAATAATTTCTTTTCCCTTTTTTTTGGTGGTTTTTTCAGTTGTATTCACAGATAACTCAGAACATTGAAATAAGAATGTCCACTCCTGAAAGAAAAATGTTTTCTCTTTTGAATTGCCAATATGAATTAAAATGTGGAAAAATAAAAGCAGAAACATGAGGACAAATTCTGTGAAATATGATTTAGAGAAATTATATTGTTTCAAGACAGATTTTTAGTTCTGAAACAACAGATGTTCCTTCTAATGCCTGGAATCTATACACTTCTCTGTGCCAGCAGACAACTTCATAGATTGATAACTAGACAGGGCCTAAAACTGTGAAGAAACTTTGATAATCTTTAAGGAAACTCTGAGATTTATTAGGAAAAAAAGTCCGGTGAGCACAGATCTGTTAAGCTCACAGTTTCCATTCTGAGGATACTAATAGTCTAATCTGATATAGAGTCACAAACTTTGGATTTTTAAGATAAGGCAATAAAATGGACAGACTTTTCTGTGACTACAGACTGAAATGAAATAGCATTCTACATTCAGATTAATATAAAATTGATCTCTCTGGATGCCAGCATGACCCTCTGGCCTAAAAGTCACTCCTCTCAGTTTGGTGCATGATAAAGTCTTGCTGAGAATACACACTTCCCCATTACCTAGATGATTAAAGATCTTGAACAGGACTAGGCTCAGTAGAGAGCCCTGGGCTACATCACTAATTAGTGGCCTCCAACTACAATTTGCACTGCTGGTCACCACTCTATGGGTCTGACCATGCAATCAGTTTTCAGTCTCCCTCAGTGTGTTCTCATGCATGTCATATATGGCAGTTTATCTGTGGTAATCTCACAGAGGCAGTGTCAGAGACCTTCCTGAATTCTGGGCACAAAATATCCACTGCTCTTCCCTCATCTACCTAGCTAATCATTTCAGTGTAGATGTTTGTTAAGGTGGTCAAGCATGGTTTCATGCATTCTGGCTACTTCTGTTTATTTTATTGTCCTTACTGGGCATAGAGGTGACCTCATTTAAACACCTTTCAGTGATTTTGTCATTCCTTCTTGACATTTTCCCCCATACATTTTGCTCATTAGTATATTATATATTAGTATATATTTTATATTAGTATATATTTTATATTAGTATATTTTGCTCTTAGTATAAGAAATAATTTATTTTACAGTGAAAACAGGCATTCAGTGGAACAGCCTTCACAGGAAGGTGGTACAGTTCCCATTATTTGGGATTTTCAATAGCCAACTGGACAGAGTGCTAGATAATCTCATCTAGACTTATTTTTTTCATTAAAGGTTGGAATAGAAGGTATTTCAAGATATTTATCCTTAGCAATGTGAGCTGCTCCATGATTCCCTGATGCTGTTTGTCACTCTTTCTAAGAACTGCTGGTTACTCTTCCACTGCTACCCAGTATTCTTACAAAGCCCTCCTAATGAGATTGGACATGCCATTGGCAAAAATAGAGAGGTATATTCTACCTCACAAGTAGAAGCTGACCTGAAAATAGGATCCCATCATCCCTTCTGTCAGCATGAGTTCTGCAGCCATATGAGTGCAGTCCAGACTCAGTGGTGTATTTTTAACACGAGCAACCTGGCTCCAGGGATGGTCTGTGAATGTCGCATAAGCCAAACGAAGTCTTTCTCACTGATGTTTGGGAGGTTTCTAAGAACTTAATTTGGTTCATTTTTCTGATTAGAAGATTTAGATATAATAAGGAAAGAAGAATCAAAAGAAAAAATATCACAGCCTGTGTATTTTCCATACTAAAAGGGTTAATAAGATTACTAATTAGTAATAAATAAGTAATAAGATTAGTACTGGTACTTGATATTTCAAAAGTTGGAGTAAATACACAAAATATGCAGATCCAAACACTAATTTCTTTGCTTATCTGCCACATTTGGAACCATCCCTGAGTTATACAACATTTCTTAAAATTAAAATATTTCTAAATACATAAAGCAGCTTGCAGAGGCCGAATATAATTTTTTATAAATTGCCGTCGAAAAAACACAACCATATGGATCTGGCTTTTTTACAATATCTTTTACTGAGCCAGCTCTCTTTAAAAAAGAATTAGAACAATAATAACAACAAGGAATGTTGTCAGTTTTTAAATGTTTTGACCCAAAAGCATTTAACATGGGTTTATCTGATGTATTATAAATGAGAAAAGCATTGAATTGATCCCATTGCCTTAGAGTTCTGGTTACATTTTGAAAGTGTGTTTTTGACATTTCTGTGATAAGTGCACGCCTTCTAGGAGATTAAGAGAAAGAAAAATTTTTGATTACATCTATGTTACTGTCATTTTTCAGTTATTGTCAATAAAATGAAGTCTGTGTCTGTTACTGACTGAAAAACATAACACTTACTTTAGAAGGTCTGCATTCATTGCAAAAGTACAGAGCAAAACTGCTGATTATTTAGCTGACAGTGTTTTTATGTAACTGAAAAGGTGCTCATTGAAAAATGTTAAATTGATTTAGAAACATGGGGCTGAATTACCAAGTAAAATTATGAATAATTAAGGGAGTATCTTGCATTCAAGATGAAATGTAGTTTCTTTTAAATGAAATGGGGTCTTTGCTAGTTGCAAGAATGAGGCAACATTTCATCCTTATGGGTCCAACTACCACCAAAATGATTTAGACAAGAACCCTGAGTACTTCTGTGATGTCTTCATAGAAATCTACCACCTGAAGATTACTTTTTCACAATATAAAGCCTAAAACATAAGCAGCAAAATTGCTTCATCACCTTACCTATTTAATAAATGGTAAGGTAATGGAGCAGTTTATACTGAGTGCCATCACACAGCACTTAGAGGATGGCCAGGGTATCAGACCCAGCCAGCATGGGTTTAGGAGGGGAAGGTCATGTTTGACCAACCTGATCTCCTTTTGTGACCAAGTGACCTGCCTGGTGGATGCTGCATGGGCTGTGGCTGTTGTGTACCTGGACTTCAGCAAGGCCTTTGGCACTGCCTCCCACAGCACACTCCTGGAAAAGCTGCAGCCTTGGACAGGAGCACTCTGTGCTGGGTTAAGAACTGGCTGGATGGCTGGGCCCAGAGAGTGGTGAATGGTGCTGCAAACAGCTGGGATCAGTCACCAGTGCTGTCCCCCAGGGGTCTGTGCTGGGGCCAGTCCTGCTCAATATTTTTACTGACAACATGGATGAGGGTACTGAGTCCTTCATTAGTAAATCTGCAGATGACACTAAGCTGGGAGTGTATGCCAATCTGCTGGAAGATATGAGGGTACTGGGGGTACTGGTAGAGCTGGCTGAACATGAGCCAGCAGTGTGCCCTGGTGGCCAAGAAGGCCAATGGCCCCTGGCCTGGATCAGGAACAGTGTGGCCAGCAGGAGCAGGGAGGTCATTCTTCCCCTGTGTACTCAGCACTGGTGAGGCCACACCTTGAGTGCTGTGCCCAGTTCTGGGCCCCTCAGTTTAGGAAGGACCTTGAGATGTTTGAGGGTGTCCAGAGGAGGCAACAAGGCTGATGAGGGGCTTGGAACACAAACCCTGTGAGGAGCAGGGAGCTGGGGTGTTTTAGCCTGGAGAAAAGGAGGTGACTTTATCACTCTCCACAGCTACCTGAGAGGTGTTTGTAGTCAGGTGAGGTTGGTCTCTTTCTGCAGGCAGCAACTGACAGAACAAAAAGACATATGAGAGTCTTGAGCTGCACCAAGGGAAATATAGGTGGTGGAGTCACCATCCCTGAATGTGTTTAAAAAAAGTCTGGACGAGGCACTTGATGCCATGGTCTAGTTGAGGTGTTAGGGCATGGGTTGGACTCCATGATCTTGAAGGTCTCTTCCAACCTAGTCATTCTGTGATTCTATGTAAATAGGTACAATTTGAAGGATTTTTATCCTGTGCTTCCTTTTTTTTCCTTTGGTTTCTCTCAACTTGTTTAATGTTTGTGATCATATGCATATTTGTAGATTTTTTGCTAAACTTGAAACTTAAATCTGCTTCCTTTCTCATGTGTCTTCTTCATTAGAAGCGTGAATGGCAGAGGATTGCAGTGTGCTTTGTGACCCAACACAGCACTGCACCATGCTCTGCAAAAATGAGACTTAAATGAGATCTGAGTTCAGATCCTTGATACTGTTTTGGGGGGCTATAATCAAGATAAAGATGAAATATACTTGCATGTCCTTTAAGAGACATAGGTCTTACTCTGCAGACCCTGCACTTAATGTGTATCAGCTATTGTGGAAATAATATGGGTCTGCAGTAACTAATGTTTCCTGCAAAGAGTTACGGATTGCATAAAAGCTGAGTTATAAATCTTGAATTTGTCTGAAAACAAACATTGTTTCTATTTCAGTCACAGAGAGAACTTAGTAATGATAAGCCCTAGTCTCATCAAAATTCATTTTCTGTCTCTCTTGCTGTGGAGCCTCCACTGCCATCTGGTATATTTTATTTTCTTCCTCTTCAGATGCATATTCTTGAGAGCCAGCTGCTATACAGCCCTCAGTCTCTCAATGTCTTTCTCCAAAACTCCCAGGCTTCATTTATGCCATCTAGTCTGTTCACTACTGAGGAGTCTTTACTTATATGGGCTCACAGAAGCCAGTATCAGAGGTTGTCATCTTGACTGAAATGATAGGTTCTTAAGCCTGGTATTATTCAAGCTAAACATGAACCAGGTGAATGAGCAAAAAATCAAAACTCAGGCATTTATGAAAGACTTATTTGGACTTTATTCATCTCTTATTAGTTCTGCATGAATAAAGGAACGATCTTTGCAGCTTTTCCAAAAAGTCATTTTGGACACCAAATGTTCTACATCAACTATTAGCGGATATTCAGCGACTGGTAGAATTGCTAAGAAGTAGATTTTAATTTACAATATCAAATTAACTTCCACTGATTTACCATGCAAATAAGAAATCCTAAGTCATTTGGCCTGTTGCTTTTGTCCCTTCTCTCCACACACATACATTTTACAGCAGTGGTAGTTGCAGAGGCACTTAAGCCTGGATACCAGATGTCATTCCCATGCTGATGACACTACGTAATGGACTTGGCACAGCACCTCAGGAAATTAGATCACCATTGCAAGCTGATTTGGGGTATTTCACAAGTGCTTGATGAGTAATAAGTCAGTGCTAAATTTTGAGGAAAAGTTATAAAATTCTTCTTTAATTCCAAAATCAAATCATTAGTTCTAATTCTGCTTTTAGTTAATGCATATATTGATGATTTTTTAAAAACTATTCTATTTCCTTAAATAGTCTGTTGTTTGTCCATCTAAATTACATTTTACCTGGCTTGAAGTAGGGAATTTCAATGTGGAAATTATATCTGAATGCATTATCACTCAAGAACAACTATTGCTGTCCATGTAATCACTAGAAACTGATTTTCTGAGCAAATTCAAATAAAAAGCTTCAGATCTAGAAATCACATACCTATTAATAGAGAGAGTATTCTTACTCTCTGAAACCTATTACAGTGATTTAAAGACTTTTTAAGGTAATATCCACTGCACACCAAGAATAGTTTTTTACAGTCTTAAAGATGTCTGGGCCATGTGTGCTCTCCTTCAGATGTGGGAAGTGATGCACTTCAAAAGTCCCTCATCTATGAACAGATCTGCAGGATTCCTGTTTAATCTTTTTAAATTTTCAGTGCAGTACATGCAGACATTCCTGGTCTCTGCTTCAGAACTTCTTATGTCATGTTGAATGAGGACAAGTTTCCAATGACTGTTCCTTCTGTGTTAAAGTTGGTTTTAATTGTTTTACTGGATGTGTTGACTAAAACTGGTTTTCTTGGTAGTGGTATATCTCATCATCTTATGGTATATGTATTAATGACTTGCATATGTTTAAGTCAAAAGAGCTCTTAGTTCATGGGGTATTTCAATGAAGTAGTGGTAAAATTGCAGAAACTTTATTAATGCAGATAATTTTCTGTATTTTCACAGAGAATTCTAACCCATATAATTTTACAAAATAAAATTATTAATGTAACTGCAGGACATTTTTTTCTTATTTTATTTGTTTGCTAGTAGACATTTTCTCTGATTATGTCAATCATTGCATTCACGAATCATAATATAATTAAATTTGTAATGATAAATTTTCCTGTTGAATATTGAATTTGGTGGTTACAATTACACTACTCAGGCAGAGAATATTTCCATACTTAATACAAAATTTATTTTGAGTATTATTTTCATTATTTTAAATAA
This sequence comes from Muscicapa striata striata, assembly GCA_030060385.1. Classification (NCBI taxonomy): domain Eukaryota; kingdom Metazoa; phylum Chordata; class Aves; order Passeriformes; family Muscicapidae; genus Muscicapa; species Muscicapa striata. The sequence goes on from JAREIS010000435.1 coordinate 310,540, forward strand.
ATTATAATTTTTTTACAATGGCATAAGAATACCTTTAATAATGATGCTATCTGAAAAGCATTAGAAAGAAAGAAAGGAGGAAAAATATGCAAAAAAAGTAGCAGGCCAAAGCATCTACACTGAAAGTAAGGGGATAGTGGGTTGACAAGAAAAAAATCTATGTATTGGTATAAATAATTCTCATTCAGAGGGATTTGCTATCTCATTTACAATCCCAATTTTGTCTACTCTCATCAAAGCTACAATAGAGGAATGAAAACTAAAAGGAATTATGTCCAAAGTAAAACTGATAATTCTGCATATGTCTTTACAGAAAAATGGTAATAATAAATAAATCGAAACAGGAATAAACTACAAATTTCTTAGAGGAATTACACCTTAGTCATGCTACAGGGAATATGGCAATGCAGAATATATCTGCATTAGAAGTATGTAGTAAGAACAAAGAATCCTCTTTTGGCACAATCATAGTATTTACAGGAGAAGGTTGAGAATTGCATTGAGAATTGGACCTATATGTGATGAGTATAGAAAGACACTATGGCACTGAAAAAACCTTACAACAGGGGAAAGGCTTTTTATAAGCTAAGGTAGCAGAATATTGAAATATGAAATAATGAAATATCAGTACGTAATATTGATGCATATTCAAGAAAAAGTAAATGTTTTCTTAAGAAGTCAAGCTCCTTAAAAATATAAGCTTTAAAAACTGTTTTTAGAAATTGAAAGTGGGTTTGAGATTCTATCATGTCAGCCTGTGTCTTTTACTGGTCAATGTCATAGAAACTATGATTATAATTGCAATGACACACTTTCTTTTTTTTTTTTTTTTTCTTGTTTTCTTAGCTAAAATCAGTCTGAAATTACTCTGTAGAAGTTTATTGGAGGGTCCTGGAATATAAAGGCCCTTGGGAGTCTTCTTTAGGCAATCAACAAGCTCAGAACAATAAAAAAGTGACACTATTCCACAGTGGATCAAACATTTTCTGAGCTTGCCTTGTCCTTCAGTTTCAAAAGGTACCCATAACCTTATTTCAAACTTCATCCTTCTGTGAATATTTAAAACTTGCACACCACAGTTATCAAATCCTACTGGTCAGGAAGGCATCCACTGCAGGTTTGCTGTTATGAAAAGTACATTAACTGTCTCATCTAGCTGAATTAATTTCCATTTTTGGTTCACAGTTTTCTTATGGAGGAGGGAAATTTTTTTCTTTATTAATGTATTAATTTTTCTTTTTATTAAGAAAATATATTAAGGGGACTAATTATGAAAGATATTCTGGCTATCCTTCTGGTTAGCTGCCTGGAGAGTGCTGAGGAACAGCACAAGTATTTACAGGAGAGAGTTTGAGGCAATCCTCTAATAGTTGTGACAGAAGATTATTTGGACGCAAGTGCATAGTTACAATAGATTTTCTGTCTATCACATGAGACCAGTTCTTTCAAGAATCATTAATTTTCATAGCATTCAGACTTTTAGAAACAGTTCACCAAGCACTGAAGAAAAAGGTTTTTATAAGACTAAGTTCATACAAGCTCTAAGGCTTTTATCACTAATTAAACAGATACATGCAGGTTGAAGGTTATCATGAATGATTGAGTTATTATTTTCTTCCCCACCACACATCTCTCTTCTCTTTTCTCTCTTCTCTCTCTCTCTTCTCTTCTCTTCTCTCTTCTCTTCTCTTCTCTTCTCTTCTCTTCTCTTCTCTTCTCTTCTCTTCTCTTCTCTTCTCTTCTCTTCTCTTCTCTTCTCTTCTCTTCTCTTCTTTTTTTTTTTGTTTTTTTGTTGTTTTTTTTTCTTCCATGAGTAAATACAATGCTTCAGCATGATAAGTAAATTGCTGGACATGTAAAATTTTGTTACCTTGACTACTGCAGCAACTTACTTTATAACCTTTTGTTTCTGTTATTGCAGTCCTCACCTTCATCTGGCAACTGTCACTAAAATAATTTTCCTTTGTCAGTGCTCAGAGGATATCATTCCATGGCCCTGTAGCTCCCTGCATTGCTGTCTTATCTTTTGAATCACAGCTATATGTTTTATCTCAACTGACAAGGCCTTTTAGAAATAGCTTACATTTCCATTTTGGATAATTAGGTGCCTGATTCAAGTTTACTTTTCTCTGGGTCACCTTTCCCAGACATAGTTATTATGAAGTATTCATCTCATGATGAACTCAGTCCCCGGTAGCTGTGAGATGGAAAAACACAGGGCATCTTTACTGTGTGCTCTACCCTATGCTTTACTATATGAAGCAGAAGAAATTCCAGGAGTTGAAGTAAATCAGCATACAGCCGTGTAGTTACTGATTTTGCTGATTCCTTGACTAACAATACTAGTGAAAAGGAAATATTTGTGACAAAAACTTAATGTTTTTCTTATTATGATAGCAACAAGAAAAAGGGACGTTTCTTTCTAATGCAGCAAGTTTTGGTTTTTTTCAGTTATACAGTTGCAACACAGGTACAGCACTCTTTATTTTTAACTGGGGGAAAAAAACCCACTATGTTGAAAAGAAGCATTTTGCATTTTCCTTCTCATCCATTTTTGTTTGTTTTTTTTTTTTTCTGACTTATCCATTGCAACATGTAATAGGAATTTTCAAGTAGTCACATTTTTTTTCTGAAAGAGTTAAAACCAGATCCATAGTTAGTTTTAATCTGTATGGAAGTTTTGCCTGAAGATCTGACTCTGCATGAAGCTCTTCTCCCTGGTAATGACACTTAACACTGCCGTGCAGACAGGAGTACTGTTCCACCATCTCAGAGTAGTGTGATTTAACTTTGTTTTACAGGTCCATGCAAGCTCAGCAGTCACAGGAAGACATAAGCACCTTGCTCAGTTGTTCATTTACCACCCCTCTTTCAGTTTGGATTTTTCTCTTTACTTAAACAATCTTTTGGGTGTCTTATACCATCCCCCAGGATCTCATAGCCTTTCATAATACTTTGTCTTGAAGAATGACTAGAGGTCCTTTGGCCATAAACCCATATTGAGTATTTGACAAAATAAGAGCCCAACCTACAGGCTAAATTCCTTCTCTGAGGCTGTTTTGAGTACATCTGTCAGGAACTTTTGCTATTTGCTTTTTCTAAAAGAGATAGAGATTTCAGCTGAGAGATAGAAAACATTTGACAAAGTTCACTCATGTTACAAATAGATAAGCAAAGAATCATTAAAACAATTTCAGGATTAGACATTTTGGAAGCAATATCTAATCTTAGAAAGTAAATTACAATGGAATCCGAGATGACACAGATGAATTGATTTTCATACAGTTATATCAGCATGGGAATTTAGACAAATGATAACATCAGAAGACAATTTACAACTTAAAAAATACTTTTCTTGATAGTAACACACTTGAGGTTTAGGAGTCAAATGAGGTGAACCAGGCAGATATAGGAAGATTTTCTATTGCTTTTTGGAGGTTGCCTTTTTTTTTTTTTTTTTTTTTTTTTTTTTTCACTTTTTGCAATTGGAAGCAAGTGGAACAACTCCAGAAGAAGTTTTAAAATAAAAATGAATTTGACAATCTTTTCCTACAGCATTTGACATAACAGAGCAAACTATGGAACAACAAGCAAATCCTACCTGATAACTCGGAGAAGATTAAGGGGGAAAAAAAACCCACAAAGCAAATTTTGGCATTTCCAGAAAAGGGAATTGTTAACTCATTAACTTAAAATTTAACCAGTCCAAAGGTGGTTTCTTCTAGACCAAGCAATGATAATAAATCACTATTCTAGCTGCTGTCCCCCAGTACCCTGCTGGAAATTATTGCCACCACTGGTCTGTCAGGAGCTTAGTTCATAAGTATACCCTGTAATGAGCTTCAGGCAAGAACAGTCAGACAAGCTGAAACCACCAAAATTCAGTGCTTAGGGAAGCCTGCCTGATTTTTGCCTGAAGCAAATGAAAGAGACTTGCTGTTCTCCTGGAAATCATGAAGAACTGGAAGTAATCACTTCCACTGGCACATCTGTGTCAACTGGCAACACATTTATCTAGTGTTGGAAGGGAGCTTGATTCTGCTTCTCTTGCTCTGACAAAGTAATCCCATATTATGCAAATATTTTCATGAACTGAGATGGCACTGTGTCTTTAGACGTTTTGCTTGATAGCACAGTCACCTTTACATAACTGCTGTCTTGTGAGCTATCCTGAAGATGTCAGTTATCAGAAACCTGGATCAGAAATTTGACTCTTCAGTAATAGGGTCAAAATTGTTAGTCAGACATTAACAAAAAAAATGAAATCAGGACAACTTTCAGATATTAGGGTGATAGTAGGATTCAGAAAGTGCATACAAATCTTCTTTTTATTGGATTTCCACTTTTACTGACAGTGTATATGGCATAGGTTAAATAGATTAGTCTGACCCACCACAGATAGATGCAGAAAGCCCTGTGACCTTCAGTTTATGGCAGGACGAAGAATATTGCATATTATGGGCCTCTTTGGTGGAGTCAGCTAAGATTTCTGGAACTTAAAGGAATTCCTGTTTATTTTAAATAAAAAGACCAAGTCTATTTTTATTTAGTATTGTAATTAAACCAAGTGAATTGCATGGCACGTGGACATGAGAGAGACAATGAAACCGAGTAAATACTCAAGACCCTGACTAAACAGAAAATTTTAGGATTGTAGGATAATTTCTCTTGGAAGAGATCTCAAGGGACTTGAGACAAGTCCAGTCTCTTGCTCACAGCAGGGTCACACAGCTGACCACAGCAGATTGCTCAGGGTTTCATCTGGTCAGCATTTGGAAACCTCCAAAGAGGGATACTGCTCAAAGTGTCAGGGCCATTTTCACCACTGCCCTACTGCCCTTATGGGGCAAGAAAGCGTAGCCTTTTATCCAGCCTGAGCCTCTCTGGGTTCACCTTGTGCACATTGCCTCTCTGGCTCCCTTCACAGCTGTCCAGAGTCCACTGTCTCCTCAGTGACATCCCTGTTGGCACGGGGGTGCAGTTAGGCATCCCTAAAGCCAGCTCTGCTCCAGGCTGGCTGGGCCCTGCCACTCCAGCTGGATGTCTATGCTCAGCTTCATGGCTTTTTGGACCTGAGGGCATGGAGCTGGAACACTTCACCTCCCTCAGGCTGTTGGGTCCAGTCTGATTTCCTCTAATGTTAGGCTGTGAAAAAAATTTACTACAAGAAGTGGTGAACATTGTGTTACTGAAAATGAATTACAGGGAACCATTTGCTGCATCAGGAAGGCGATTTGATAACATAACAAGCCTTTACACAAGCCACAAAAATTTTGTTTTGGGCAGTAATATGCACTTGTATTTGTGATTTTTATTTACAAATCTTTGGTTTTTAAAAGGAAGAAGATTGACCTAATAGTAGAAAATTTGTGCATCATATATTGATATAAGTCAACAAAGCTCTCTTAAATCCCATATATATATATTAGACAACATTTCAATGACATTTGTATTGATGTGATCTTTGATCAAATCCAGGCAAGTGGAGGTATGAGAGCAAGAAAATGTGCTATTTGATAGGCAGACAAGTGGATTGCATTTTTCTCCTGGTTTCTAATCTTAAATAATTGAAAGGGAAGCGAGAGCATTGCAATTGCTGATTTTTATATATTCTGTATCTCAATGAATAGATCTAAAAATATATACACTAAAAAAAGAATACAAGCTTACTTACCATGCCCTCTAATTTCTTCATGTTCACTCTACCATGAAGACATTGAAAGGGATTTTTTCAATGCCTACTTTGAATAGCAGGATGTGTTCTGCCATGTGAAGTGCATCTCTGAAACACGGGAAACTAAAACTGCAATGGATTAAATTGTACCCTGAAATCAAATACTACTGACCTAATTAACAAGTTGAATTAAGAATCATCAAGTATTCATCAAGAAGATTTTCCTTTTCATTAATCTCTCTAATCACGAAATCCTCTGAGTGCCAACCAAGTTCCTTGGTCATATCAAACATTATGAGGATAATTAAACTAAAGCAAGATCTGAAATTCTTTTAAGTATTCACTCATTCCAAAGTGATAAAACCTAGAAGTACCAATGTTTCACAGTAAAAGGGTTTCTACATTTCCTAGTAAAACTTATGGGCCACAAACTGAATGTGTCCAAAATTCAATTTCCTCCACTACTTGGCAGAGATATTAGAACCTCCCATCTGATAGATACGGGTTTTGCCTGGGCAATAAGGCTATTCATGTTCTCTAATAGCTAAAGAATGTCTTACTGCCAGATCAAGATGCAATCTCTATGCTGTAATATTGTTATAAGTCAAAATTATATTAGATATCTATATTCAGACATATGTGTTCACTCTGTCTTTCATTCTTGTTTCCAACAACCATATGTGAATTTCCAGGTTCCACAGGTTGCATGAAAAAGCATTCCTTGGTGTCCTAGAAAACAGAAATTGTTTTTTCAAAACCATTCTTCTGTGCACTCAAATTTATGAAATAAATCACGAACTAATGTGAGAAAAACAAACCTTACAATGAGCCATTTCTTTCCTAATTTCTCAAAGGACCTAGACATGATAAAAAACCTGCAAGGTTTCCTTCTTTACTGTGTCAGCTGTGTTTTCAAATACAAATCTTACTGTCTAACCCTGTCCAGCAGAAGATACTAAAGAGTTCCAGTGCGTACTTCCCCTCACACACACCCTCTCTTCCTTTCAGGTGTCTCTCTTGGGCAACATGATTTGTCCTAATATAGGAAAACTAGGTCAGAATGATGGTAATATAAAAATATTAATTAATACATTCTGGAGATGGCAAGCTGTGATGATTGGCATTGACTTTGGTACACATTGGTCTGCAAAAGAATGTTAAAGGCTACAAAAGACTGGGCCAATGGGGCAAACTGGTCTCCTGAGATTGTAGGCAGTATTTCTGTGTGCATCAACCCCTGGCAGGAATGCCTGAAGGGTATGTCCAGCCTGAGCACTGTGAACACTTACTTTTGGACCACTGAGTAAAATCTCTAGGGTCTGGTCACATACAGTGACAAAATCCTTAAGTAGTTTCAACATAGAATCATTAAGGTTGGAAAAGACCTCTAAGATCATCGAGTCCAACCTTTGAATAAGCACTACCATATCAACTAAACCACAGCAGTAAGCATCACATCAAATTGTTTTTTAAACACCTTCAGGGATGGTGACTCCATCACCTCCCTGGGCAGTCTGTTCTGGTCCTTGACAACCCTTTCAGTGAAGAAATTATTCCTAATATCCAGCCTAAACCTCCTCCAGCACAACTTGAGGCCATTTCCACTTGTCTTGTCACTTGTGACTTTGGACAAAAGACCAACACCCACCTGGCTACCACCTCCTTTCAGGTGGTTGTAGAAAGCAATAATGTCTCCCCAAACCTCTTTTCTCCAGGCTGAACAACCTTTGCTCTCTCAGCTGCTCCTCACAGGACCTGTGCTCCAGACCCCTCCTCAGCTCCATTGCCCTTCTCTGGACACTCCCCAGCACCTCAAAGTCTTTCTTGAGAAGAGACATACAAAACTGAACACAGGATTCAAGATGTAGCCACAGCAGGGCTGAATAAGGGAATAATCCCTTCATTAACGCTGACTTGATCTTTTAAAGGTGAATTTAGGATAGGTTGATCTCAGTGGTCAGTAAAACTAAATGAAATGTCTTATAAAATATGCAAGTAAAAACAAAATAAAATCAGATTTACGTTTAAGAGGAAAATTTAATATTGTCTATTTCCTTATTTCTAAAAAAATTGACTCAGAAGTGGTTTTTCAATTATGTCATGCTCAAATAATTATGTGTAAGTAATAGGCCTGTATTTTTTTTCTAATGCCACTTCCATTTCATAGAAACAACACTGCACTCCATACACAATGTTCCTACATTAAGAAAACTAACTGTTAGGTCTGCTTTCAGCAAAGTCCAACATCTTTGGCAATGTCCTCTTAAAGTAGCTATTAGTATACTAATATATTAATGTAAATACAATTTGCATTTTATAATATAAATACTAAATGAAGGTCACATTTTTATTTTTCACAGTTTTGGCTACATTTTCCATTTGGTATGTCAGTAAGTCATAAGTTAAAACTGTTTCCAGTCAGGACATGTGAATAAGTATTATAGGCAATGCTTAAATTTATACACATTTTAAAAAGTCATTAAACATCTAATACAAGCCTTGGATCAGATACATTAATGCATGTCATGGTATCTTTCTTTTTTAAGTAACAAGGCAGATGTGAACTAACTAGGATATTGTGCTTAATATTATATCTTCATGCATACAGTAAGCCTGGAGCTTCTGTCTTGGCTCATCTAGCAATTTCTGTGTGATAGAATGTAAAATTTGTATGTGGTAGTATATATGTGTGTAATTTAACATGAATATGTATATGTGCATTTGCGTATGCATATAAAAGTATATTGTAATCAGAGCTTTATTTTTCACCCAAATTAGAAATATTAGTCTTCTGAGTTTCATTCACCTTTTGCTTCTCCCCTGACCATAGATCAAAAGAATAAGAAATGGAGAAGATATATCAGTTCAAGTACTTCAAACCCTCGGGACCAATGCAGGATTGTTGCCTACACTATATCTCATGCTACCTCTTCTCATTATAAATGTCTCAAGTGACAGAGTTTGAATATTTCCCTTGCAAATTTGTTAAATAAATTAAAATCTATAACTGGCAAGTAGTTTTCTTCAGATATAGTATTTTTTCTCTCTTTAATATCAGTTTTATTCCTGGTAATCACACATAGCACACCTACAGTTCACTCTTACTATCTCTAACTACTCATATATTTCAAAAAATGTACTTTCCACTAAGCAGGCTATGTTATTTCACTTGTTAAATTTCCCATTTCTGAGATCTTTGCTATTTACTACCTTTTAATATAGACTTGGTTCATATGAGTGTGAGTGAACAATTATATTGATTGAAGAAAATGGAAAAATTACATGACTTAGTGGAACTGTAGGCTTGAATACATTTTTCTAATTTTTGTCCCAGGTTTACAACAAACCCTGGTATGATCCAATTGAATACATAATGTGAATTAGAAGCTGTAGATAACAAAACTCCACAAAAAGTATCTTCTATAACTCACTCCTGGTATCAGTCTTTCAACTCTGTTTATTGTGACTCTTTTTGCTGTTGACATCTATTTACAATCTGAGAGCTTCATAAATAATGTTTCATTCTCTTATCAGCACTCATCTCCCTCTGGAAAAAAAAAAGATCATAATTAAAAAATCTTCAGTGGTTATAAATCTGATTTTATAGATTTATCTGTGTTGTTATTCAAATTTTAGTTAATTCTGAGTTGGTTTAGTTAGAAAATTTCTTCATGCTCATGAATTGCGTGTTGCTAAATACTATTTTATTGCTAAACAAATTAATCCTCTACAACATTTGGAGCTACAAAACATGTGATTATTATTTTAGCAGGAAGCCAGAGGTTTTGAATTAATTTAACAGTATATGTCTCAGAAACTGCTGATCCCTGTCTGGACCTGTATGGTCTCGAGTTAATTTTAGGCTATCTACTCTGAAATAGCAAACTTTTTACTTGTGACAGGAACAATATGTGACTTTTTTAGCATTATTTTAGGGGTTTTTTGTGATTGCAAAGTTTTACCCTAAAACTTATACAGGCTATTGCAGTGTTTCCTGGTAATTGACTGTGTGGAATAATAGGGAAAGAAGCATTAACAATAGATCAGTTGAAAATTTAAAAATCACCAATAGCAGTCAAAGAGAAAGAATCCTTCATCTTCAAGTCATAATACTCCCAGTGAAGGACTTTGCATTTTGACAAACCTCTATAAAAACAGAAAAGAAAGATGAGTACAAAAGAAAGGGACTGTTACTCAAAAATTGATGCAAATGCTTTTTAGTTGCATTTTAATAGAAATTAGAATTGTTTGTTTTGTTTAGTATTTCCTCCCCCCTTGAAATGTTGCTATCATAAATGTACTAATGTAAGGCAAACATCAATTTTTCACCATGTTTTGAGGGTAAGACTATTATAGGTGGCTCTAAATGTCCTAAGAAATGTAGGGGGAAAGGATATTTTTATCCTAGCCACAAGACAGAGATTAACTAGGATAATAAACTAAAATAACAGTACTGGAATATCATTGTGCCTCTCTCCATTGCCTGCCATAGTGACAGCTGCAGAGCCCCAGCTCTAGCCTCATTAGCAGTAGTCTCTGAAACCCCAAGTTTTCAGGACTCTGGCATAAACAAGCTAGGCAGCAGGCTTGTGGCTGTTTTCCTGCCCTTGATTGTATGCTGTTCTCCACATCTGCTTGCATTTTTTGTGCCAGTGGAGAGCCCTAGGTATTTCTCATCCACTTCCCAACTTCTACCCCACCCCCCTGCATCCTTGACATTTTCTGAATTTTCTGTAAGGGCTGTCACTTGAAGGGTCACACAGTGCTTATCAAAGTTCCTGAATTCATCCATATTCATCAAGTCTCCAGGTGACCATAGCTCTTTCCCAGTCTGATCTCTCTATCTGTGCATTTGTTTTATTTGAATTTACAACTTTATGAAAAATTCTCTTCCTGGCCCTTCTTTAATAATTTTATAGACTGATAAATATCTTCATTAATACTCTGGATGAAATCGTATAAACCTATGGAATCAATACATGCTTCCAAGACTAATAAGCAGAGATTTTTTCTTGTTATGATATTGTTACTGGTGGGCTGTCCTTTAAGAGGAGGTAAGATGTCAGTTCTTTCCTCTTTTCTAAGTTTCTTTTTATAACTTTGTCTTCTGAGCTAAGAAGTCACAATTCAGAGAGAAGAATTAGAGAAGTGATTGTTGAATGCAGATGAAAATATTTTATCTTTTAATAGAAAGAAAATCTGACTTTCCTATCTCCTGAACATTGCTTTCTTTAGGGTTTCTCTGGCTACATGGAAAATACATGGTCCTAGGATGCTATCTAACTCCAAATTGTGGTTGTCCATCTTGGTCACATGTAAGGATGAGACCTACATGAAGAAAATTTCACTTCTAATTCCTCCCTTCACATATTTCAGCCTTCCAAATGAAAAAAAAAAAAAAAAAAAAAAAAAAAACAAAAAAAAAAATTGTGAACGTGGATGGTGAAGTGATGAGCTGCAGTGTGTTTGTGCTGGGGACATGTGGAGCAGGGAGGGGGAGGGGAGCCCAGCCCCACAGGGGAGCCTCTTGAAGACCATGAGGGCTGAAACAAGAGAACAGTGCCCTCTCTGGGAGCCTCCCCTGAGGCTGCAGGGACCAGTCAGAAACCTGGGTTGGTGATTGACAGCCCAGGAAACCAATTGGAAGGTTGTTTCGCTTTCACAAATCATAGGGAAGAAGGTTAGCTCTGGTCTTTTGCCTTCCGGTCGGGCAGGTGAGAGGAGCCTGCCGGGCTCCGGGGCCCCGGCATGGGGCACGGCCTGGCCCCACACGGCCCAAGCCCCGGGAAAGCCCCGGGGTGGACCCAGCCCAGCCCCGGCTGGCCCCAGTCCCGGGTGGCCTTGGGGTGGACCTGGCTCAGCCCGGCCCAGCCTGGCCTGGCTGGGCTCGGCTCCCCAGTTCCTGCTCGGCCCGGTTTTTCCTTCTCCATGCAGCATGGCCGAGCGGGGGATGGCAGAGCTACCAAAGCTCTCCTTTCCCCGACTTCTGAGAAGAGAGGCTCCAGCCAAGCACGCGGCAGAAGGAGGTTCAGCCGTCTACACGTGGTCCCCTTTGTGGCCATGTTTTTCCCAGTGTGGCTTCAGCCTGGCTCTTTACTTTCTGGATACAAGTTTAACTATTAGTGCCTGGGTGAGACTCTAGATCTCCTGAGCTTCCCGGAACTAAAAGAATAAAGCAAGAAGAATTACAGAAGTCAGTGGAATGAAGACAAGGTTCCTGATAGAAGAGATTGAAAAGATGCCACTGATAAGTAGCTGAAAACTTTTTTTTTTTTTTTTTTTTTTTGGTGGGTTCTAGGAGATTGTGACTTTACTAAAATTCCTTTAAACTGTGGAATATACCTGGGGAGGTAAGTTGCTTGACATGAAGACTTTTTTTTTTTGCCTCGGGGAAATGAAGCTCTCTCTGTTTTGGGACTGGAATATTGAACAGAGACATTTGATGAAGAATGAGATAAAGAGACTTGTGTTTTCAGCAGCCTGCCTTTAAAATAGTACCCCATGTGTTTCAGCAACCCATAACACAGCTCTGGAAGGACTGTGAGAATGGGAGGAAAACCCATAATTTGTAATTTCTGGGTGGATGCAAATTATGAGAGTGAGACACTCCCTAAGCCTAAACTTAAAAAAGGACTTTTCTCTCTAGAGTGAACTGAAATGATTATTTAAGTAGATAACTGACTGAACTGTTTTTCTGTATGTTGCTGGTATGACAAAAGGGGGAGGAGGGAACAATCTAGAAATCTCATTCTGAATTGTTTTGTGTTATTAATAAATTTGTTTTTATACCCATCTAAGTTTTAAGCCTTTGTCTTTATTCCTAAATCCTATCCCCAAGAGAAATTAAATATATTGAAATTGTCACACCGTGACAGTGTTTCAGGAAAAACCTGTAGTAAAACTTAGAATAATGTCACAAAAAGCAAATATTAGAGCACTTCCTCAAGTTCTTGGACTGAAACCTGAGCTTATGAACATGCTCATTGATCCATGTTTTATCCTTACATTGAAAGTAAATGTTAGGGCAGATTTTTGTTAACATTACTACTTATACTTGCTTTTATCAATATGAACCCACCTGAAAGCAAACACTGTTGACAATCAGAGGTTTTGGCCCATAAACCCCTTATGAAACTGCAACTTGTTTCACTTAGTTCAGCACTTTGAGACAGTTAGTGTGGGGGTTAGATGGTTAGGAGGGTTTTTGTAGATTATTTTATCTATCACTAGCAAGTAGTGATAGAAAAATGGCTGGTTAGCAGAGAGGCTGCTGTTAGCAACTGTAAAAAGGCTTGTTCAATCCTTGCTCCAGAAGGTCTTATGAAAGGAGGCAAAGCCAGATTAATGCACCTTGCTTCGCACATAGAACCAGAAAATCATCTTGGTTAGTAAAGACCCTAAAAATCTTTGAGCCCAACAGATAACCAAATACCTCCAGGGATGGTGATAGGAAAAGAGCAAATGCCCTCAAGATGCACATGAGGAGGTTTAGATTGGAGATTACATTGGATATTAGGAAAAAAAAAATCACTGAAATTATTAAGCATTGAAACAAGCTCCCCAGGGAAATAGTGAATCCAAGGTCTCTGGAAGTGTTCAAAAAACATGTGGATATAGCATTTGGGGATATGGTTTAATGGTGAACATGGCGGTGGTGCAGCATTGATGGTTGGACTTGATGATCTTAAAGGTCTTCAATGTTAACAATTCTGTGATTCTTTTTGATGAAAAATGATGCTAGACTTACAACTTAAAGAGATAAAAATGTTAAATTTGAGCAAGTGTTATTATTTTGTTTTAAAGAAGTTCTGTTTTCTTCCTTTATTTGAAAATCTGAAGAGATCAGGAGAATGTTTGTACAACTTGTCATTGTTTTTTTTGGTTGATTTGGTTTTTTTGTTTGTTTGGGGATTTTTGTTTGATTTTTTTTTTTAATTCCAGTTTTAATTCTCAGAAATCTATTTCCTAAGCAGACCAACAAAAATATAATGAAATATTTACATTACTTTTTTCTGAAGTCAAGCGTTAGAAATAAGGAAAAAAAATTAAAAAGTTAAAGTTTTTATATGGAAAAAGAATTTTGGTGAAAAACACTTTTTAGTGGTTCTGCCCCAAGTGTTCCTAAAATTTAAGTGAAATATTCGGTAATTATTTTCAGGAACAAATGTTTTCAAAAACATTTTCAAATTATTTTTACATCTTTTGTTATTGTATTCTGATGCTATTGGAATCACATACACTATTTATTCAAAAGTGAAAAGATGAAAACATGCTTTTCTAAACTGAGTCCTTAAAAGTTAACAAAAGAGGAAATATCTACTTTAATAATAACAATATAAATCAACAGTTGCAATCAGAGTATTTAGAAAGAGCTGCAGTACCACACTTTGCAGTATCAAATTTGTTCAGATTGCTTTATAGTATTTCAATTTCCATAACATTTTAGCCTGCTGTCTTTGTTTTTACTAGTTTGAATACATTCATTTTCAGCTGGTTTAAATTGGATACTTAAATTAATGCATTGTCAATTTGCTCTTATGGCAGAATGAAATTAAAGTAGGAAACATAGATGCGTTGTAATGATAATATAGTTTTAAAGATGCTCCTGATTGCCAAAAATACACATTGTCACTAGCCAAATAAACTTAATGACACTCACAAAGTAGTGTTGGTGAAGGCTATTAACAAGATGTTCTCTCTAAAAGTCAAATTGTTTTCAAGAAGAAATTATATTATTGAATTTAACTGGCTGAATGCACACCTATTACTTTTGCAAGTACTTTAGATAAGGCAGATACAAGAACAAGATGTAATAGTAACAATTAGTATTGCCACATTCTCAAACAATCGTTTCCTTGATATTTAAGTTTGAAGTACTTGGGGTAAAAAACAGAAAATAATAAAACACTTATATAGTGTTTCAACATTAATTTTATGAATGGAGAGGAAATCAGCAGGCAAGAAGCAAGAAGTCTGAAATTTAGTGTAAATTTTTTTATCATCAGGAAGCACGGCAATGTTTGTTAATAACTTGTCTGATGGCCTCTTGCTCGTGCCAAGTAGCTGCATGCAAAGCTCCTGGTAGCCATGCTGATGTACCAGCATAGCAGACATCACTGCTTCTCAGGTCTGAGCTTGTGCTCTTCATTACTGAATTGTTACCTCACAGTGAACCAGTGAAGCTACACAGCAAGTGGAGGGGTTTGTGTTTAAGAAGATCTTTGCTTCTTTTTAAGTTTCTGGGGGTTATTCCCAGTATCTAGTTGAAACCATTTGGATTATGTACTTGTTTTTAAATTTTGCCCTTCTAAATTTTAATTTTACCGGTATTGTAAAGGTCCTCACATATCTGCTAACTATAAGATTTTTAGGCTGCCATTCAAATTCTCAAGTCTAGGGTTGCAACCTTGTTTGAGTTAGAGATCATATATCGTAGAAAATTTTACATGCCTATTTCTTTCTAGGAGCATAAGCATCTCGTATTCTACTGTATGTGAAGGTCACATTGTGCCAATTCGTGTCAACAGAGAAAAAAAACTGCATGCCTAGCTGAATTGCGTGAAAACAAGGCAGTAAGAGTGTGGTGCAAAAGTCCCAGAGTAGGAGACAAAACACTAGCTTGGCATTTCCTCTGTTTTGGCTGTGCCCCTACACACATACTTGAAAAATGATGAAGGTGTCACTTTGCACACATCTTAGGAGTGGGCCACCTGGTATCACCTTTTCAAACCCAGTCCCAACTTTGCTGCAAAAGTATTAAAAACCACAACCCTAATAATTTGAGCTAGCATTTTCAAATTCAGGTTGGAGTCCCACTTGAGAGCTGTTAGAGGGCTGGGGATAGGTTGAGTGGCTGCTTTGCGCTTCTGGACGCGACATTGCTGGGAGCTGCAGTTCTGGCACTGACAATGCAGCACGATCTTGTGTTGCTAAGATCAATAAGAATGTGGACAAAATAAAACCCTGGAACCATGCTTTGACAAAGCAGTTCAATAGACACCTATTCTTTTTGACAGTGGAAAATACCATGTAACTGGTGTGGCTTATTTTTGTTTAGTAACTCAGCTACGATTCTTATAATTTTGCTTCTCCTGCTTAGAGATCATGTACTGTCTCTGTAATTTGAAAATAATTTACCTTTGAATTCCACAGAGCACTATGCACTCTTTCTCAAATTCTAACTTTCTTAATTCGTTTAACTAGAGAGAATCATCTTCCCCTGGAGACTAGTAGAAGACATCACTCTTTTCACATCAAACATTTTAATCATTATGATTGAAATTGTCACAAGTGCTTGCTGCTGAGAACGCGTCATTTTCCTATCTCTAAGTCTTTGTTACTTTAAGGAAATTCCCATGGGGTTTTTATTGATTTTTTTTTTGGGGTACATAACTTGGGGAAAATCACTGGTTCGAGTGGGGTATATGCATGCATGTGTGCATGTGTGTTGGTATTACACACAAGCAGCTGCTTCCATACATTGGAGTGCAGAAGGTATACTACAATAACTAGCAAGAATACACATATATATAAACATATGTATATAAACATATATATAAAAACATATATATATATATATCTAAATGTAGAAAAATGGGATTAAACTTCTTGAAATTTTAAATTCTAGACAAATCTGGCCTTTTTGGCCAACTGAGGCAGAAAAAAACCCCATAAATTTAATAAACTACTGATGCTATATAAATAACAGGAGACAGGGATGCTGGAAGAGATTTCTCAGTACAGATATTAAAACTCGTAATAAAAAGCCAAAAACTGATATTGCCCTTCAATTTACTTTTTTTTTTTTTGTATTTCTTATTTTTCCCACGAGAAAAATATTTTTAGCATTAAATTGTCTTATAATTCTAGATCAATAGTACATGCACGACATCAAACTTTTAATCATGCCCAAACCACATATAAAACTTTAAATTTTATTTGTTCAATGCAGATCTGTTCACAGCAGAGCAAGCATGAGATGATCTACAAAGATGAGTAAGGCAAGCGGGACTCAATTTTATGACAAATTAAAGTGAATTTATTTGAAGCACTGTGCTTGAGTGCTGTAATAACATGAGCTGACATTTCTAAATGACACAACCTATGTGGTTTCCAGTAGCATTTTATTCTTTTGAGTCAGATCTGGAAGAAGCAGAATAATTGCCTTGGGTATTGTTCCATACTCTCTGTCTTTTGGCCCAGAGCTAGTAGGTTTGATGGAAGTGTAGGGATCTGCACTGCACTGCAGTTTGTGATCTGCATAGGCCCCAGAAGAATTTGGGCTATTTGTTCTACCAAACAGAGGTCAAGAGAGATCAAGATTGCTTGCCATAAATATATGAGGGAGATAAATGCCAAAGAAGGAAAAAAATCAGAAGAGTTTAACTTTAAGGACAGTGTTGGCACAAGAACAAGCTTGTTTAAATATCCTTGAATGAGTTTAGACTCCAAATGAGGACAGATTTTCCAGCCAGCAATAAGGTCCAGAATAGCTTTCTGGCAGCTAAGATAAGTAGGCATGCAGAATATTAGCTATTGTTAAGATGAAGTGAAATCCATTCATGAGACTGCTTTATGCAATCAACTGAAACAAAAGAGCTAACATAGGCTCTAGAGGGCTTCTTCAGTTGTCATATCACCTTCTCCCCTTCCCCTCCCAAATGACAGACATTAAACCCTATTCATCACACTTAACCTTTAGCATCTAGCAGAATTTGGTCCTTGCAACTCATTGCTCTGACAGTGGAGAGAAAAAGTGATGTGCAGAAAGCTGCCCATTCACTAAAAGTTTGAATTATCCTGAGCAAGTAGCCTCACCCTCTGCTTTTAATCTATAAGGCATAGCAAGAATATACACTTATAATAAGTGCCTACATTCAGCAGTATCAAGCTGAGCATAGTTCTGCTTTTTTCTCCAGCTCTTAGTTATTTTTTATATGTTTAAACTACAGTCTTCAAGCTTCAGGCCTACTGTACTAAAGGCTCATTAGTAACTAAATGATGTCAATGCATCAGAGAATTTTCAATAATTACAGGAAATTTATTTAATATGTAAGCTGTGTTTTATGTTTTTTAAGTCAGTATCTTTTTCCTCGTGTGGTGTCACGTAGAATAAATTAAAACCAGTATTTTATGTGTTTGCAATATAACCCTATTTTCAATGATAAACACAAAAGACAATTTTCATGATGTCTAAGTGGTCATGAGTACAGCACACTAATGGAAGCCTGACAAATATTTCAACTTAAGTTAACAGAGCTGAAAAGAAAATGCTTAGGACCAGAGAATCTGATGAAGCAGCAAGTGCCTTTGCAAGAATATAACTGATTCTCCCCAAACTCAAGGCAAGATTTTGCAGCCTCAGTCAGATATATCATAAATAAATAATGACTGAAGTTCTGCTGGATAAGGAAACATTTCCAACTGTGAACGTTTAATCTCCAATTAAACTTTTAAGAGGAAAATTTTAAACCAGCATAGCATTAAATTTAATAAAAGATAAAGGTCAGCATTTACCACACTCATGTGCTTAGTTGCTTTACCCAGTGTACCTCTGCAGTATTTGTTCCTGTCTAGAAACACCACTTTAAAAAGTTCCACCTTCTCTGAACAGTGGACCTGATGAGACAAAAAATCTGAAGAGATGCTAAGACTGAGCATTGGTAAAGCCACTTTAGGAATTTACTAGCATTTCAGCATTATTTGTCTGCAGTGTTTACCTTGCTACTCAGTATTCCCACTGAGGCCACTCTGGATTTGTTTTGCAGTACAATGATGGCTGTTTTCCTAATTCAAAATATAGAGCTACATTTGGTTTAGAGTTTCCTTGCTACTCATCCCAGCTACTTAAGGACTTTGTGATTCCACCATGGAAGACTGCGCTGGCTGCACAGTGGCACTGCAGAAGTGTTTACAGCAGCTGAGGAGCTGGGGTAAATGCAGATTTGTATTTCCACAAATCTAGGCTGGGATCAGATATGATCAGATATCTCAAAATTTTTATACTGCTCTCAGAGAAATGTCAATGCTAGTGTGGCTCTGCCCAGAACTGGGTCCACATGGTGATGTGTCTCAAGTGGGAAAGTGTATTTTGACAGATCACACACTTACTTTTCTTAGTTTTTTCTTACTAATCTCTTTTACCACAATAATACAGTATTATCTGGCCATGCTCCAGTAGCATTGATAATAGCTACAGGTGAAGATTTCCCAAGTCTCCCTCAAGACAGAAACTCATTTTCTTATTATTGCATAATGAAAAGTTTGTAAAACCTCTGGGAGAAAAAAAAAAAAAAAGATCCTGTTTTATCCAAATGTATCTTCCATCAGAATGAACATACAGTACACTTCTAAAACAATAATTAGCCAACCATCAAGTGAGAGGTAAAGAATACCCTCAGAGTATTGGTGCTTCAAAAAGAGAAACAAAAATCATGGAACTTACTTTACAGATTTTCAAAATATGAAATGTAATTATCCAATGGTAATTTGACCCTAATATATTATTAAATCTTGAACCTGAAAATTAATTATTCATATCAAGATTAATTTGAATCTAGAGGAAAAGAAGGTGAGCTATAATCTAACAAATTCAAATAAATGTGCTCTTCTTGATATACTTTTTTGCCTTCATTACCTGCACAGGGCAAATCTATTGGTAACTAGCCAAATATATGAGGAATTTTTTTAGAGAATGAACTACATTGGAATGTGTGGTACAATCTCAATACAAAGAGAAGATGCAGAATCAGAGAATAGTAAACCAAGACACTAATATGTTAATTGAATTTCCCGCTCTTACAAGTCAAATCCAAGGTAGCAGAAGAAATCTAGGTATCTTTCACAATTTTAAATGCCGTTTCTAAAACATCTGAGCATAGAGGCTATGCTTTGTTTTTAAACACTGAAAGGCAGATAGCCAACTTCTTCCAGGAGTAATTTCTTACTGCGGCTACCACCTTTGGGATGCAATTGACAAGCTTTGTCCTACATTCCTTTTGCATTAATCTCACTGTGTCACCTATTAACATTACTATCTGCTTTATCATAGAAACTCTTTCTGAAAATACACAGCATATTTACAGGTGTATAAAGACTTGCAGATACTCACAAATTGCAGCAAAATTTAGCCTTTTTCCTCTGTTTTTTAGCCTGCATATAACAGCTAGGAAAATGTGAAGGAAAATATGTCAAAATAATACTGAAGTATTATTATAACCAAAGTTATATGGTTGCAAGTACACAGCCCTTTTTTGTAGGGAAGCCAGAGTTCCTCGTTACTCTTCAACTGCTGTACTCACCATTCTGCCTCAAAGGAGCAGCAACCCATCACAGAGTTTGAAATGTCCACTTTTTTTTTTTTTTTTTTTTAAATTATGGCACTTAAGTTCATCCTAACTATCTAGTTCCTCCATGGGAAAGATGTAAGATTTAAATAATCATCCTTGTTCATTCTTCTTACTCTCATCTTTCATATTGCCTTTGGGGCAGCAAAGAAAAACAATGTTTCCATGAGTGACCCCTTTAGCTCTAAGAATATTCAAGAGGGTATGTTGGGAGTAAAAAGCCAACCCTATATGTTCAGACATTGATTTTAGCCACACTCAGAGCCACTTCTTTAATTATACCCTGTTTGAACATCTGACTCTAGGATGGGCACAATCTTTAGATTTCTTAAAGTATGTGAGACATGAGACCAAAAGATCACAAAGTCTACACATTTGAGCTTTTATAGTAGATAAGCCCTTACTGATCTCTCTTAAAAGAAGGGGGTTGAAACAGCGTTCTTAATTTAGCACAGAAAATTAATTGGCCATAGGCATTGACCACTTATTTATCAGATATTCAGGATATTGTTTAGAGTACATTTTTCACTACAGATTGGATCACCAAGTGTAATGGCAAATATTTCATGAAAAAAAAAAATCCAAATTCTTTCTAGGTTAACATTATGTTTCATGATCCAATGGAGGGAAAAGGGCACCAAATAACATGACAGTAAAAAAGTTATGTTTATCAAAATGAGAAAATGATGGGTAGACCATGTCAGCGAAAGGTTTTCGTAGTTTCCCATTCAAATATACATGCATGATTAGCAGAGACATGCTCCAATTAGCACTGCAGTGAGTTGGTGCAGCCAAGCCTAGTGCACTGCCAGACACCCTCCAGGCTTGAACTCCAAACAGCATTCATCTCAGGCTTTTGGGTGACAAAAGCAGAACACCCCACAGCAACATCCCATGGGCAAGAGTTAGAAGGTATAACTGAGAAAGGTTAAGAGAAGAAATGTCTATGTATTACCCAACTGACAACCTGTTACTCTTTAGCACTGCTCCCTCACAGCCCATGGACCTCAGCCTTTCTGCACTGCTGCCTTGCTTCTCCCTACACCCAGAGACAGACTTCCTTACTGGGGAACACTTGCTGGTCACATGGTATATCCTTATCAGAAGAACATCTGAATTTTTAGAGAATTTTATAGAGCTTGGCTTGGACATTCACTTTTCTTTTTAATTTTTTTTTTTCATTGCAGAAGACAATAAAGAGAGCTGAGTAACAGACCAACAAAAGCTAGATACTAAGCTGCTTTACCTATCATAGGTCATGGTTAATTTAGTATCACAATCCCAGGTCTTCATTCCACTATTCTTTTTCTACCACTGTACTTACTAGAATTTCTCAAAGGGAGAAAAAGACCACTGAAAAAAGCAGTGTCAAATAAATCCATTTTCTGTGGTCATTCAGAGAGGCTTTAATTTCATTTGCACCCAGTTATCTTTGGTATGGACACAAAAATATAACTACTAATTAATTGTTTGGTTTTTTTTCTGAATATATGTTTACAGACATTACCAGACATGTATGGTGTGTACTACAGACTTTTATGGTGCAAGCCAAGATCATATCTGCAGAGTGCATTGTCAAAATGCATTTGTTGATGTGAAAAAATATGCAACTTGCATGATACACACAATGTACTGCAATACAAGTTGAAAAATGGACAAATCTCTAAAAGGATGGTGTACCCAGATAAGTAAATGGAAGTGAAAAGCGAACCTAGAACTGCATAGCACAAAGTATCTGCTGCAGAATCTCTTGCATGAGCATTGATTTTATCACAATAAAATTTAAACAAGGTGCTTAAATTAGAAATGTAGTCCTGTAAGGTGTTATTACAGTAAGAGAAATATCTTGCTGGAGTCTTGTATATACATGAATAAGTCATAATTTATTTGATTTAGCAGCACAGGAAGTATAAAGTGTCTACAATCTTCATGTATGCTCTTTTAAGAGAACCTGTGTCTAGATTTGCAGAATTTCTGGGCGTGAGATTCAGTTGTTAGATGTTATCTACTTTTTTTCTTCTCCTTGCTAACTTAGGAAAATATTCCTTTTCTACAAAGTTGAATTTTAACTATGATGGAATATTTTGGTTTTCAATGTGTAAAATGCTTTTGTTTTGAATGGAAAACAGTAGTAATGTCACAAATCATACACATATTGAAGTCACGTCAGCTTGCTTGTAATAGTTATCTCTAAGACATGTTGATTTATCCAATAATTCTTTGCTGTGGGACTATCCCTGACAGAAGGCTTAATTTAAAAGAAGAGGAAATATTAATCCAAACTCAGTTGTATGTTTTTGTAAGGTCAGAATCTACAGTGTGGTAAAACATCACTTCTTCAGTCTGAAGTGCAAAAACAGACCATGTCTTCTATTTGGTGCTTTCCTTCCTATGAAATCCAATAGCTGATTGATGGGGAGTGGGAGGGGTGTTGGCTTTTTTCTTTAATGACAGAAATTAATTCTAATTAATCACACACAAAGCTGGCAAAGACAAGACTGAAATGGTATTAATCTAAGTCTAATAGCAGGTGTTGTAAGCGTAAATAGTTTGTAAGACCATTATCTTCCTCGAACCATTGGCAAAATTTTATAGACTGCTATGACACCTCCACTATATACCATCTTAAAATCATTATCTTAAGCTATACTGGTGTCTCTGCTTTTTAACATCAAGCCACAACTACCAAACGTGGATCACCAAGATCATTATGGGACTTCTGTGGACAAATAAAATGTGTGATCATTTATTTGGCACAACTATATAATGTCAGGCACAGTTTCAATTGAACAGTTTGAGATTACTGGTCATGAAATGAGTGACACTAAAAACACCTGTGAGAAATGCTCATTGATTGTATCTTTCCAAATTTTGAAACACAATCAAACACATATTTGTAAACAAACAAACAAACAAATAAAATTGAGGTGCACTTGAAAAAGTATCAAGATTTCTTCAGTATGTATCTAAAAAAACCTTCTGTTTTTACCATGACTGCACAGGTGTTTGTGATGAGCTGGAGAGTTATTTTCCTCTGCTGTTTATAAATGGAAGTCTCATGGTGGAGTCATGCTCATGAAGTAACTTCTGATAATAAATTTTATTCCTCGAAATACTGTGCCTCTCCTGTGAGACTCTCCTTTAATGGTAAGAAAGCAGCCAGCAGTGTTGCTATTTATTTGGAAATGAGCTGTGCAGGCTTCTCCAGATTTTGACTTCAAAGCAGAAGTGTAAATGTTAGGCATATTTGCTTTATATGTTTGGCTCTCCTTTGCTTCAGTCTTATACAGACTTCCTCTTTTGACTGCGTGACAGTGACTGAAGAAAAAGCAAATTCTGACACTTCCATAAAAGTTTAAATATGTCTCTCACAGGCAACCATCTCTGCTTCTCATAACTAAGAGAAAGTCTCTACCTTCAGCTCATCTTTCAAGATCTCATTTTCTCTTCTCAGATTGTTCTATGGGTTCACAAACAACTCAACAGCAGCATTAATGTTTCCAAGAACTGATATTTCCAATAGGTATAACTGATTTTAGGAATGCAAGGACGGAAATCTGGCGGGTTTTTTTTCTTTTTTCTTTTCATTCCTCACACTGAGTTATACAGAAATACAAAATTATGCTAAGAAAATGGAAAGTGAGCTATTATAAACAGAAAGATGGTCAGTTAAACTGAGACAGAAAATATGCTCTTCCCAAGGGAAAAGTGTAGAGTTATTAGACAGTCACTTTGTACTGTCAGTTGTGAGTCCTGTTCTTCTTTTTGGAAAGGTGAAGCAATGCATCTGGAGATTACACAGACACAGATGAGCAGTGGGACTAGTCAGAGTGTCAGGCATAGAAGCGTGGGAAAACATGCAAAGTTACAAAATATTTCAGGGTTATCTTTTTGCTGTTGTTTTTGAGGTGCCTTTAGAAGACTGGGAAAGGATTAATTTTATCAGATTCATTTATAAGCAGTGTAATTCTGTATTGAGCCTGCCATTTGCTGCCTTTAATTGAATAATAGAGAAAAACAGGTTTTCTGAGGTGCAGTTCATCTCCTTCTACAGTAGATGTCTAAAATTTGTTGAAAGGGAAGCTAAAGTTAATTAGCTTAGGTGAACACATTTATGCTGTAAGCTTCTACAACTAAGTGAGATGAATCTCACTTTACATTTCTGGAAACTTTATTTTCCTAAGTTTATAAAGAAAAGAGAGAGTTTTGAGAAATCATTTTGGTTTAGTCAAAACTCTTGTTTCAGTCAGGAAAAATTTGATGGAGTACTGTGGAACTAGCTCTAAATGGCACATGAAATATACACTAAAATATTTCATATACATTTTAAAAGTTTGATTAGTTGATCTTGAATTTAAACTAAGTCGCTTTAAATCCATGGAATCCTAGAATATGACCTTAAAAATCATCTAGCTCCCAATTCTACTCCATGAGCCTGCACACCTTCCACCAGATCAGACTTCCTCAAGGCCCATCTAGCCTAGTCTTGAACATGTCCAGGAATAGGGCTTACAGAGCTTCTCTGTGAAACTTGTTCCAGTGCCTCACCACTCACAAAGGTAAAGAATTTCTTCCAAATATCTGATCTAAGCCTCCTCTCTTTCAGTTTAAAGCCATCACTTCTTGTCTTGTCACTACATTACCTTGGGTTTTTTTGTTTTATTGTGTAGTTTTTCTACAAATCCTCTTGAACACTGAAGTTGTTTACCACATTTTTTGGAGCTAAATTGAGCGGTGTGTAGTTTCCCACTCTGCTCATGGCTTTTCCATCTCTAAATAACAGTACAGCTATTTGCAGGCATAAGGGTCTTTTCTGCCACTTTGTGAACTTGTACAACTGTCAGCTACTGCTAGACGTTCCAGTTCAAAGCCCACGATGTTGCTATTCAATCCTGTTTTTCAAAGATATTAAAAGTGTATAACCACAGCATATTTGTTATAATCTTCTAAATATATATATGTATACTTGCATTTATAGAACAGTTTTACTATGTGCCAATTTGGCAAATAAAAATGCCAAAAACCTAACAGCTTTTCATATTGATTTAAAACAAAACTCCAGTTTTTTTGCTATTAAATTAAGTCTCCAAAACCTTACTGTTTTCAACAGTGCAGAAGCTGGACCCTAAATACTTCATTTCTTCTTTAAGCTTCCCTTGTAGCCTGGGTTAAAAACTTGCAATTCAGCTAATCTCTTTTTCAGTATCTACTTTTACCTTAAATCATCTTAATTTGCTTTATAGCCAGTAGGAAGATATAAGAATTCATAGCTCAGAGCAGTGACCAATTTAGACCAGAGAGCAATTTAGATGTTGCTTCAGAAGAACAAATTTCACTTGAGAAGTGTCAGGCTCTGTTCACTAGAGCAATCCACGAGATTAGGTGAGATGTAGGCATCAATGTCATAGACCCTCACAGTCAATTCAATTTTCTAAATAGGTATTTAGTACCAACTGGGATGTCCCAAGGTATTCATCTGGTCTCCAGCTGCCAGTCCAGAATGGTGAAAATCTCTTTTATTTGTCATATGTCAGCACCTTACAAATGGCTCAACTACTCTGTAGATCCCTAGATGGATGTTTTAGATAACTGAATTATACTCTAGTCTCATCTCTCTCAGATCTCTCCTACAGGGTTGGCTTCAGCTCCATGTTGAGAGATCTGCATGCCTACATGCAGATGTGTGCATGTGAAGTAGTCTAAATTGCAGCCATCAGCTGGGATTAAACTTATCTCCCACAACAAAGGTTGGAGGCAGATGTTCAGCTCATCTTGGAGTAGATATTGGGGCTCGAATCAATTTCTTTAGCAGATTCATCCAGTGCACATTGGGTGTGGTGAGGGAATCTTGTTTGACCATTGGAAGCTGATCTGGGAACTCAGCTCCAGCGCCCCAGCTGCCACTCTTGTGCAGGTGTACTGGATAGTCTGGATAGTCTAGCAAATGCACTCTGTCCTCACTGGAAGACAAACTAGTGAAGCTATTCTTCTGTGAATTCACTTTCTGGAAGAAAACATGTAAATCCCACTCTAGTTTGTGCAATCAAAATTAATTGTGATTTCAATTTTTTGTTTCTAATACCTAAGTCTATGCTCCTTCACTTAATGGCCTGGCTAATTATTCTCTCTTTGCTTCCTTTTAATATGTTTTTGTCTTTGTTTATATTAATCTGGTCAGTGCAGTAATGTAGGATTTTTCAGTGGTCTCAGTTTATTTTTCAACTGAACTATATTTCAGGCTCCACATTTATTCTTAGTTACTTTCAGAAGTGAGCTCTGAAACTTGAGATAATGCCAACAACAACAACCATGTTCTTTTACTTCTGGGACACACTTCCTAATCATGCTATGAGCATGAGGTGACTTTTACCTCACTCAATAGTTCCACAGTCACAGCCTGAATTTTGTCTATGGGTATATCTCTGTCACCTACACTTTTGCATCACTGGAGTGTTTTACTTAGCACTGAAGTATAAACTACAAACAGGGGAGCCATGACCTCACCAGAATGAAAAAAATATTCCAGTAGAGTAAGATTCCTGCTTGGAGCCTTTTCTCACACTATTGAAAAGCAAGTTTCACGTGAGAATCCCTTCATCATGAGATTAGATTGATTTAGCAAAATTTGAGTACTGGTCTAATACTGATACTCAACTGTGACGGACAAAAGACTCTCTAACAGTTTAAAGTTAGAAAGTGTGTGTTTATTCAGCGCTGGGCAGCAGTGTGAGGTAATCCTCTAATCACCACAAAATCACAAGTGATCAAAAAGTCTATTTATTAGCAAAGGATTCAAACAAATGCATATTCATAATAACAGCCCCTTCCATCCCTGCTTCCCATGGCAATTAGCTTGAATAGCTATTAAGCACGTGTGATTGACTTCTTAAATTAAGTCTGGGGTTGTTTTCATGGGGAAGGATCTTAAGAGGAGGAAGTAAGGCGAGTCTTCCTCACCCTAAACTCTTGACCTTTCTTATCAATGACAATACAAATGATTTCTGGGGATAGTCCAATTTCTCAAAGAATGGGTTGCTGGTTGCATTGTCTATGCTCGTTCAGGTCAACTCACTAGTTTCATCTTTCCCATTGTAAGCTCAGCTGAGCAAACATGAAATGACAGACAATCAATATTTAAGTTTTAGATAACCTCCCTTCTAACTTTTAATTATTTTCAACAAGCTAACTAAAATCTTAATTTTCTAAGGTTAGTGTTTCAAGATGAAAATTTATAACTCCTTTTTCAAAAATGGCTGGTCATGTATGATTTTATGTGGTACCAGGTCATTGCCTCAAAGCTTAGTGGGAGACAGACATTTGCCGCCAAGCACAGCTGTCCTCAGCAGCGCCTGAACCAACACATTGTCTCTATCTTACTATATTTCTTGAAAATAATGGAATCATAGAATTATTTAGGTTGGCAGAGATCTTAAAAATCATCAAGTTCTATCCCCCTACCACAGATAGGGTCATCTCCCCCTAGGCCAGATTGCTCAGAGCTCCATGCAACCTAGTCTCAAACATGTCTGGGAAGAGGGCTTCCACAGCTTCCCTGGGAAACCTGTTTCCCACCATCCTCACAGCAAGGACTTTCTTCCAAATACATAATCAAAGCCGAGTCTCCTTCAGTTTAGACACATCAGCCCTTCTCCATGCCCTTGTAAGAAACCTCTTGTTAGATACTGGAACAAGTTGTAAGATCCTTCTCTTCTCCAGGCTTAAAGAAAGAAAAAAAGACAGTGGGGAAAGAGGGAGGGAGACAGAGAGACAAAGCACAATATGTGGTATGTCACTGGTTCTTCTTCACCTAATGGGCCTAATGAGGGGAAGGGGAAGGGCAAGCATGGATCCCTTCTCTGTGGTGACCAGGGACAGGATGTGAGGAAATTGACCTGAGGCTGTGTCAGGAGAGGTTTATGTTGAATATTAAGAAAAGGTTCTTCACCCAGAGAGTGTTTGGGCACTGGAACAGGCTCCCCAGGGAAGTGGCCACAGCACCAGCCTGACAGAGTTTTAGGAGCATTTGCAGAATACTCCCAGGCATGGTGTGATCCTTGGGGATGATGCTGTGCAGGGCCAGAAGCTGGAATTCATGGTCCTTGTGGGTCTCTTCCACCTCAGCTTATTCCGTGATTCTGTGCTTCTGTGATTCTTGTTGGTGGGGTTCACAAGGTTGTTCAAAGCTTTTCACTATTTATACATTTCAACAAACAAAGAAATTAATTCTCCTTGGCTACACCTTTCTCTTATTCTGTTGGTTAAAGGATTCCTTCACTTCTAATGCTGATTGGTCCTATGATGAGTTTTCCTCTTGAGTCAGTGGGTTTCTTTAGCACATGGGCTGTGGTTGGTGGTTGCACTCTGCCTCTGCCAGAATTACCTTTTATTGAATGGGAGTTGATTTCAACACAGTTTTTGAGTTGGTTTTCCTTGTGGCCCATAGATTCTGCATTTTTGTGTCCATTATCAGTAATACATTCTTTTCCTGCAGCTTTGTAAGCACTTGGACAATAGTTCCACCTTTATCTTATCTTAAGTTCCTGTCATAGTGGCTTAGAACAGTGCAAGTTCCATGGAGGGATATTTGAAGGAACTTCAGTGGCTGCAGGTGCCATCTGTCCCATAACCTGGGGTGATCTTTGTTTGACTATGATATGTGTATGAGCAGTTGCTTCTTCACACTGTTTGCCACAGTGGGAATTTTTGTCTGGATGTATTACCCAGGATGTGTCAGCCAGACATTGCCTCTGCCCAGCCCAGAGTTTGCACCATCCTGTCACTCCATTCTATGCTTTTCTCAAGGCAAAGTGGCTTAAACAGTGTGTGGGACAGGCAACAGTGTGCTTTAGGTCCCTATAGATGGGTCTTCTTCTGACTGCAAGGCATTGCCATGATTCTGCAAGGGTACCTCAGGCTCCAGGGAAAGTCTTTTCCTCATGCAGGTCCTTACAATCTCAAAACAGGCTTGTAGGGGGAAAAATTTCTAAAGCTGTTGAAAACCTACCAGGACAACTAACATTAAACAGAAAGCTTTGGATTGATGCACAGTTTATTTTCTGACTGAAGTTTCTCCAGAACTGTGTGTTCCCCACTGTGCAAATTTATTACTCGCTGCCTTTGGGATTTGTTTGTTTCCCTTGCAGTTTATGCTGCTGACTATACTTCAGCTATGCCATCTGTTGTTCTTCTTTCCTCTTTCTTAGTGTTTCTTTTTCCCTGTGTCCTCATTCCAGGCTACATTAACTGCTCTGTGTCTCAAAGGGTATTTAGGAACTTTCGGCTGTACTCTGCAACTGTCAAGTGCCAGTGCTGGAGAACTCTGAGTTCCTTTTCATGTCCTCTAAAAAGTATGAAATGGCTTTAAAATATAAATTATTTTTAGCCTTCTGGTGGGTTTCTTCACCTATACTTGGTTCTTGCACCTCTATTGCAAAGTGTTTGTAGGTTTCTTCTTTCTACCCTGAGGACATATTTTCCTATCTCAATATTGACAACTCTTGAAAAAGAAGAGGTTTTTTTTGTCACAGTTTGGACTTTTTTTAGTCCTTAGTCACTGAAATCTAATGCAAAAGAATTCTTCTTTTATTTTAAAACATATTTCCAGATCGTTTGTTTGAAGAGATATAGTGGAAATCCTGCCACAAATACAGCCACTATGAACAAGGGCTGGAAGATTGGAACACTGAATCAATAGCTGACAAGCAAAAATTTCTTAACTCTCACAATTTCTAAAGAAATAATTCAACTGAATTATTTTAAAAATATGGTAGATGTACATTTTAAGGAATAAAAATCTGTTCTCAGGTGTAAATGTTGAGGGACAGCTGGAATAAAACTGAATTATTTCAATTTTTTTGAGACTGAATTGGCATCATGCATAGATGTATGTATGCTCCACATTTAGTCTCAAATAGCTTGCTTTTTAGAGCAAGCCAGTCATTTTAAACACTTATGAGTGCATAGAGTGCTGGAACGCTGTGTTAGTGTGGTAATGTGCATTTACTCTTTTGTTTGGATTCTTGTGTGTGCTTTGTAGCTTCTATCTTCTGTGCACAGTTTTATTTACCTCTATGCAGTAACTAGGCTGACTTCATGAATCGTAGTTTAAGTAAGAGGGAGAACACACTGAACTGCTTTAATAAGGAGACACTGAATAAAGAAGTATCTATTTTGTATATAGCTGCACAATAATAAATTTATGTCACAAATAAATACTCTGCAATTTTGCAGAGTATCACATTTGCTTGTTTTCTTGCTTATAAACTATAATTTTATATTGAAACCCCAGTCTTTGGTGACAGAACTCTTGGCACAAAAAGCCTGGCCCATTCATAATAGCAGCTGATAAATTGCAAAAGATTTGCCACATGGGGAGAAATAGAAATTATATGAAAGGATATAACATGGACTTGTGCTATTTACAGGGTCTTGTACTGTCATGTGTAATTTTTTAAATTATTACTTGATTGCTTTTTATTATAGAGATGTACACTGGTGCCCTTGAAATATCATTTTTCAGGTGTTAAAGCATGTATGTTGAAATGAGTTCCCTCATCAGAAGAGGAAAGCAAGTGTATTAATGCAAGTATTAAAAACTTGATCAGCTTAACAAGTCAAACTATTTACACTGACTATATAATGTAAGCTCTGCTACACTGTAAATTATTGTCTTCTACCTTTTGAATATGGCAAGCAGTTGATAAAGCCCTCTGAGGAATTTGCCACCCCTCTGCTTATCCATCTGTCCCACCATCTCTGGCTTTTGGAGAAACAGCTGTCTTTAAATATTATACAGTAATCTATGCCAAAGGAATGCATGAATTACTGGAGCTGGTATTGTCTTGTGCATCCTAAAAGTGATTGATTTTTTAGCAGGTTTCAAGAGATGCATTCATTTATCCAATAGGCTGAACAATAAGCATGGACTGTGGAATGTACATTACTTCCTGTTTTATCAGTTGTTAAGTAGCTGATAAATCCCAATGGAAAAGTAAAATATTTATCCCACAGTTTCTGTCAGTGTCACACAAAACACAAATGCCATTCATAATGAAGAAATGTAGCAATGCCACACCATTTTGAACAAATGCACAGTGAATAAATTTCAAAGCTCAACAGTTTATTCCAATAGGAAAATTAGATTTTTTGAAAATTGAAACAATAATCCTGTTAGTATGTTATACCATATAGTCCATAGTATTTACATCCTGCTGTTATTGAATCGGTGTTTTTCAGCTGTGGGGTTTAACAAGTAACAGGAGCTATGAAACATTGAAGAGAGAAGATAAATGCTCAAAATATGACATGTTCAGTCACTTGAATGGATTCACTACATCTAAAGGTAGAACTTGACTACCTAACTTAGACAGTTGAGGATTTTTTACAAAGTCAAGGGTACTTCCCACTGCAGCCTTCATCCATCACTAGAGAATAACACCAATCTCCTACAGACCTTGTATCATGTTTTTGAGCCTTGTGTAAATGCCTAAGGTGAGCTAGGGCACCTTACATTACATTACAGAGCTATCAGCTTATGAATGTTGATCTAGACAACCACAGTATAGATATCTGCACTTGACCTACTCATCCTGTTTTACTATTCATGGAAGAAAGAAGACAAAAAAAGTATTAGGCCATGATTTGTATTACTGTGCTGTGTGTAGTGAACTGCCTGCTAAAGGCTTATTGGTCTTTTCTGTAAGAGGAGCTTAGTGCTCAGCTCAGATACAGATTTACACATGGTCAGATGAATCCCTGAATTTTTTTACAAAGAAATGAAAAGTGCCTGTTGAAAATATTAAGGCATTGGCAATATAGATCTACTTCTTGATTGAAAAGAAAACCCAGAGAAACTAATCTCAGAAAGCTTTAGCTTCCTTGTCACTGTTAGAAAGAAACAGATCAATCCAATTACTCAATTAGTATGAAAAGATGTGATAACATTCACTTATACTATTTACTGGGCCCTTATTTCATCCTAGTGGTTAGTGTGCTTGGATCCTTGAAGTGTGCTGCTATTCCTTTTGAAAGAAAATTACTGGGCAGCAGACAAGAGAGTTGTAAATTACCTTAATCTCCTTTTAATTATAAATGTGCAGCTCCTGCAGACAGGCATTGCTGAGTGGATTTTAATACTAAAGCAGCACAAAACTGGCGTGCACATTAGAAATTGAAAGGTAAATTCCTCTTGCTTGGGCAAGCCCTGATTTTCTTTTCTGCAGCAAAAAAAATCTTACTTTAGTACAGCTTTTCTTTCTTATCTCATTGTCAGTGGGATCCTTTCCTGGAAACTGTCAGTGTGATGGCTCTTCCTAATATGAATACTTAAATAATATTGTACTCTTAAAGCACTTAGTGATTATACTGGTTTTGACTGGGACAGAGTTAAATATGTTTATAGTAGCTGATGTGGGGCTATGATTTGTGCTGAACACAGTCTTGATATCAGAGGGATGTTTTCATTACTGCTGAGCAAGGCTTACACAGAGCCAAGGACTTTTCTGCTGCTCACTCCACCCCACCAGCACGGAGAGTGAGGATGCACAAGGGGCTGGGAGAGACACAGCTGGGACAGACAATTCCAGCTGACTCAAGGGATGTCTCATAATGTATGACACCATGCTCAGCAATAAAACTGGGGAGAAGAGACTGTGGGGCTGGCATTGCTCTGGAATATAGCTGGGCATCTTTTGATTGGTGCAGAGCAATTCTTTTCTTTTGCATCACTCATGTTCACAGAAGTCACTCCAATAAATTTTCTGATTTTAAACAGAGCATTGGATTTGATTGCCATGTTAGTCTGTTCAGATTATGAGTAGCTCTGGAGTAAAACCATGTTTTACACAGCATTGAATACACATTAAACAAATTAATAATGTGTTCAGATGTGTCCCTTGGCCATCAGGTTTACCTGCTTAACTAGTTAACAACTGCTTTTTGATGATTATTTACTATGCTGGGCAGAAAGTTTAAATATTATATCTTCAGTGAGATTAGATGGATTTACTGGTATAGTCAAACAATAATTAAATGAAAAATAAAGAATCAGAGAGATTTCAGAAAGATTTCAATTGAAATTCCAAGTAGATTCCTGAAAATACCTAGTCTGATTTTCTGCTGCATATTCCCATCAGACCCAGTTTTAAGAGCTTCAAGAGGCTTTGGGATAATATATCTGGTAGCTGCTTTAGCCTAATGTATACTATTACACGAACTTATCAGAATGTCAGCTGGCTGCTTTCTATTTCAGTTGTGTCTTAATACACCAGCTCAGCAATACATTCAAATTATCCCTTTATGGAAAAGGGCATCAATAAAATTACACACTGTTAATTTAGCCTCTTTTTTTTTTTTTTTTTTTTTTTAAACTGCACAGAACTTAAAGGGATAAAATAATTAGATGTATATTAACATTCATATTTATATGTTGTTAATTAGAATTCTTTTTTTTATGTATCTAATTTGTTTTTGACACCATAACCTTTTAAAGGGATGTTTTTAAAAATGCTGGAAACCTAATAAAAACATTCAGTATAATATAACAATTTTGTGATTTTTTTATTTACTTGATTGTTAGGCTGACTGGTACATTTATATCTTACTTATCTTTGATAATCATTCTATTCCAATATATCAATATTAATTAGCAGAGGTGCTTGCAAAACATAGCATAAAGAGAGCTTAGACAATCCTGTAAAATTTGCAGTTTGTGACTCCAGATCTTAAATAACAAAAACAAGTTTGTACATAAGAAAAGAAAGAACTTCTAAAAATTGAAAATTTAAATAACTGAAAATTCATGCCATGTTTGTCCTTTTTATTGCGAGTCTGCCCTCTTTTTCTGGAATTTTCAGACTACTGTCTAGGCTTCTTTTTACCACTATCAAATGGCTGCTGGACACGTGCAAATCCATTTTGCATTTCATGACCAAAAGAGAAGTGTGACGTAGTCATAGTCTCTGCAGTGGATTCATACATGTACCACTGGACTAATATGCTTTTAACTCAGACCCAACTAATCCCAGACAGAAATACTGGACACTCCACCACAGAAGCAATATTTTTTTTTATTTTACATGTTATGCAGGCATGGAAATGTTATACTAATAAGGGAAGGATAGGCTGTCCCTCTTATACTCATGAATCAAGAAATCATTCATTTCAGTCTCAGTAATCTAGAAATGAATAATGATCTCAAATAAACATTTCTGGGTTTACTATGCAAATATCATGGCTATTAATTGTATTTTACTTAATAAAAGTAATGCTGCATGTTTTCAAAAATAGAAAAAGTTATGTTCTTCATATGTTGCTTATCATGCTCAATGAATGAATAAATAAATGAATGAATGGAAAAGAGACAAAAACATTAAAAAAACCAAACCATAAGGAATATTACCATTATAGATATACGTTTATTAAGCCACTACGTTTTAGGAGGTATAAAAAAATGTTCATCTCATTCATAATTTTAAAATATCCATAGTATCAAAAGAGTTTGAGGAAAGCTCATGTTTATGAGAATAATGTTTCCATATTTACTTTGATAACTGTCTCTGCAAGATACTTTTTTAAGCTTGTTACCTGGCTTAACAATATTTGGGGAAGGTAAATAATATTATTAAACTGGGGTTTTTGACAGTGATGGCACTTTGACAAGGGATTTTGTCTGTAAAGATTAAAATGGTAATCAACATGACCTCATGGAAAATGTACTTTGTCAAACAAATGTGGGATTGTTTTTCACAATAGGTTTGGTTGATAACTGTAGCAGATAACTGCATTGACATAATGCAGTTATGCTTCTATAAAGCAGTTTTCCTTGTCTTTCTTCCTTCTGGTGAAGATACTCCTATGCAAAATCAATGAAGCTTAAATATCAGCTATGAAAGATGTTTTAGAAAGTAATTACAAATGAAGTATCTGTGTCAACAGGATGCATAATCAGACAACTGAAAAGTAACTTCTTGCTTTTTAACATCTTCATCAATTATCTGATCAAATTTGCTGATAATGAATAATTAGTGAGCAAGAAATAATGGGCAAAGACCAACTCAACTAAATTATATTGGTGAAGGAAATTACTTTTCCTTGGACAGCATATGTTTAACAAAGCTGAATGAAAGGGCATGCAGCAAGGAACAAAGTGTGTAGCTCACACTTGCAGGATAAGAAATGGCATCCTGGTGTTCAGCAAAACTGATGGGTTTAGAGGAAATAATAATTAAGTGAGCACGAGCTCCCTGAGCAACACTACAGCTAATTAGGTGAACATGTTTTTGAATGCATGACTAGAAAAATATGAAATAGAAGTGAGGAGGTGTACAACAATTTGTGTACAACACTTTTTTGACTTTTGCCTGCATGCATTTTTTGGTGATTGTCTTTTAAAGGGATATCGATATATTAAAATATTATAGAGAAAAATTTGAGGAGAAGGTCAAAATTTGGGAAACGAGCAAAATATACCCAAGATAACATTATGAAGTTGTTGTCTACAAGTTCAACTGTGGAAAAAAGTTCTGATAGGAGACAGAGCTTGAACACATTAAAATGGCCAGTGATAGGAAAACAGCCAATTCAGAAGACAAACAAGAATCACTTCTTAAAATCATGGATTCATGTAATCATGTAGATTGAGACCTCTAGAGGTTATCCAGACTGTTCTCCTGCTCAGAGCAGCACTAACTTTAAATTAAGATCGCTTTGTGCAAGGCGTTGAACACCCAAATTTGAAAGTCCCTGAGGGTGAAGGATTCACAGGCTTGTTAGGCCTCCTGTTCCAGCCCCTACCCATTTATCTGCAATTTTTCTTCTTATATCCAACTGAAAATTTCCATGGCTTAGAGCTTTTGTTTCTCATCTATAGATTGTGTAGCATTGAGTGGAGTCTGGCTCCGTAATATTTTTTTATTTCCAGTACATATTAAAAACAGAATTTAGGTACATGTTTAGCACTACCGTAATTGAAAATTAAATGTGATTTGGTGAAAAAAAAAATGCATCTATTTCACAGGAAATATGGATGGGGTTTCCAAGAGGTGTAAGGTTCATATGTATCATGAGCCAGATGCAGGAGTTGCTGGATAAGATTCTGTGATTCCTACAATTTAATTTAACTTAATTAAGTTTTGATTTACTGTAAAAGTTCAAGCTAGACACTAAACTCATGGTGCTATGAAGTAAATCAATTGTAAAAATAGTCTGGTTGTGTAATTAACAGAATTAAAATGTTTCTGGATAGCAAGGGAATTAAGTCCTTCCCTGTCCTATTGGTGATGATCTTCATTCTCCCAACACTGCTGAGCTGGTAGATTCACTATTGATTTGGACTCATATTTAGTTGCCTTGGTACTGGTATTTACAATCTTATAGAGATTAAATTATAGGCTTGGAGCATAATGTTGGGATGGTACTTACCTTCCTATATATGTCTATAGGACAGATATTCATTCATACCTTTTCTAGACACTGAATATTCTTTTTAATCAGTGAAGAGAGAAAAAAGTATTTCTAGTGAAAAAAAAAAAAAAAATATCAAGAACCAGAAGATCAGATTAATTTTAGTGAGATTAATTTTGCCTCAAAGTGCCTTCTCTTATCCACTGATCTGGAAAAAGAACACAGGTGAATGATTCAGAAGCTGATATGTACACATCTAAGTATCTTGAGTTGTGTGAGATGAGTTCTGAGAAAGATTGTGTAAGAAAATAAACATTCATAAGGAAAAAAAATCCACATAAACCCTGAATTCTCAGTTGACAAACTTAATCTTTATGTTATAGTTCTCTTCTAAAAATAGCAACAAAGATGATGAAAGGACTCAAGGGCATGACTTATGAGGGGTGGCTGAGGACACAGGTTTATTCAGCTCAGAGGAGAGGGGACTGAGGGGTAGCCTCTTTGCTGTCTATCACATCAAGATGATGATGGAGTAGAGTGGGAGGTGCTGCTCTTTCTGGTGTTTGGTGATAGGCTGCAAGGGGAAGGCTGAAAACTGTATCAGGAAGAATTCAAATAGGACATTAAGAAAAGGTTCTTCACAGAAAGTATGAACAATCAGAAAAAGCTCACAGGTAAGTAAGTAGTCATTGCCCCTAGCCTCTCACTATTGAAGAAGCATTTGGACAACACTCTTAGACATATGGTTTAACTTTTAGATATTCTTGTGTGGAGTTTTGAATTGTACTTGATAACGCTTGTGTCCTTTCCAGCTCAGGATATTCAATAATCCTACAAATCTAATCTTTCATGATCATGTATTTGGATAGATTGACATTTCAGGTGCTATTTATAGCTCATGCCTCACAGTGATATTTTGAATAGAGACTCTGCTAGTGCATGTAGAGAAGAATTGTAATTCTTCAGGTTTTTGATTATAATTTTATGTATATGCTGGTAATTATCACTTTGAGTATTTCAGAATCTATTTAAAGACAGAATCAACCCTTTCATTCATTTGATACATTTTTGCAAATGGTGATTCCGTTTTCTAGGGTTTAGTGGGAGATCTGCTTCAAGTATCTGCCTTAACTAACTTAGCCTAATTATGAACATTCACCAAAATGTAGTAAATATACTTAATAACCTGAAATTATAATAGAAAACAGTTTAAAACACTGGGTTTTTATAAATACTTAGACCATTGTATAATTAAATTTTCACTGTTTTCATTGGACAGTGTGTAAGTGTATGGTCAGACTGTATCCAGGTAGCACACGGACATATAATAGCAGCATTGCTAAGATTCACCTCAAATATGTAAAACCAAAGATTAAAAACCAAAGATTAATCATCAAAATATATAAAATATTACAATTGAACAACCAACTTTCTTTTCTCTGGATGTGCTTAATACACCATTTCTTTAACTTTATGGTTTCTTAGAAGCAGTAAGCTAAAAGTGGAGATGTTAACTTTATTAGAAAGATAATTACTACTAAATTCCAATTCTTACTTGAGCTCCAACAGAAGACAGTAATGAATTTAAAAAATATTTTTTTGTGGAAAGTACCCTACTGCTAGTTCTGTCTGCTTTCCTGTGTCCAGTGTATGATGGCTGGTTCTTACTTTGTCTCCCTTTGCATATTAGAGCCTCCTTCTGTATTTCCACATCATCTGATTCTGGTGCACCATTTCAAGATATTTACTGCATGCTCTCCCTTCTGTCATCCTCTGCCCTGAACTTTGAGACACCAGAATATGGCTTTGTTAACTGGGAACTAGAAAGGCAGCATGTTCCTCTCCAGGCAGAATAATCAAAACATTTGTATATCCTTGGTATCTCAGAGCCTGTGCCTAACAGAGTTCTGACACACCACCTACCCACTGGACTGCATCTGCAGGTGGTAGGTATAGTTTCAGAAGCTTTGCATGCTACCTAATTAAGTCCTGGGTAGACCAGAGAAATAATCTTTTGGGATTATGATGAATTATATTTCTGTTGCAGTTATTATAGCTTATACTTGCAAGATACAGCTCAAATGTTGAATTGGTATCATTTTATGGAAATGTATTAAGAAAGCAGATGACTGAAATATCTGTCTGGCAGTATTCACAGAAGTTCATCACTAGGCATTTCAATTCACACCTTATCATCAAAACTTTTCTTTGTTATTTCTAAACTCTACTTATTTAATGTAGAATTTGTTGTTAAAGCAAGCAGAAGTGTAGTCCAAGAAAGGCTCTTCTCCAATTATACCAGCACATTGTTTTCTTTTCACTTTCATGGATAACTTCACAATTAAACAGCCTTAGTGCATTCTATTACACAGACTACAAGGGCCATCAGTCTGTCCTGTATAACATCTTGCATGCTGTATAGTCATGAATGTTTGTTACACTGCCAATTAATTTGTAATGATAATATTTAACAAAGGATGATTTTTCCAGCTGGAAGCAAAGTTATTCCCTATTCCCTATCCTCCCTAACAGCACTACCAACATGTCTCTCAAGACAGCATCATGAGATCTTTATCATCTCAAAGTGGTTTTAATAATAAGCAGATGGGAAATAATTTTAATATGTTATCTGGATGATAGCATCTCCCAGTAGTGCAACTGCCCTCCTAATATTGGACTTTGGCATCAACATTGCAGAAACCCACTCCCAATGTGCTATATTTTCTGTGTGCCCTCATTAGAGGTCTTTTGTTTGTCTCCTTTATTCAGAGTTTCCTCACAACAACTGAAAGTGGCATTTCAAAAGCTAAGAGGATTTTACATAACAGGACCCCAATTGTCATTCTTCATTTCCTTTCAATTCAAGCACGTTTGCTACATTTTCATTATGTGGGAGATCATGCAGCATGTCAGTGCACAAAGTCTTTTCCTTCCTGCTGGCAAGATACATGGAGGGTAAGTCTCAGGGCCAGAGAGTTATTCTTGCACAGAATGCAGAAATGCCTTTTATTAAGGGAGGCTAACAGCCTATGTCAAAAAAACTAGTTTGACATGGATAGAGGAAAAAACTAAACAAAAGCTTATTAATTTTGTCACATAAAACGTTCATTGTGACAGCAATGCAACAACACAGTGATGTAGAACAGAAAAAGAAAGGTAACTGACTGCATTAACTGGCACAAAAGACCTACAACTATAGTAGGGCTCACGTCTCATCCATCACCTCTTAAACAGGTTGAAAAAAGGGCACTTAGATGTGGTCAGAGCATGGAGAAAATTTTGGGAAAATTCTTCTGAGAAGATTATTAGGCTTCTGCATTTCTTTGCAGATTCTAGCTTTATGATTTAAAGACCTCCATGACCACCAGCCGATGCTCTAACAGGACTAAAAATGGGCAGAACACAGTAGCACTGAACTAATTGAAGCCCTGCTGAGAGTCCTGTGGGATCTACTTTGCCATGCTCCACTTGTGAATTCTTTTCTGTTCTTCTGCTTCTTCTTTACTAGGAAAAAAGAAGTCTGACCCTTTAATCAAAC
The DNA here is from genome assembly GCA_030060385.1 of Muscicapa striata striata. Taxonomy (NCBI): domain Eukaryota; kingdom Metazoa; phylum Chordata; class Aves; order Passeriformes; family Muscicapidae; genus Muscicapa; species Muscicapa striata. Next base: position 350,498 of record JAREIS010000435.1, read on the forward strand.
AGCAGAGGAGTAGATGGATTCTGTCTCACTATAAGAAAAAAAGCCCAAACAGAGTATCTTCAGATTGAGGAAAATGAATAAAAATATAAAAGCAAAATCTGTTGTCAGCCTGTTGTCAAGGCCCTGATATCTGAAGATATAAGCATAAGCACTTATGTCCTTCTATGTCTTCTGTATTTCCTTTTGCCCCTCATTTTCTCTTTGAATTTGACTTTGACTTGATAAATAGAAAAAGTGAATCTAAGTAGCAGAACTATCATATTCTTACCTGATACAATGATAGAAAGTATAACAAATCCTCAACCCCTGAAGGGAATTTTGATATATTTTGATTTATTGCTCTTCATAGCCATCTCAACTTGCTCAGTGCTGCCTTCTGACAATTTTTAAAATCTGATCTACCAAACACATGTACACTTACTCTGCAATTTTCCAGACTTTCATAAAAACACATGTATGCTTGCCATCTCAACAGAAATCTGAATCTTGTCTGTTTAATGCTATAGTAAAATAGGATCATATTTTTGATATGATACCTGCAATAACCAGATTACCAAAAGTTATATTCTTCAAGAGAAGTCCCTGATCAAAAATAATTTGTGCCGACTTTCCTTGATGACACCAATGAACTGACCAGGGAGTGAATAATAAAATAATAGATTGATTTGGGTTGGAAGGGGTCTTGAAGCACATCTGTTTCCAAGCACCCTTCCATGGGCAGGGACACTTTCCACTAGACCAGGTTGCTCAGGTCTCCATCCAACCTGGCCTTGAACATTTCCAGGTATGGAGCATCCACCACTTCTCTGGGCAACCTGTGCCAGTGTCACCACCCTCACAGTAAAGAATTTCTTCCTAATATCTAATCTAAAATTAGCCTCTTTCAGTTTAAAGCCATTTCCTCTTGTCCTGTCACTGCCCTCATAAAAAGTCCCTCCTCAGCCTTCTTGAAGAGATGAGAGTGAGGGATGTGTTTTCTTTCAAATCCATTTGGTATTTGGGTGCATTCTAAGTAAGGCATGATTCTTTGTAATGCTACATGTACCAGGCCCTGAAAAAACTGATTAGGGATCTTATTGCTTAAGGATTTCAGGTTACAAAATGAATTTTGGTGTATGACAAGTGCAACTTTAAATATATAACAATATTTCCAAAATGTTTTATGGTCTCAAACCAAATGTCCTACAGTTCCCACTACAGTCTGTAAACACTATCACTCTTTCCAGGTGATCTTCAGTATCTTTCAAAAATAGGCAGAAGAAAGCAGTAGATAAATCTAGCTTGTCACAATCCATTTTTGGTTTTGTTTAGCAGGTTATTTTTTTTTCTTTCTTTCTTTCTTTTTTTTTTTTTTTTGTTTTGTTTTGTTTTTTTTTTTTTGTTTTGTTTTTTTTGTTTTTACTTTATTTCTTTAGTAGTCGAGTACAAGTCAGCCTTCAACCTGGCTGGCTAACAAAACTCTAATTACCAAGGTAACACATCTTTGTTTTCTTCTAAATAAATAGAGCACACTCAGTATTTTCACTTTTCATTCAGTTTTACAATGACAAGAGATTTTTTTTCTATTTAAAATTTAGGCACTTGGACATGTATAATTAGTGAAGATGCTTGGATTTCATTTAAAGAAAAGGGTTCAGGTCTTTCAATGGACTAGTACCAAACTATGTAATTTCAAGTGAATCCCAAAATTGCATAAAGGCAAACAAGCAGCAAAGAAATTTAGGGTTTATTTATTTTTATGTAGATGGACATATATTGTAATATCTATTACAAATAAATAACAAGTGTCTATTAGCAATATATTTTATATATATACATATATATATATATATGTATTTAAGACTAGCCATTGGAAAAAGTTATCAATCCTTTCACATAGTACATCAAACAAAAATCAAGACCTTATAAAACATGTCCTCCTCTCTTTACCTTGTTTTTTATAAATCTTTTTTTTTTTTTTTTTTAGTTGCTTCTTATCTATGTATCTCTTATTTTGCTTTCTTCACTGACTTCTTGAGATTATCTGGAATTGTTTATCTCTATCTCACTCTAATTAAGTCTTCTTACATCTCTTTTAACAAATCTGATTTGTGCTGGTATACATAAAAAACTGAAAATGTTTGGAAATAATTTTTTGGAAAAGTGTCATTATATATGATCATGCACAACTCTGCTTTTGCCTCATTATTTTTTGCCTCAACAGGGTTGTTTTTCATTTAGACTGTGCTACCTCAGTTTAGATTCTTCCTCAGATTCTCTCTTAACCCAGTTTCATTTTTTTTCAACATTTTGCTGTTGCATACAGCTTTTCCACTTAAGTTTTGGTTTTTGTTTTTGTTTTTTTTTAACTGAATCAATATGACAGCAATCTACTTTACCCTTCAATGACTACTACGTTTATGAATACTGAGCTACCAAGTCAGAATGAGGAGAAGAACTTTTCCATTTTATTAATTATGCTGCTTTCAGTGGTATTTTATTTCTACAACAGTGATACAATTTTCCAGTGCAGGCAGGAGCAGTGGCAACTTAAAGGAACTGCATTTTGTGAAGAGATTTCATTTTATATATAAATTTCTAAGTCTGGGAAAAAAACCTCTGGTGGATTTACAATTCAGTCAAATTTCTCTTTCCACCATCCTTGGTTGTTAATATATTCTTCCAAGCAATTTATATGCAAATATCCATTGAGACAAAGGAGAGTGAGTGAGGTAAACACACAAGCTACACCACATACATTACAGCATATTTTCTTAAAAGCTCTACTTTCAGCTAAAGCAGTAGAAAGAAGTAGCAGCATCAGTGTCTTTGATGTAGGACCTGTTGCTCTGTTTCCACATCACTTCATTAGACAGCAAACCAGGGGGCACACAGAGCTTTTGGTCAGGTGAGCTGTGGTATCTTTGTATGTCCGTACAAGTTCTCAAGCCACCTTTGGTCAGTCCACGTGGCAGCTGTGCTCACCTGTGTGCTCCACATCATCCCTACAGGCTGCATAACCCCAAATGCAGCTGGGTTTGGGGTTAGCCCATATAGTATGTGCTTAGTGCCTGAGCTATTTTTGATCTAGCTTACCACTGCTGCAATCACACTTCTGATGGCTCTTCACTGGTTCTATAAGGTAAAATGCTGAGCAGTTTTCTTAAAGCAGTGGGATAAAGGGGAAGAAAAACCTCTAAGGTCTGATTCTCAGAAGAAGCGTAGGAAAGAAATGAGAGTAAGACTTTGGAATTTCACAGAATCACAGAATATTATGAATTGGAAGGGACTCACATAGATCAATCCCAATGCTTCAGTGAATGGCCTGTATGGGGATCAAGCCCTCAACCTGGGCATTATTAACACTGTGCACTAACTAACTGAGCTAATGCACCAATACACACAAGTTATTTACACATCTATATCATATCTGTGCACATAAGATCAAAATATGCAGCTCTATATACTAAAATGATGTGTGATTCATGAACAAAACAGAGGAAACACTTATCAAGTTTCTCAGAAAAAACAAAACTAAATGTAACATTCCAAATTTTGTCAGCTTTGAGAGCTACAGAGTATAGTCACCTTTGCATGTACTGTTGCTGAATCTGCAATGAAAAGGACAAGTCTTTTGTTATATTTTTTCTCCTTTGCCCAGCTGGGGAGGGAAATGATGGAGCAGCTTTGGTGGGCACCTGGTATCTGTCCAGGTTCAACCCACAAGGGCACTAGATTTATATACGGCCCCCCATGTCACAAATTTTTTGTCATAAAAGGACAACTCTTAAGCATTCATTGTGCCTTCAATGTGTAGAACCAATGTGAACTTTACAAACAGGATGAAAAAATTGGTTTGGGTTAGACAGATACAGACCAGCTTACCTGCCCAGCCTTCCTTAACTGCCCAGCCTTGAGCTTCCAACCTGAAGGGCTTGACCCAGGTATCCCCAGTTTCCTAAGACACAGCATTCACCTCTGTGCAGATGGAAATCTGAAATACTGACAGCTGCTTGCCTTTAAAAACAGGAATTAGATCTGTACATGTAGTAAGCTGAATTAAAATCTACTGCTTGTCTTATCTCCATTGGCTTTAACAGGAGGTTGCACATGTGCACGTTGGCAGCTACAGCTTCAAGAATCAGAGCTTTGATCCCTATTGTACTGCTTTATGTTAACTTCTGGCTCCTGAAATGTCTTCTCCCCCATGCAACTTCTTTTTCCTCAGAGTCCTAACATCTTCAATCATTTCCATAAGTGGTTCCTCCTCCTCCATCTGTCCTCCTGGAACTAACGGTTTGCTAAAAACTTTTTCACTCCAAATCCTTGTGTGATTAGCAGCTCAAAAAAAAAAAAAAAAATGCAAGTTTTGCCAGATACATGACATTTTATCACGTATCACTTTGATAAAGATTTTTACCACATCTGGCAGTTCAGAATGTGCAGGAATGTTTCTGCTGCAATTGAGCAAATTCAGTTCCAATCACACTTTAGCATAAGAAAGCAATAGGCATGCAACTTCTGCTCTGTTCTTTAGTTGAACATGAAAAGTGTGCATCTCAATTTCTCTGTAATTAATACCGACTAAAATTATTCACATAAAATTAGTGGAACAATACTTTTTCAATAATTATGTCTTTAAACATTTGTTTTACCCTTATAGTCCCCTTTTTAAGTAAGTCAAACATTTTAGGAAAAAGAGAATAAAATCATCATGAAAAACTATCAGACCATTTCAAACAAATAACAGAAGTTGCAGAACAAAACCAGTATAACTAAAACATTTTTAATTGCAGAGGTAAACATCAGAGTTGCTGTTTGCAAATAGAAATATCCCAATGTAAACGTTAAAAGATGTGCCATGTGAATAGTTCTAAATGCACCAAAAAGCTCATTAGGTGGATCAGAAACTTTCATTTTGCCATCAATCTTTATTAGTTTCAGTCGAGTTCTGGTATTGAATCACAGTAGATTAATTCAGTTCAGGTCACAGGTATTTACATGCCTGAGCACTTTGCCATGTAGATAGATTAATCCACTTGCAAAAATTCAAACCATGCTTAAAGGAGAGGTTAAGAACCCCAACCATTTTACATCACACAGTGTAAGCACAAATTACAAACTACTGCAGACTCCAGACTACTGCAGTATTTTCTGTTTTTCCCTTTCTAATAAATATATATATGACACAGCTAATTACAAGAAATGCAATGAGCAACTTTTCCCCAAATTATATTTTTTTAAAGTAGAAAAAAGTGTAGATTAACATTTGGAAAGAAAGATTTTGGCAGAGGAGTGCTTCAGGAAGAAAAGTCAAATTCATACACCTGTCATCCTGTTGCAGAACTGGAAGTTAGAGCCATGTAAGTGATTGGATGACTGAAAGTTTTACATATTTATGTCCTGTAGTCATTGTTTCTATTCAACAGCTACTCCCTGTACCTGAAAACAAATATCACCTTCACTAGACATGGAAACAAATGTCACCTTCATTAGTCTTTCCTCAGGGTTACAGTCTTCCTAGCGTTGAACAGGCTGCTTCTGTTCTGGTTCCAGGGTACTGAGATCTGCACATAACAATATTACCTTAGAACCTCCACACCATTATGGACTAGTAGAAAAGACTGATCATTTAAAATTAAATATTGAAGGTGGATTTTTTATTGAATTAATATAAAATATTATATATTCAATGCATTATTTATTCAGTAATAAGTTTGGGATGATGGTATATTACTTTGGTTTTTAGCCTGTCAATCCAAGGTACACAAATGCCTGCTTTGATTTTAAGCTAGTAAAATATTTTAATGGCACATGAATGCCATAGATTAAAAAAAAAGATTACTTGTACAATTTTGCTGGTAGTATTAAACCATTAGATATTTTTTGATGAAGTGGACGGATACAACTTACACTAGATCTCACCAGTGAATTAGTAATGAATGAAAGACTTCCAAGTAAAGGGCACAACAGCTGAAATCCTGGCCCAGAAGAGAAATAGATACTAAGTGAAGCTTTCATTGATCAGTTTTCTCCAAAGTTACCACTGCCTTTGTAATAAAAAAAAATACGGAAGATGAGTTCCTAAACAACTGCTTCATTAGCAAAGCAGTTTTTTCAAAAGCTGATGAATTCTAATGATGCCTGATCAAATTATTTTCTGAGTAATTGTAAGCTGTCCTCACACATTTGAATTAACTTTTTTTAATCATACTTTCATTTTACTCCTTTTTGTAAACATCTGTCTTACAGTATTGTCATATATAGAGTTTGTATTCTATCTGCATTTTGAGTGCAATGACTGTCTTCCTGTCTGTCATCTGTCTGTTCATTCCCTTTAGCATCTGTGCAAGTAGAGTTTTCCATCAGATGATAGAGCAAGAAGGCAAATCCAGCCAATTTTTTATTTCCAACATCAATCAATACAAGCTCAAGAAAGAATTTATAGTAGGAATCTCCTGTATATAAATATCTCTCTTTGGGGATATATTTTCTGATAATGTATTTTTTCACACTCTAATATCACCAGTCTAAATCTAAATTTGGAGCAGAGCAGCAACCAGATAATCAGCTATATAATACCAAAGGGGATGTGGCTTTAGTGTGTATCTCTTCATTCTGCTAACAAAATCCAGTATTTTATAGGAGATCTTCCTACTCTCAAAGGCATGAGAAAACTGAGCAACTGTTTCAGCCTCTGATATAATCGCTGAGGTCGGTGACCTTCAGACTAGAAGTCCTCTGAAGACAGTGAATAAGTTTGATAACATTTTTTATCAATAGGAGAATGATGAGGTTTGTATGCAAAAAATTGGAAAGTCAGGCAAATAGGAAAGATAGCTCTAAGAAGAGAAGCCTGAGTCAAAGTGGTTTAATGACACATAAACAAAAACCCCTCAGATCCATGACAAGTAGTAAATCTGTAATATTCTTTTTCAAACATAGTATTTGCAAAGTTACTCCAGAAAATGGGAGCTATCTTATGGCTCTTTGGTCTTGACTCCTCTTTTGAAATGCAAAGTGCTTCATAAGCATTGCTTGAGTGTGTTTATGCAAAAAACTGCTTTCTTGCAATTCTTACCACCACAATGAGAGTCTGTTCAGAAAATTTGTTATTCAAAGTAGACAATATTATGGTCCATGTGTTTTGCTTTGTTTTTTTCTCTCTTGTTTTGGATTGTTTATTTTGATTTGCTGTTGGTTTGCTTTTGAGAAAAGGCAAATGATGTAATGACTATAAAGTATAACCAAAGAAGATATATCATATCATTCCTGTTGTACCTGAGAAGGTAGACAGAGAGTTCCAGCCTTCTAATTCTGCAGATTCCATGACATGCTGTAGGTCTGCATACCACAAACATGAGCTAGAAAAACAGCAAAAAACCTTTTCTGTTGAAGCCAGTTGATAATTGTCCATTTTATGCAATGCACTTATTGAGAAGTGAGTGAGAGGAATGGACAATGATCAGCAAGTGAACTTCGAGAGATCCTAGTTGTTTAGCTGAATGTTATATAGAATGAATTAGATAATTAAACAACAGTGTCTTAATATTCTGTTTGCCTTAGCATGAATAACTTGGTTTGGTGAAGCCTCAGTCTGTAAGCTGTGAACTTACACCTAGATATGCTTTTGGCTGGAGTAGATTATAGGAATACATACTCATAGTACATTTCCTAGTAGCTAGTACAGTGATTTACTTTGTCTTTAGTATGAGAAAAACGTTGAAACACTGATGGTTAGTTGATAAATAGTGTTTAACCCAGACCTACGGCTCTTTTATTTTCCCATGTTCTACCAGAGAGCAGGTGCAGCAGTGCTGCAAACAGCCAGAAGAAGCTGTAACTCCATGAGATAAGAGCACTGGACAGCCTGCCTGCACAGGTGAATTGAAAGAATCCAACAAGTGATTAAAAGATCCCAAAATCACCATTAGAACAAGAAAAGCATGCAAGGCATGGGAAGACTTCATGGGGGATGAGTGCAGAATTTTTAAGGCTATAATTGCCTGGGAATTTCTTTGTTCTGTGTTCCTTTTCTGGAGACACCCAGCTTGAGATGATCTGCTGCTGCAGCACTTTATTAACTTATTTGCATTTATAAATCCATTACCTGAGACTCTGCTATGGCAAACCTAAGGTCAAGCCCAAAGAAGGAGGAAGCATGTCTGTGAGTGAGTATGCATGTGAGCAAGGAGCTGGCTCCCTGCAGCCTCCTACTGTGAAGGGATTCTGGTCCTAGCAGTTAAAGTTTCAGGTGGTGTGTGTGTGACTCCTTGAATAGTGTGAGGATGCTCAGGCAGTAGCTTTTCCTTTAACAGTGAAACAGGTGCAGGTGGATGTGTGTGTATCTATATATTTAATTGAAATGCTTCATCAAATTTTACTCCATCAAGCAAACATAATTTTCTCTTAATCATGCAGTGTATTATTTAATATTAATTAACTCCATTTCATTTCAAGATGCAAACATGTTTAAACTCATGGTGGAAAATAATTATTGTAATTCTTGTGTGGTGACCTTCCACATAGAGATCTTAGTATGTACTAAATAATGATTTTAACCTCAGAAGAACTTCTGTCAAGTACTAAGCAGAGAGAAGACAAGTGAATTGTTCAAGTTCATACAGAAATAGAAAGCTAAGAATAGAATTCATGGGACAGAGTAACAGATCTAATTGAGGCAGAAACTTGGCCTTTACGCTTCCAAACAGGTTTGGTTCTGTGGTTGACAAGAATTATTGATTTCATCTGTTTATTTTTTGCTAGTAATAAAATATGTCATACATGAAAACTCTTCTCTGTTTAAATTGATAGAATAGCAAACTGAGGAGGGAAGTGTGACTGCATGACAGTTTTATGAAACAAGCTCTAGGTAGCCAGGGTGTGTGGTAGGGTTGGCCTCTGGGAGGACACCAGGAGCTACCTGCATGTCTGGCAGAGCCAAAAGCAGCAGGCTGCTTGTCAGACCTGCCACTGCCTAAAAAGCTGAGCCCATCAGAGACTTTGGTGGCACCTCTGTGATAATCTATTAAAATAAAAAAGTAAAAAGCACTGAGCAACACCTGTGAGAGAGAAAACCCTGAAAACACCAAGGTCAGAGGCAAAAAAAGGAGGGAGGAGGTGCACCACATTCCAGAGCAGAGATTCCTAACTTCCCTGAGCCATAGAAAACCCCAGTGTCTCACACATTTACCATGCAGGCCATTGACAATCCCACACCAGAGCAGATGGAGATCCCACTAAGGAAGCTGTGACTCATGAAGAGCTCAAAAAGAAACCAGCTCTGGGCAGGACCTTGCAAAGTTTCAGGACAGGAATGTTTCGGGCAAGGAAACTTTCAGGACAGGAATGGTTCGGGACAGGAATTGTTCGGGCAAGGAAAGGTTCGGGCAAGGAAAGGTTCAGGACAGGAATGGTTCGGGAAGGAAATGTTCAGGACAGGAAAGGTTCGGGCAAGGAAATGTTCAGGACAGGAAAGGTTCTTGCAAGGAAAGGTTCAGGACAGGAAAGGTTCGGGCAAGGAAATGTTCAGGACCGGAATTGTCTGGGCAAGGAAAGGTTCAGGACAGGCAAGCTTCGGGCAAGGTAAGATTCAGGACAGGAATGTTTCGGGCAAGGAAAGGTTCAGGACAGGAAAGTTTCGGGACAGGAAAGTTTCGGGCAAGGAAAGTTTCGGGCAAGGAAAGTTTCGGGCAAGGAAAGTTTCGGGCAAGGAATGGTTCGGGCAAGGAAAGGGTCGGGACAGGAAAGGGTCGGGACAGGAAAGGGTCGGGATAGGAAAGGTTCGGTCAACGAAAGGTTCTGGCAAGGAAAGTTTCAGGCAAGGGAAGGGTAAGGACAGGAGAGGTTCGGGTAAGGAAATGTTCAGGACAGGAAAGGTTCTTGCAAGGAAAGGTTCAGGACAGGAAAGGTTCGGGTAAGGTAATGTTAAGGACAGGAAAGGTTCGGGCAAGGAAATGTTCAGGACAGGAATGTTTCGGGGAAGGAAATTTTCAGGACAGGAAAGGTTCGGGGAAGGAAATGTTCAGGACAGGAAAGGTCCTTGCAAGGAAAGTTTCAGGACAGGAAAGGTTCGGGCAAGGTAATGTTCAGGACAGGAAAGGTTCGGGCAAGGAAATGTTTAGGACAGGAATTGTTCGGGCAAGGAAAGGTTGAGGACAGGAATGGTTCGGGCAAGGAAATGTTCAGGACAGGAATGGTTTGGGCAAGGAAAGGTTCAGGACCGGAATTGTTTGGGCAAGGAAAGGTTCAGGACAGGCAAGCTTCGGGCAAGGTAAGTTTCAGGACAGGAATGTTTCGGGCAAGGAAATGTTCAGGACAGGAAAGGTTCAGGACAGGAAAGGTTCGGGCAAGGAAAGGTTCAGGACAGGAATGGTTCAGGCACGGAAAGGTTCAGGACAGGAATGGTTCGGGACAGGAATTGTTCGGGCAAGGAAATGTTCAGGACAGGCAAGGTTCGGGCACGGAAAGGGTCAGGACAGGAATTGTTCGGGCAAGGAAAGGTTCAGGACAGGCAAGGTTCGGGCACGGAAAGGGTCAGGACAGGAATTGTTCGGGCAAGGAAAGGTTCAGGACAGGAATTGTTCGGGCAAGGAAAGGTTCAGGACAGGAAGGTTCGGGCAAGGAAAGGTTCAGGACAGGAAGTTCAGAAGGAAGAAGTTCAGGAAGAAGTTTGGAAGGAAAGCTTCGGCAAGAAGGTTCAGGACAGGAATTGTTCGGGAAGAAAGTTCAGGACAGGAAAGTTTGAAGAAAGTTCAGACAGGAAAGTTCGAAGGAAAGTCAGAAGAAATTTTGGCAGAAGTCAGGACAGGAAGTTCAGGCAAGGAAAATTCAGGAAAATTTCGGCAAGAAGTTCGGAAGAAGGTTCAGGAAGGAAAGTTCGGAAAGGTTCAGGAAGGAAAGTCAAGAAGATTGGCAAAGGTTCGGCAGAAGTAGGAAAGAGTCAGGACAGGAAGGTTCGAAGGAAAGTAGACAGAAAGTCGGCAGAAAGTTCAGGACAGAAGTTCTGGGCAAGAAGTTGCAGAAGGAAAGATTCGGAAGGAAAGGTTCAGGACAGGAAAAGTTGCAGAAAGTTAGGACAGGAAAGGTTCAGGACAGGAATGTTTCGGGCAAGGAAAGGTTCAGGGTAGGAAATGTTCGGGCAAGGAAAGGTTCAGGCAGGAAGGTCAGAAGGAAAGTTCAGGACAAGTGAAGAAAGGTTCAGGACAGGAAAAGGTTCGCAAAATAAGTTCAGGACAGGAATGGTTCGGGCAGGAAATGTTCAGGACAGGAATGTTTTGGGCAAGGAAAGTTCAGGACAGGAAATGGTTCTGGCAAGGAAATGTTCAGGACAGGAATGTCTGGCAAGGAAAGTTCAGGACAGGAAAGGTTCTGCAAGGAAAGGTTCAGGACAGGAAATGTTCGGCAAGGAAACTTCAGGACAGGAATGGTTGGACAGATTGCAAGGAAAGTTCGGAAGGAAGGTTGGAAGAAGGTTGCGGAAGGAAAATTTCAGGACAGGAATGGTTCGGGCAAGGAAATTGTCAGGACAGAATGTCGAAGAAAGGAAATTCAGGACAGGAAAGGTTCGGGCAAGGAAAGGTTCAGGACAGGAATGGTTCGGGCAAGGAAAGGTTCAGGACAGGAATGGTCCGGGCAAGGAAAGTTTCAGGACAGGAATGGTCCGGGCAAGGAAATGTTCAGGACAGGAAAGTTGGCAAGAATTCAGGACAGGAAAGGTTCAGGACAGGAAATGTTTCAAGGAAGAAAGTTCAGGACAAGGAAGTTCAGGTTGCAAGAAAGTTCAGACAGGAATGGTTGCGACAGGCAGGAATCTTCAGGAACAAGGAAAAATGTCAGGACAGGAAAGTTCTGGCAAGGAAGGTTCAGGAAGAATTGTCAGGACAGGAAATGTTCAGGACAGGAATGGTCTGGGAAGGAAAGTTTCCAGGACAGGAAAGGTCTGGGCAAGGAAATTTCAGGACAGGAATGTTGAGAAGCAGGACAGAAGTTCGAGGAAGCAGGAAAGTTCGCAAGGAAGTTCAGGACAGAATGGTTGGCAAGGAAAGGTTAGGACAGGAAGATTGGAAGGAATTCAGGAAATGGCAAGGAAGTTTTCGGGCAAGGAAAGTTTGAGGACAGGAATGGTTCGGGGAAGGAAAGGTTCAGGACAGGAATGGTTCGGGGAAGGAAATTTTCAGGATAGGAAAGGTTCGGGCAAGGAAATGTTCAGGACAGGAATGGTTTGGGGAAGGAATGGTTCAGGACAGGAAAGGTTCGGGGAAGGAAATGTTTAGGACAGGAATGGTTCGGGGAAGGAAATTTTCACGACAGGAATGGTTCCAAGAAGGAAAGGTTCAGGACAGGAAAGGTTCGGGCAAGGAAAGGTTCAGGACAGGAAAGGTTCTTGCAAGGAAAGGTTCAGGACAGGAAAGGTTCGGGCAAGAAATGTTCAGGACAGGAATGGTTCGGGCAAGGAAATGTTCAGGACAGGAATGGTTTGGGCAAGGAAATGTTCAGGACAGGAATGTTTCGGGCAAGGAAATGTTCAAGACAGGAAAGGTTCCGGCAAGGAAAGGTTCAGGACAGGAATGTTTCGGGCAAGGAAACATTCAGGACAGGAATGGTTCGGGACAGGAATTGTTCGGGCAAGGAAAGGTTCGGGCAAGGAAAGGTTCGGGACAGGATAGGTTCGGGCAAGGAAATACTCAGGACAGGAATGGTTCGGGGAAGGAAATTTTCAGGACAGGAATGGTCGGGAAAGGAAATGTTCAGGACAGGAAAGGTTCTTGCAAGGAAAGGTTCAGGACAGAATGGTTGCAAGAAATGTTCAGGACGGAATTTTGGCAAGAAAGGTTCAGGACAGGCAAGCTTCGGGCAAGGAAAGGTTCAGGACAGGATTGGTTTGGCAAGGAAGAAGTTTCAGGAAAGTTTTGGGTAAGGAAAGCTTCTGGCAAGGAAAGGTTCAGGATAGGACTTGTTCCGGCGAGGAAAGGTTCAGGACAGGAAAGGTTTTGGAAAGGAAAGTTTCAGGACAGGAAAGGTTCTGGTAAGGAAGAAGTTACAGGAATATTTTGGGCAAAGGAAGTCTCGGGCAAGGAAGAATTTTCAGGAAAATTTCAGACAAGGAAAGCTTCTGGGAAGGAAAGGTTCAGGATAGGAAAGGTTCGGGGAAGGAAAGGTTCGGGCAAGGAAAAGTTCGGGCAAGGAAAGGTTCGGGCAAGGAAAGGTTCGGGCAAGGAAAGGTTCGGGCCAGGAAAGGTTCGGGCAAGGAAAGGTTCGGGACAGGAAAGTTTCAGGCAAGGGAAGGGTCAGGACAGGAGAGGTTCGGGTAAGGAAAGTTTTAGGACAGGAAAGATTCGGGCAAGGAAAGGTTCAGGACAGGAATGGTTCGGGCAAGGAAAGGTCAGGACAGGAAAGTTTCAGGCAAGGAAAGGTTCAGGACAGGAAAGTTTCCGGCAAGGAATAGTTCAGGACAGGAAAGTTTCGGGCAAGGAAAGGTTCAGGACAGGAAAGTTTCCGGCAAGGAATAGTTCAGGACAGGAATTGTTCGGGCAAGGAATGGTTCAGGACAAGAAGGGTCGGGCAAGGAAAGGTTCAGGATAGGAATGGTTCGGGCAAGGAAATGTTCAGGACCGGAAAATTTCGGGCAAGGAATGGTTCAGGACAGGAATGATTCGGGCAAGGAAAGGTTCAGGACAGGAAATGTTCTGTCAAGGAAAGGTTCGGGCAAGGAGAGGGTCAGGACAGGAAAGGTTCAGGACAGGAATGTTTCGGGCAAAGTTTCAGGACAAGGAAAAGTCAGACAAGAAAGGTTCAGGACAGGAAGTTCAGAAGGAAAGTTCAAGAGAAGGAAAGGTTCGGGCAAGGAAAGGTTCAGGACAGGAAAGCTTCTGGCAAGGAAGATGTTTCAGGAATGTTTCGGGCACGGAAAAATATCAGGACAGGAAAGGTTCGGGCAAGCAAAGGTTCGGGCAAGAAAATATTCAGGACAGGAATGGTTCGGGCAAGGAAATGGTCAGGACAGGAGAGGTTCTTGCAAGGAAAGTTTGAGGACAGGAATGGTCTGCAAGGAAAGTTCAGGAAGGAAGAGTGTCTGGGAAGGAAATGTTCCAGGAAAGGAAAGTGTCTGCAAGGAAAGTTCAGGACAGGAATGGTTGGGCAAGGAAGAAGGTTCAGGAAGGAAAGTCAGGAAGGTATTGTTCAGGAAGGAAAGGTTCGAAGAAGTCAGGACAGGAAGTTGGGGGTCAGGACAGGAAAGGTTGCAGGAAGTCAGGAAGAATGGTTTGGAAGGAAAGGGTTCAGGACAGAAGGTTCGGGCAAGAGGAAATGTTCAGGACAGGAATGGTCTGCAAGGAAAGATTCAGGACAGGAATGTCTGGAAGGAAATGTCCAGGATAGGAAGAGTTCGGACGAATGCAAAGGTTCGGCAAGAAAGGTCTGGCAGGAAATGGTTCAGGCAAGGATTGTCGGACAGGAAAGTTCAGGACAAGGAAAGGTTCAGGACAGGAATGGTTCGGGCAAGGAAATGTTCAGGACAGGAATGGTTTGGGGAAGGAAAGGTTCAGGACAGGAAAGGTTCGGGGAAGGAAATGTTCAGGACAGGAATGGTTTGGGGAAGGAAAGGTTCAGGACAGGAATGGTTCGGGGAAGGAAATGTTCAGGACAGGAATGGTTCGGGGAAGGAAATGTTCAGGACAGGAAAGGTTCGGGCAAGGAAAGGTTCAGGACAGGAAGTCTGGAAGAAGTTCAGGACAGGAATGTCTAAAGGAAAGGTTCAGGACAGGAAAGGTTCGGGCAAGGAAATGTTCAGGACAGGAATGGTTCGGGAAGGAAATGTTCAGGACATGGAAATTGTCTGGCAAGGAAAGGTCAGGACAGGAATGTCTCGGGCAAGGAAATGTTCAGGACAGGAAGGTCTCAGGAATCAAAGGGTCAGGACAGGAATTGTCCGGGCAAGGAAAGTTCAGGACAGGAACTGTCTCGCAAGGAAAGGCTCAGACAGGAATTGTTTGGGCAAGGAAAGGTTCAGGACAGGAAGGTCTGGGCAAGGAAGGTCAGGACAGGAAGTTGGCAAGGAAAGGTCCAGGACAGGAATAGGTCTCGGCAAGGAAAGGTTCAGGACAGGAAATGGTTCTGGGCCAAGGAAGCTGTTCAGGACAGGAAGTTCGGGCAAGGAAGTTCAGGACAGGAAAGTTTCGGGCAGGAAAGTTCAGGCAGGAAAGGTCAGGACAGGAATGTCTGGGCAGGAAAGGTCCAGGACAGAATGGTCGGCAGGAAAGGTTCAGGAAGGAATGGTCTGGGCAACGGAAAGGTTCAGGACAGGAATGTTCGGCAAGGAAAAGTTCCAGGAAAGTTTGGTGAAGGAAAGCTCTGGCAAGGAAAGGTTCAGGATAGGACTTGTCGAGGAAAGGTTCAGGACAGGAATGGTTGCGGAAGGAAGAGTTCAGGAATATGTTGGGCAAGGAAGTCGGCAAGGAAGAATTTCAGGAAAATTGGAAAGTCGGAAGGAAAGTTCAGAAGGAAAGGTCTGGCAAGGAAGTCGGAAGGAAAGGTCCGGAAGGAAAGTTCAGGAAGGAAGGTCGCAAGGAAGTCGGACAGGAAGTTCAGAAGGAAAGGTTCGGACAGGAAAGGTCCGGGTAAGGAAAGGTCGAAGGATGTCGAAGAGTCGGGCAGGAAAGTTCGGACAGGAATGGTTCGGAAGGAAAGTTCGGCAAAAGTCTGCAAGGAAAGGTCAGGAAGGAATGTTCGGAAGGAAATCGAGTTCGGCAAGGAAAACTTTGAAGGAAATTTCGGCAGAGAAAGGCGGACAGGAAGGTCTGGAAGGAGTTGGCAGGAAGGTTGCAGGAAATGGACAGGAGGTCGAAGGAAATTAGGACAGGAAGTTGCAAGGAAAGGTTCAGGACAGGAAAGGTTCGGGCAAGGAAAGGTTCAGGACAGGAAAGGTTCGGGCCAGGAAAGGTTCAGGACAGGAAAGGTTCGGGCAAGGAAAGGTTCAGGACAGGAAAGGTTCGGGCAAGGAAAGGTCAGGACAGGAAAGGTTCTGGCAAGGAAAGGTTCAGGACAGAATGTCTGCAAGGAAAGTCCAGGACAGGAAAGGTCTGGGCAAGAAAGTTCAGGAAGGAATGGTCTGGCAAGGAAAGTTCAGGACAGGAAAGGTTCGCAAGGAAAGTTCAGGACAGGAAAGGTCTGGCAAGGAAATGTTCAGGACAGGAAGGTCTGGGAAGGAAAGGTTCGGACAGGAAATGTCTGAAGGAAAGGTCTGCAAGGAAGGGTCAGACAGGAAAGGTTCGGAAGGAATGTTCGGCAGGAAAGGTCTAGGGTAGGAAAGTCGGAAGGAAAGGTCAGGACAGGAAAGTCTGGAAGGAAATGTTCAGAAGTCGGGCAGGAAATCGACAGGAAAGGTCTGGAGGGGAAATTCAGGACAGGAATGGTTGAAGGAAAGGTCAGGACAGGAAGGTTGAAGGAAAAGACAGAAGGTCGAAGGAAAGTGGACAGGAATGTCTGGAAGGAAAGTCAGGACAGGAAAGTCTGGAATGAGGAGAGACAGGAGTTGAAGGAAGTCAGAGGAATGTTGGAAGGAATCAGAAGGTGGAAGAAATCGAAGTTAGATCAAGGACAGGAAGGTTCAGGATCAAAGGTCCAGGAAAGTTAGGACAGGAAGGTTGGGCAAGGAAATTTCAGGA